>CM062811.1:1014114580-1014386204 GCA_031772625.1 Pinus tabuliformis | reverse complement strand
GAAAAAAAAGTTATTTAATTTTTTGACAAATATATAAATTTATCAATAACCAAACTATATTACTATAATTTAATGTACAATATTAAAATTACAATTTATGCAAAATTATAAATCACAATAAAATTAAAGCAATAAAAAATACTCTAGATTTCATAGGAAAACAATTTATGTTTCGCATCTTAATTTTTTAAAACTTATTATAAATATTCTAATTCATTTTAATCCCTATTCCAAATTGCGAAACATGTAATTCTTCTACTTTAAAAAGATAGTCAACATTATTATACTAAATTATATTTAACTAAAACTCATACAAAAATATTAACCATTAATAAAATTTTCCATACCACACTCAAATATATCTTAACAGATTACATAAAAATAACATTGTCAATTAAATAAAAATAAAAGTAGAACAAATATGGTAAAAAACATGGTTAATTAAATAACAATAAATTTAAAATTTAAAAACATTATCCATGGTAATTTGCAAATATGACATGAATATTTATAGATGATACTCGGAAATGTTATAACAACATCACTGAGTAAAATAAATAAAAGGGTAATGTAATTTTATTTTTCATATATATATAATTTAAATTATTATTTTACTTATTTTTTTGATGTTGTTAGTATAATATTTTCTATATTTTAGTAGTTAAATTATTATCTTGAGATAGATTTTTTGTTCCACAAATAAGGGATTTTTCATATAAAATTTGATTTACTCATGAACTTAAAATTAGATTATTATTATTATTAATTCAAAAAAATATAATTAATTTATTATTTTTTAAATATTATATATATTTTAATTTATCTCTAAATTATTAATTTAATAATAATTATTATTAATCTAGAATAATTTTAATTAACTTTTAAATTCTAAACTTTCAAAAAATAAAAAAATTATAATTTAATTTTTTTTAACACAAAAATGAGTATATTTTTTTTAAGTCTATGCCCCGTCGCAACAAGTACACGGAGTTACATCATCATTTTCAATACTGACCAGAGAAAAAAAGTATTACAAACCCTTTACATATTAAGACCCAGAAGACTAATTGTAGACCTAATTACGTTCGATTACAAAAAGGAACACCAAGAGACTAACTGTAGACCTTAATACATTTGATTACAAAAAAGAGAAAAAGACCCCTGTAGCAACAACCATGCAGCGTAGTCATTCTTTATCCCTGGTCAATTTAGATCAATGTCCCTTTTGCCAGATTCCTCCTAATTTTGGCCAGTGCTTGTAGGAGTTTCGATGCTCAATTTAAGTTCCATAATTATATTCTAGAGTGCATCTACTTCAACAGTGAGGCAAGATGTATAATTCTCTAGAACTAATACTTTCTCAGTTTATTCCACTTGAGTGTGATACATTTGGAAAAAATTCACTTGCAAATCATAATCTACCATGTGGAGGGCTTCATGTGCATACAGAAAGTGCGTGTAGGGGCTGGCTACTGAGGAGTCTTCTAAGTTATAATTTGAGTTCATGATGGAACACTGACTAGAGTTTTGAAATAAACAAAGAGCAAAGGGAAACCACCCAATAATCCCCACTGTGACTTTAAAGCCTATTTGAGAGAATTGTGAGCTTAAATGTTCCAATTCAACTTTTCCAGGATGTAAATTTTCAGACATCTTTGATGAGGAAATTAGGGTCAATTGCATGACAGGGAACACAAATTTACATATCCTTCCTTGAACCAAAGACAAACACAGAGCTCTAAAGGACCACTGAGTTGTTGGGTTCTCATCTAACAAAGCCTTAGGAATTCTTAATTGTAACGAGTTACTACTCAGAACCCCGAGATGCCAACCTAGGCTTTTGGAATTACCATCCAAATTGAGAAGATTTCTGAAAATCAAAATGCAAACAAGAAACAATGAAATTAGGGTCAACTGCATGACAGGGAACAAAAATTTACATATCCTTCCTTGAACCAAAGACAAACATAGAGCTCTAAAGGGCCACTGAGTTGTTGGGTTCTCATCTAATGAAGCCTTAGGAATTCTTAATTGTAACGAGTTACTACTCAGAACCCCGAGATGCCTGTAGAAATTTTCTTCAAATTTAGCTCTTTGCTACCATGTAGAAAATTTGTTGTAGGTTAACCCGAAACCACAATAATGGCAGAAGTGTCCTCAGACACATAATTTTATTAATCAGAAAAAATAATTACATAATTGATTTTGCAAGAGTTTACACCCGAACATCCAAACACTCTTGCAATGAGCTATTTATAAGCTCCGTGTCCTAACTACCTCTAATTATGGATCACTTATTAGATAACAAGTGTCCATTTACAATAAATGCTATTCAAACCAACTAGCTAACAAATCTCCTAAAATAGAGCCTAAGATATGACACATTTGGAGAGTCATATCTAGTTACAACAATACACTAATTCTAAATAATTAAACATTATAGAATAATAATTATTAATTTAATATCTTAAATTAATAATTATTTTATTCTAATTTTATAACCTATGATAAGATTGTATTTTTGGATCATCTAACAAATGCAATATAAATCAAAGAAGAATACTATAGCCTACTTCTACTATCAAGTTTGCGGAAGCTTAAAGATTGAGTTGAACACATATAACTAGAAGAAGAAGAATCAATGCACAATACACATGAAACTACTTGGGGGAAAGCCTCAGCTAAAAACCCCACTATCTGTATTACCATACAAGGTGGAAATACATAGGGATTATACAAAGCCTTAGCTCTCACAGCTAGCCAATTCTCAGTGCAATCCTCACAGATGCTCATAGGCAATCTTGGCTACTCTTCCACCTTCCTCTCTGCCCTCCAGGCTCCTATTTCCTTGCATTGTTCCTTTGGGATGATCTTCCTTCAACCAAGTGGAACACTGCTCTCACACACTATCAGAACTGTCAAATCCTCAAGGAATGATCCCTTCTGCATGCATGAGTTTTCTTTATAAGAAAACACATGAAACTGATAGTACATTATCCTTGACATTAATCTTAACTAGGTCTTTCTCAGAATACACATGCATGAGTTTCTGATGAGGGAATCTTCAGTTAACTGCAGTACACTAGTTGGATGCATGCATGCATCAACTGACTGATAACTCACAATTAGTTACTCAAATAGTTTGGAACTAATTTAACTAGACTTAACTCAGTAAACTGAGTTAACTAATTACAACTCAAATATAACTCAATCTTATCTTCTTAATTTAAGGGATAACTCTTGCATGACTTCGGAAAAACTTCTAACTTGAATTTCTCCAACTAATTAATTTTGAAATAATTAATTAATTATTTCCAAGTAGCTGTTAAGACTAAATTTTGTTTTAATTCACAATTTAATTCAAGGACAAATTAAATTGGAATATTTTTGTTGCCATATTTCAACACTCCCTCTCAACAAGAAATGGATTATCTGCCACCTCGATCCTGTCTCTATGGAACTCGAATTTACACTAAGACAATGCCTTTGTCAAAATGCCAACATCTTGCTCCTCTGTCGAAATATATTGCAGCAACATGATCCTCTCGATCTATGAAAATCCACGGGCAACAAATCTTGCCTTATGCTTCTCCACACTACCATCAATAGCTTGCTTTACCTTGTAAAGCCAATGGGAACTCACAACTGACTTGTTCTCTGGTCTCGGAACCACATCCCAAACACTATTATGAACTATGGAGTCATACTCCACCACCATAGCATCAACCCAAATCGGCTGTTGCAGTACTTCCTCAAAGGAAGATGGCTCATCCTCAACACATTCCCCAGCAAGGGCCCTGTATCCAGTGTACCTCTCAGGTGACCTCCTCTGTCTGCGCTGAGAAAGTGGTGATCCTACATTCTCTCTCACATCATGCAATAATCTGTCAGCTTCTCTTGTGCACTTTCGTCCATCTTTGGAAAACTCTACTTGAGTGGATGTCTCCACTCTTGGAACCTCTTCATGCGGCTGCTCCACATCAATCTGAGGTTCCTCCTCCTTAGGAACCAACAATTCCTCCACAGCCTGTAGTTGGAGCTCCCTCTCAAGGGACACTCACATGGCCTTCTGCTCATCAAACTTGAGATCTCTGCAAACCACTCTCCTCCGACTGGTAGGAAAGTACACCCGATAGTTGTGAGGTGTATCAGTGTAACCCACAAATATCCCCAACTCTGTTATTGGCTTAAGCTTCTTCCGTGAATCCTTTGTCACATGGCAATATACTGATGAGCCAAAGATCCTAAAGTGACCCACATTTGGTCTCTTACTAGAGAAAGCTTCCTCTGGTGTCTTCATCCCAAGTATGTGATGCGGGCTTCTATTACGCAAATAGACCCCTGTGTTGCATGCCTCAGCCCACAAGTGAAGTGGTAGGCCTTGGTCATGCAGGATTGTCCGTGCTGCCCCTACAATAGTTTTGTTCTTCCTCTCGGCCACCCCATTCTACTATGGGTTATGAGGTGCTGTTAACTCTCGTTTAATTCCTTCCATTGCACAGAAGTCCTTAAACTCTTGAGAGACATATTCTCCACTGTTATCGCTTCTCAAGGCCTTGATCTTCTTCCCTGAATCTTTCTCGACCAAAGTTTTGAACTCACAAAACTTTATGAAAGTTTGGTCCTTCTTCTGCATGAAATAAATATAGCATTTATGAGAATAGTCATCAATGAAAATCACATAATACTTTTTCTTTGTTGTGTATGCCGTCGAGAATAGTCCACACACATTAGTATGAACTCGCTCTAAGATAGCCTCTGCTTGACTGTCTCGATCATGAAAGGAAGACTTGGTGTACTTTCCCAAGGTTCAACCTTTGCATGTGTCAACTTGCTCAAGTTTACCTTTGGGAAGTCCTGTAGATATCTGCTACATTATCTTCAAAGCCCCATGATGAAAATGGCCCAACCACCTGTGCCACAACTCGCCAATGTCTTGGCTTTGCACCAATTATGCTTTCGTACTCAATTGATTTGAAAATCACTCATGAATGATCTCAGTTAATTAATGAAGGTATTACAGGCCCATGTGTTGGGGTGTGCCTATGTTATTTTAAGCAATGAATCGATAAGATTGTGAAATACACAGGCACTTGAACAGTAAGAGAAACACAGTAAGCAAATACAAAAACACAACAAATTTAATAAGGAGTTCACCCAATCCTCCTAGGCTACGTCTCCTGGTCCAACCTTCAGTGGTGGCCTTTCTATTGTGTCTTAAAGCAGAGATTTTACAATAAGGAGCTCAATTTGAGTCTCACTTAACAGATGATGCTCAGTAGGGTGGTACTTGGATTCCCCAAGCCTCTAGAGTACATAGACTCCCCCTTACCGAGTCTTGACCTCAACTGGTCTTAGTGGTATGAGTCCAATTTGGTACTCAATACCTGACAGGAATACACAGAGGAGTTGCTTGAACCTCTCAAGCCTTCTCTGGAGTTCACAGACTCTTAGACTCTCTCTGTTCTGTCTGCTCAATGCTGCCTTTGCTCTGCAGGTCAGCTCGGCTTCTCTGTTCTCTGCAATTCACTTCTTTCTCTACTTCTGTCCCCTCTGCTCTTTGTTTGTTCGTGGCTTAAAGCCAATCTGCTCCCTGACTGTTCATTTCCGCTTCCCAGCTCTTTGGATCGCCTACCTCTGTCTGCTAGAATTCCCCTACTCTACATCATCATCGCTGTGTAACGCTTCACAGAGAGGTGGCCACCTGTTTCCTCACGAACTGAGTATCAATTCTCTTTGAACGGTCGTTATTTCCATTGCTCCAAGATCGCCCACGAAATTCATTCCTTTGCCAGCTCAGCAGTCATGTCGGACCTCAAATCTCATGTACCTCAGACTATTTCCCCGTCAAATTCGGTCTTCCATCAGGTTGATTCTCTGCCATTGATCTGGAGCCTCCAGATCCTACGGTCTTCATCTATATCGCGCGGGTAAGTTGCTCAACTGTTACTCACGTGATGTAAGTAGTTTTCTCTCTCATCCGCTGGACGCGTGTCACTCGGTGTGTGGCATCGCGCTGAACTTAGCCAAACCCGCTTACCGCTCGAAGTGCGCGCGATATCCTGCCATTTTTGGGAGCGGGACTCGCCTTCTGATGGTTTCAGCACAGTTTCCTATTTTCCTCGTGATCGAGCACTTGGGGCTTTCCTTTACTGAGATTTTTGTCCTGCGATACACAATTTGTGCTAATCACGTATCAGAAACTGCCTCTATTTTTGGATCTGGGCTTCCGATTACCAATTTGCATCCATGCGCGGTCTCCATGGGCCAACGGTCAGCGTGCTTTGACCGATGGTCCTCGTTGTTCTGTGTTGGCCACAAATTGCCATTGTCAAGAGGTCTTTCCTGATAAGCTCATCATTCATAAGATTTTGAAGCCTCACATAATTTGAAACAGTCATGGAAATGTTTAAGGATCCGATTCAGATCATCAATGTTGCACAATCATCTACCTCTAGTTTATAGAGATTCTTCACCCGAATCCCTATCCTCTTGGTTTGACCCATGGCTATGTGTCTTAGGAACGCCTTTCCTTTACTAAATACAACATCTTAGCCTTTGTCCTCCAACATCACGACCAATACCAAGTTCTTCTTCAGTTCAGGCACATACATCACATTTGTCAAGATGAGAGGAGCTCCATGCTCCCTCTGAAAAGCAACCTTTCCCACTCCTGAAACACTATACTTTCCATCATCCCCCATCTCTATGCGCATCTTGAGGTCTTTCTCCTCCAAGGCATTGAATAAATTTTTATCACCGGTCATGTGGAATGAGGCTCCACTGTCAAGATACCAGACACAACGCATCATCAATGACACCATGCATGCGCTCATGGTAAAGTCTATTTCAAACTGAGAGGCTAATGCCTCACCTTTTGATCCTTTCGAGGATCCCTTCTTGGACTTCTTCGATGGGAAATTAGTCACATAATGTCCCATCTTGTAAAAATTAAAGCATCTCACTTTAGACATGTCACCCTTCTTGCCTCCATGAGAAGAATTTGCTTTGAAATGGGAAGCCTTCCCCTTCCCTTTCCTTGCCTCACTTGCTAAGGCCAAATTTTCTTCAACATCATCCTTGGATGAAGAACCATCTCGTGTGCTCCTCCTGATCTCCTCCTGGATAAGATCTGACCACAGTTATTTCCAATCTGGCAGTTTCTCCCTTCCATTCACAGAGTCTTGTTAGCTATTCTAGCTCTTTGGAAGGCCAAGGAGAGTGAGGCTCACCATATCATCATCGACAGTATTTATTCCCACACTGCCAAGCTCATCTCTGCAGGTGGTGAGCTTGTTTAGATATGTGGAAATAGTATCGCCCTTCTTCATCTTGATTCTTCAAAGCTTATCCTTGAGCGCCAATTTCCTTTGGTCGCTATTGTTCTGGTAGAGGTCCTTCAATGTCTTCTACATTGAAAATGGAGTATCCTTCGCATGGAGACTCGAGATAATATTGTCTCGAATTCCCTCAAGGACGATCAGTCTCGCCTTCGCCACACACTTCTTCCACTCAGCCAACTCTTATGCATTAGTTGAAGTTGGCTTTGGGATTTCTTGATCAATGAATCCCTTCAAGCCATTGTCTTCTAATACAACCTCCATTCTATCTTTCCATGCTATGTAGTTCGAGCTAACTTCCAAGGCATACTCGAGTCTCAAGCCATAGAACACCATTGGCTAACCTTGAAGCATGAAATGAATTCGATTTGCACCTGTAACCCCAAACTTAAAACTTCGAATTCTCTTCTCAGTATAATGTTCACAGCTCGGATACCATGTAGAAATTTCCTACAAATCTAGCTCTCTGCTACCGTGTATAAAATATTTTGTAGGTTAACCCAATAATGCAATATAAATCAAAGCAGAATACTATAGCCTACTTCTACTATCAAGTTTGCGAAAGCTTAAACATCGAGCTGAACACATATAACCAAAAGAAGAAGAATCAATGCACAATACACATGAAACTACTTTGGGGAAAGCCTCAGCTAAAAGCCCCACTATCTATATTATCATACAAGGTGGAAATACATAGCATTTATACAAAGCATTAGCTCTCACAACTAGCCAGCTTTTAGTACAATCCTCACAGATGCTCATAGGAAATCTTGGCTACTCTTCAACCTTCCTCTCTACCCTCCAAGCTCCTATTTCCTTGGGCTGTTCCTCTGGGATGATCTTCCTTCAACCAAGTGGAACACTGCTCTCACACACTGTCAGGACTGCGCAATCCTCAAGGAATGATCCCTTCTGCATGCATGAGTTTTATTTATAGGAAAACACATTCAACTAATAGTACATTGTCCTTGACATTAATCTCAACTTGGTCTTTCTCAGAATAGACATACATGAGTTTCTGATGAGGGAATCTTCAGTTAACTGCAGTACACTAGTTGGATGCATGCATGCATCAACTGACTGATTACTCACAATTAGTTCCTAAAATAGTTTGGAACTAATTTAACTAGACTTAACTCAATAAATTGAGTTAACTAATTACAACTCAAATATAACTCAATCTTATCTCCTTAATTTAAGGGATAACTCTTGCATGACTCTAGAAAGACTTCTAACTTGAATTTCTCCAACTAATTAATTTTGAAATAATTAATTAATTATTTCCAAGTAGTTGTTAGGACTAAATTCAGTTTTAATTCACAATTTAATTGAAGGACAAATTAAATTGGAATATTCTTGTTGCCATATTTCAACAATGCCAACCTAGGCTTTTGGAATTACCATCCAAATTGACAAGATTTCCGAAAATAAAAATGCAAACAAGAAACAATGATGTACCTTCTGAATTAGACATCAAGCCAAATTGATGTCAATTAGGAAAGGAATCCTCGGTGATATCGAGGCGGCTTCCGAGCCATAGAGCCCCAACTTCTAGAATTCCCATGATTTGGAGCGATGAACCCACAAACACTACCCACAGAGATGGGGCAACAATAATCTGAAGTGGAGCTCTTTGCAAAGCTGCGATAAAACTAACCTCCTTACCACCACACTTGAAACCCAACACTGCACCAAAACCAAATTTACAGACTTCTGATAAAATTGGGTAGACAAAGAAGTGCGCACATGCATGAGTGCATCCAGTTCAGGGCTCAAACGAGATTTAACATTAATTTTCCTGCCAAGTTGCATGATTCACACCATATTACTTCTATTAAAGAGATCCATCATTATGCTGAGAGGAGGGCGATTCAAAGTCTGGGGCAAAGGGATATTGTTAACCCAAGCATGTGAGAGGAAGATCATTGCTACTACATGATAGTGGTTTGCAATATTTGCCACATCAAGGGTGATGTGAATGATAACATAAGGCCAAACCTTATTGTATTTTATATAATTCGGAAGGAACTAAGGAGCAATGCAACAGAGGGAAGAGGGATTTCAGGGAAAGGGATAGGGATTAGAATTAATTCTAAGGTGAACCATATTCATATAGTGAAAGGACCAAGGTGGCAACCAAACAAATGTGACCATAAATAACTTAGGGGATTGGACAAAGTATTTTAAAGTCATTGTGATCCATAAAATGTCGTGGATATTTCATTGGACAGTTTGTCACAATAGATATGATAATATTATATTAAAATTTTGAAATTCTACACTATTACAATTTTATTAAATTTCTAGATCTGTAGATTTTACTAGAATTAGTGCATGCATATTAATGGAAATTATGCAGAAAATAGAGAACGACAAAATAAAATCACACACGAACACACATAAGACACAAGATATGCTCTGTGAAACCCTTTTGGGAGAAAACATGAGCGAATTATCTTATACCAAGATAGCTTGTGTGAATCAGGTGGGCCTTCTAAATGCAAACTTCTAAGAATTCTATTATATTAAAGTTAATTTGATTGTTTTGTTCATTGAATTAATTCCTTCAGATGTTGTATTTTTTTTTGTGGGGCATTATTTTTTTATTTTCATTCCAAGTAAGGAAATAAATGTTTAAATTTCATCATAGGTGTAATTTTTTGTCATGATATTTGACAATATCAATTATTTCTATTTATTTATATTAAATTATAAGTAAATTGTTATTATGTAAATTCCAAATTTAGCAATTTTATATATCATCAAAGGATTTGTTAAAAATAAAGATATTTAAGAATAAATTTTCTTTAAGGCCCTGTAAATTCAATTTACATAATTTACTATAAAATTTATGAACATACGTGCGGTGTAGCCATGGGATACTCTCTATCCCCTATCATTGCCAATCTCTTCATGGAGGATTTTGAAACTAGGGCCATTGAATTTGCCCCATTAAAACCCAAACTTTGGAGTAGGTTTTTCGATGACACATTCATTATCTGGCCTCATGGAAAAGAAAAATTAAACACTTTCTTGCAACACCTAAACTGTCTATCAAATTCTATCAAATTTACCATGGAAATAGAGGAAAACGATAGCCTTTCCTTTCTTGACATCCTAATCAAAAGAAACAAAGATGGCTCCATATCACACCAGGTATATCGTAAGAAAACCCACACGGAACATTACCTACATGCCAACTCTCACCACCATCCATCCCAAAAAATCGGTGTTCTCAACACTCTAGCAACCAAGGCCGTTCGTATTTCGGATGAAAATCACTTTGAAGATGAGAAGAACCATCTTATGAATGTATTCGTAGAGAATGGATACAATAAACACCAAGTGATCAAGGCCTTTAAGAATGCAGAGAATCCTAAAACCAAACAACCACTAGATGATCATTTAGGTAAGGTGCACCTCCCTTACATATTAGGCACAACAGATTAAATTGCACACATTTTAAAAAAGAACAAAATTAGAGCCACTTTCAGACCCATGAACACCATCAATAGATGCCTAAAATCTATCAAAGATCCCATCGATCCCAAATTCCACGAAGGAGTTTACATGGTTCCATGTTCATGCGAAAAAAACATACATTGGAGAAACTAGTCGATCTATCCACACTAGGATTCAAGAACATGCCGCCGATATAAAACATAATCGCTCAAAAACCTCATCCCTAGCCAAACATTCCAGCAAAACCAATCATCATGTCTGCATTGAAAACTCTAAGGTAGTAGCCAAAATTGATCATTATCACCATAGAAAACTGAGAGAAGCCATAGAAATAGGTAAACACCCTAACAACCTCAATTGAGACGAAGGATGGAAAATAAGTGACAACTGGATTCCTATTTTAACATCCTAGAACACCCTCTGCTAACTCAACACTTCCCCCATTACGCTTGACCTCTCACCTCACTCTCCAACCTCACTTCTCTCTCTCTACACTATGCACTCGTATTAAACACTTATCCTAATTTCCAGTTCTTAAAATTTAAATATTAATTTAAATTTTTACTAAAAACAAATAATCTTAGATAATTGAGAAAATTTTAACAAATAATTAAATTAGTTTCATAGATCATTACTAGTATTAACATTAATATTTTTTAGAATAATAATACCAATTCAAATTAACTTATATTAGAAGAATTTTATGAGAATTTCATTTAAGAAAAGTTATAGGAATCTCAGATAAAGGTAAATAAATTCTAAGCAAATAATTAAATTAGCTTTCATTACTAATATTAACATTAATATTAATTAATATTAATACTATTCCTCGTTTATATTATTTAAACATATAAACCAATTTCATTTAAGAAAATTAATAGGATTCTTAGTCAAGATTAAAATCAATTCATAGATCATAAATAAAACAAAAATCATTAAAATTATAAAAGTTTCTAGAAACAACTCTAATATCAATAATTAGTATTAATTATCACTAATAAGATTATTATTAAAATCAATCTAATTAATTTATTCTAAAGTAAGAACAAACCCAGAATAAAATTAATTATAAAATAAAATAAAAACAAATATAAAATATCTAGTTACAAATAAAAATAAATATTTTTTTATCTTTATTTTTATTCTCAATTTAAATTGAAAATAATTAAAATTCTTATTATATAATTAAATATTACAATTTAAATCATTCTATTTTTATTATTATATAATTAAATTAAAACCAAATATTATAAAACAATTATGACAGGGTCGGCTTCCATTCCCTTTACATCTCTTAACTCTATTTATTCATACCAATGAGATCTATCTTACACAATTACTGATCTATCCTGATGATGAGCCACGGTGGATGGCTCGAAACGTCGATTCAAACAATTATGGATGCGAGAACTCCAGAAGAAAACTACACACAAAGCACTAATCGCAGAAGCCTCAAAACAATAAATTCAATTTAATTATCATTTCCCAAGATACTATAAAGGCTTGATTATCTTCAGCTGTGGAAATATCACAATAGTGACATGGTGGGAATACCATAATATCATCTTTTTCCATGAAATAAGATAACTTACTAGTTTGATGTATTGGGTTTTAAAGAAAATTATGAACTAGGAGTCCTAAAAGCTTCGCAATTTCTTTGACACAACTATGGTTGCAACATCATTGAGTATATATATATATATATATATATATATATATATATATATATATATATATATATATATATATAACTAGTAATAAATTATTTATTAACAAGCTCATATAACATATTATCATATTATAAGTTGAATGTTAAATGTCAAATGGGAAAATTATAATTGAAAATGAGCGTTGGAATTGATGAGTTTGTGTATACATGGATTGTATTTCTATTAGAAACATTTTGATTAGAATGTTAACTTAGTTTGGTTTTACCCTTTATAATAGTTTATAAAAATTAGTAAATGGAGAAAATATTATGTGTTTAGAAGATATTTTATTTTGGATAAGAATTAGTACATCATCATTGCAATATTATATTAAAATATCTAACTTTATGAATAAAGCTAATCATAATACCTAATTAATGAAATATATTGTAAATAGTTAATATTTATTAATAATTAAATTTTATAAAGTATTGATAAAAAAATTGCACACCTCTATATCATAAGTATAATCTACATAAGAGATGTAGGCATTATAGACTACTTAGTCATTACAAAAAAAAATTCATTATGAGTTTTGATGTCATATTACAATTCAAACTAAGTTGGGAGGATAACTACCCACACTATTAAAAATAATATTACATTAAAATTTAATGAGAAATTGTAAGGTGACAAGATGTTACACAGTGATTTGTCACCGACCCAACATTCCCTGATTCCGGACACTGTCGATTTGTGTTATTGACATCTGCTTTGTGTCATGTTGCAAATTATGTGTCAAGGTCTTCCTTATCATCTCAAGAAGAATATCTCAGTTTACTTCTCCTAGAGCAGACCCTTTTTTACTTGTGTTTCTAGGTCGTCGCGGGACAACAGTTGTTCCACCCGCGAAGATGGCCAAGATTTCACTGGCCCTAGCGAAGTCTTTGCTCTGTCTCTGTGTTGCACCAGCGACGAGCTACTTGTGGCAAGTTTTTTAAACAACTAGTCAATTCTTTGAAGTATAACAGCTTCATGGGCGGTCCTAGGGTTGGTTGTTGGATCAGATGAGCTCGCATCTCTCCTTTGGGATAGTTGTTCCACATTTTTTGCAACCTCTCAATGAGATAAGCTCTTTCTCCCATGTTTTATGGAAGCTCCTCCTCCTATAAATACTTCCTCCATGATTGAGATCAGCGAGCTTCAGAGTCCAAGAATTCAATAGTAAGGGTAGAGAGTTTTTTGCTAGTGTGTGGAAGTAGCCTCTCATGTAACTTAGCTTGGGATGGTTTTGAGTGGAGTTAACTTGATTATAAGAGTATTATAGCATTAGCCTTTGGGTAGGAGAGAGAGTTGTTCACCTTTTGGGAGACAGTATACAAGTGAATGCTTACGGGGACATGAAGACTGGACCCTTCAAGGAGGCTTACCATGTCAAGGCTTGGTTGTAAGTTCAACAGATTTATATTAATACAAATCAATAGCTTATTTCCTATATCGTATGTCTAAATGCATAATGATAGCTTGAAGCTCCTTGACTCTTTAAGTAGATAGTTTTTGACATACCCTATTATGTTCGTGGTTGTGTTCTATATGTTGATTTCAGGTACAAGTGATTAGAGGAACAAAAGCTAGAGCAACACAATGGGAACTCCATCGAACAGCGGTTTGAAGGTAAGACTTCATGACATCAACTTTCTATGGAAATTTGCTTTGGTATTGTCTTTATTGTGACTAGACTCACTTTAGGGCTAGAGGGGTTGCCTTTGTCCGCAGAGGGAACTTGCATGTGTCACAACTTGGCGACTCCGTTGGGGACCAATTTGTTTTTGTCTCTTGAATTGAGTTTGTTATTGGTTTATTGTCTCCTTTACATTTGGGATGGATTTTTCATGTTCTAGGTTGTTTTGACTACTCTTGGTAGTCTTCCTTCTGTCATGAGTGATTGGTCTGGCCTTCCCTCAGTTAGTTTTTGAATTTTTTCCTTTGTTGTAAGGTCATCGCAGTTTATTTTGTGACAATCGTGAAGATAGTCATGCCTGTGTTATCTGTTTAGCTGTGCTTTCTGCTGTTTTGCGCGATTAAATCGCCTCATAGTTGCGAAGAGCTCTGAAATCGGCTCAGTGCTATTAGCTGGTGTACTTCGACGATGACGTCGCCAAGTTGTTGGCTAGGGAGGTGTGAAGTTTTATTGACGGCGCATGTTCTCTGTTTTATGCTTGCAACGATTCCTGTAGGTTTCCATTTTGAGGTTTTGCTTGTTGATTGGCTAGTGTGTCCTGTCTTTTGAACTTCTCTTCTGTCTTTTACTGTGTCAAATTGTTGATTACTAGGATATTTGATTTCAAGTTCCATTCCCTTGAAACTTTTTCGTTCAAACTGTGTGGCCTGTTTGCCTTAGGGTTTCTTGAAACATTAGTTTTCTTGGGTTACTTGTTTGTTTGATCTTTGGGCGGTGTTTGGCACAATCCCTTGCTTAGTTTGAGGCTTCTCTTTATTAATTTATTTAATTTATTTATTTATTTATTTTTTATTTTTTTTATCTTCCTGATTGGTACGTGATGTTTGGTTACCAAAGCTTTCAAGTCTTGGTCATTTGGTTCCCTTCCTTCACTTGGCATAGATCACATTGCTTCCCGGTCAGTGAGAAAAGCTTTCCAGTTTTGCAAAAAGAAACATCTTCTTGGTTTTGAGTCTTTGATTCGTTTTAGAGTAAAATGTTTCTCTTCATTCATTGAGTGATTTCATTCGAAAAATCTTAAAACTAGTATGTTTTCGAGTTTTGCATTTGGTTGCTTGCTATTCATTTGAAAAAATCAAAATATTGCATTCATATAGTGTTAGGAAATATGAACAACTTTTGCATTAGTAAGTTCTTTCCATTTAGAAATTGAAAAGCGAAAGATGTGTTGTTCATTTTCTTGATTAGGTTGCTTGCATTTCTCTTTCCTCTTAGTTGGTTTTCTTGCATCTACTTGCTTGTCACTTTGGTTGCTTCGAAATGAACCTCTCACTTTGCCTTAGTTAGTCGTTCATTGAAAAGAAATGGTTTCTTCACTCATCTAGTTGCATTCTAGGAGCTTTGGAAGATACATTCGGTAGGGCCTTGAAACTGAAATTTTAATTCAAGATTAACGATTAAAATTCATTGAATCAATCTAAAAATGCATTGGAACTTAATGCTTATATCTAGAGGTCTAGGCTAGAGACGTGTTCCGGCGTTGTTAAACCTAGTGGTTGTTGTTTTCACTAAGGTTGGGTGATTCCTCCTTTTGTGATTCAACAAGTACTAGTACAGACTTGTGCTCCCTGTACCGTCGCGTATATGATGTGAGACCCCACTAGGTTGTAATCCTCTTATCCATAGGAAGCTGAGTCAGCTGCCTTGCAGATGTGATACACCAAACACAACATTCGGGGAGATAGCCTGCTCGTACTTCTTGGTTCGCCGAGAAGTATTCTGCAATTCACGCTTGCCTGGTAAACCTTTTGCCTAGAATTCTAGAGTAGTCACTTTCATTTCTTTTCGAATCTTTAAAAGTAAAAGGATCATCCAAGCACTTGTCCTTTCGAGCTTGTTTCCAATTGAAAGTGATAGAGTCACCTTTCATCCTTTTCTCAACTCTTAAAACATGAAAAGGCAAAGTTTTGTTTCAGTGTTCTAAAATTAACTTCCCACGAAATATTCTTGGTAAAAGTTGACTTCCTTAGTAATTATTTGGAGTTGATTCTAATGGCAACATTTCCAGAGTCTACCAGTCAAGGATCCCCCTTGCAAGGGAATCCTGGTCCTTTTCCTTCTTTTGGAAACGTTGGTGCTCCTTATATGGCAACATTGTCCCTCCCTGGGTTAACCATTGGTTTACCTGTCTGGTTATTTTCGACCTCAGTGATCCCAAGTGTCTCAACTCCTGCCCCACCATCTCCGTCATTTGAATCATGGCATGATGATTCGAAGGTTGACCCCTCGCCTTCTTCCCCTATTTATTCACCTTCCTCTTCTACTTCGCTTCGTGAAAGTTTCAAATCTAGTAACCAGGAGGCTAAGAAGAAGAAGAAGAAGACGAAGAAGAAGAAGTCAGCTAAGCAAGGGGCCGACCGTGCGGCTATTACTCCAAATGCACCTCCTATTGGCAAACCTTCTGATCCTCCATGGAATATCAAATTCCCTTGTAGGTTGTGTAAGGGTGACCATCTCCTCTGAAACTGCCCTGACATTCCCAGAGTCTTAGAGGTATGGTCTCAAGGTTTGGATCGACCATCCCCATCGACCTTTGGAGATCATGTCGATGTTTCATTATTGGCTAGTGATGGTAAGAAGAAAGAGAAGATTAGATTTCCCTGTAGGTTATGTGAAGGAGAGCATCTTCTTCACCTTTGTCCGCTTATGGACAAAGCTTCCAAAGTTTTGGAAGACCTTGTAGCTCCTCAACCCCAAATTCCTGTTGGTTATCAGAGGATTTCTTCTGGCCCTCTCCCGGTTGGTAAAGATATTGAATTGGATTCATCTCTTTCCCATCCTGCTATTCCTGAGCATTACTCTCTTGCATTTGTTCCTGACCAACCATTGGTCAAAGACAGTGTCGACTTGGTTTCACCACCAGTTTCTCACTTTGTTCCAGAAAAGAATGGTGATCATACTACTCATGTTCTTCTCATCTCCTTAGATTCTCATGAATCGAAGAGTGACCCTCCCACCCCAGTTGTTCAGGAGAGTCCTTCTTCTATTCCTGCCGAGCGTGGGGGAAATCATATGATACCCCCACAAGGTAGTTATGTTGTTTCTTTCGATTGGAGTCACTTGATTGCTTATCGCCTCCCATCTTATGTGCCTTTCCAGATCACAGTACAAGCCTATAATATGGTAGTACCTGGCACTATATTAGATGAAGGTGCATCTGTTAGCATCATGTCTTCTACTACTTGGCAAGCTTTGGGCTCCCCACAGCTTGTGCCTGTCACCTAGAATTTGTTGGCTTTCAACGGAGGAACCAGTCAACCCTTAGGGATCCTTCCGCAGTTCCCTATTACTTTGGGAGGAAAGACCATCTATATAGATGTGATGGTAGTCCAAGGTCCGTTAGATTTCAATCTTCTCCTTGGACGCGACTATGTTTATGTCATGGGAGCTCTTTTTTCTTCACTTTTCCATGTAGTTTGTTTTCTGCACAAAGGATGAATTTCGACTATTGATTAGCTATCGTTCATTGGTCACCAGGTGCTTCGTTTGCAACCATCATCCCCTATCGGCTCTTGTTTGCAAGCAGTACCTTCCCCGCCATAGGTCAATTATGTGGCTACCCATTCCATCTCTGCATCTACTACTAATCACATAGATGGTATAATACATTATGTACTGGGGGCATTGGAACCCGATCTGTCTTTCGTACCTAATGACATGTATTCCTCCCAGAGCGTGGTCCTTCCGTCTAGTGAAGACCTCTTAGGAGCCATGTTCTCATATGGTCAATGAACAATACTTCGAGGATAGCTTGTTCCTGTGTCAACCTCGTTAAAAAATGAAACAAGGCGCCATGATGATATTTCTTGGTCTTGATTCAACCTCGTTAAAAAATGAAACAAGGGTTCCAAGCATAGTTCTTTATCTTGTGTCAAGCTCTTTAAAAAAGGAATCAAGGAGTCTGAGGATAGTTCTTTTACTGTGTCAACCACGTTAAAAAATGAAACAACTCCATTCTCCAAATCGAGTCTTTGATTAAGATCTCGTAAAATCCCAGTCGAGTCTTTCCAAGATCTCGTAAATGAACCTTCATTCCATTCACCTCATTGAATGAAATAAAGCTTGGGGGGCATGTACCTCAATTTGAGTCATTATGTTAGGGGCATGCAAACTTATAACAAGCATAGTTTTTCGTTTCAAGCTTGTGTAAACATGAAAACAAATCCATGCAGAGTTCTCCATGGTTCAATCTTGTGTAAAAATGAACCCATGCCCAATTTACATCTCATGATTGTCGTTTTTATCAACTAATTTCTATTAGATGAGCCCTGGTTGTTTCATTCCATCACCATCATTTCTTTGGCTGATCATATGCTTTCACATGGTTGTTTTTTATTTCTTGAGGGACCATAGCAATGAGTGGTTTTATTAGCCAGCCTCTTGACAATTATGTGTTTTGATTAGTTCCTCCATTGTCGGAACCAGTTTCTACCGTTTATACCACTTGTTCCTCTAGGATGAGTCACCTTTAAAGCTCTTTTATGACTCATAAAAGATGAAAAGATTGTCGAGTATTTTTCCTTTTTGACTCGTTAAAGAGAGTAAAAATGGGGGGCCCGCTTTCAGCTCTTTTCTGACCCTTTAAAAACGAAAAGATGGCCGAGCCCTTGTCATTTCGAACTCGTTAACGGATGTGAAATGTTGTGTGCCCAGTATAAGTTTACCCGTTTTTCGCGCTGGGAGGCACAATTTACGAAAAAAGCACTCCTTGGCTGAAATGGTCAAGTAGTTCCCTTGGGAATTGTTTTCTACCTTTTTGGCTTTGAGGGACAAATTTACGAAAAGGGACCTTTGGAGTTTTATTTTCTGTGTCCTTTTCAAACTCTCTAAACATGAAAAAGACTCTAAGTTTTACCTATGTCGGACTTGTTAAACCCTGATGACATTGGACTTGTCATTATGACGAGATCAAGATTCTCCTTCCTAGGGCTCGTTAAAAACTAACTAGGTCGGATTTGTCCAAAGGATAAACTTACACTACGAGCATATGATATCCCCTTCAAGCTTGTGTTTCAAAAATAATTGGGGTACTCGGCAGCAATGGTGGGGGAAAATTTTGAAGTAATATGTTCGTTGTATTAATTATGGCAGCTTGTCGCAATTGAAAATCAACACTCTTTCTGCTTCGTGTCGGGGTGGGATATCCTCAGTTTATCGTTGGCCTTCTGGGTTTTGGGTTATCCATTTTTCCGCAGTCCATCTGATCCCTATTGCATCATCATGACCTTTGATCCCTTGGTACCAAAATGCTGCCACACTCTGGAGTTGTGTCGCCGATATGTTTAAAAGTTTAATCCTTTTGTAGTTTGTGCCTTAAACATCTTCCTATGAATCTCTGTTTCATCCAAATTCATCTTTTTCCTTTGTCTCGTGCCGATGATTTGGGAAACATTATGGCCCTCCTTCGACCGATCGCTTCTTATCGACTTCAACTCATTATCTGGGAAGATGATCTAGAGACCTCTTTTTGGTACCTTAGAGTTTGCATGCCTTAATGGCAAGTTCTTCTCATTCGACGACAGGCTTTCATCATTGGCCTTCGATTGGGTGATTTCACGGGTGTTCAACTTCATATCATTCTTCACACTTCGTGGATTGTACTAGTAGTACCTTGAGAACCATTGACATTACTGGTGGTCTCTCTTGTGCTTATTAACGGTTTTCATCATTGACCGATAATCAAGCGATTCTTCTAGTATGCTCGACTTCAACACATCTATTCACATATTAGAGTTTGTACCTTGATTGGGTTGGGTTTCAAGACCCTGGGCTCATATTACACAAGTCCAGGTTACATAGATTGGTTCATGATTGTATACATGACTCTTTTGATTAGATGGCTACGACCATACCTGAGTCTTTCATATAGTCCTTTTGATTGGATGGCTGCGTCCATACCACAGGTCATTTATGTTTATCTTATGGATGGTTGCACCCATGCCTTATGCACATATATTTCCTTTCACTATGTACTCATGTATCAGAGATATCAGTTGTACTTGCGTTGCAGGTTCTCCACGATGGTGTTCTGTTTCAGTTATGGCTTCGTAAAGCATTTCACCCCTCCCACTCTCTCGGTCTTCATGCTTTAGGGGGCATCGGTTACACAGTAATTTGTCACCGACCCCGCATTCCCTGATTCCAAACACTGTCGGTCCATGTTATTGACATCAACTTTGTGTCATGTTGCAAATTATGTGTCAAGGTCTTCCTTATCATCTCAGGAAGAATATCCCAGTTTACTTCTCTTGGAGAAGACCCTTTTTTACTTGTGTTTCTAGGTCGTCACGGGACAATAGTTGTTCCACCCGTGAAGATGGCCAAGATTGCACTGGCCCTAGCGAAGTCTTCACTCTGTCTCTGTGTTGCACCAATGACGAGCTACTTTTGGCAAGTTTTTTAAACAACTCGTCAAAGCTTTGAAGTATAATAGCTTCATGGGTGGTCCTAGGGTTGGTTGTTGGATCAGATGAGCTCGCATCTCTCCTTTGGGATAGTTGTTCCACCTTTTGTGCAACCTCTCAAAGAGATAAGCTCTTTCTCCCATATTTTATGGAAGCTCCTCCTCCTATAAATACTTCCTCCATGACTGAGATCAGCTAGCTTCAGAGTCCAAGAATTCAATAGTAAGAGTAGAGAGTTTTTTGCTAGAGTGTGGAAGTAGCCTCTCATGTAACTTAGCTTGGGATGGTTTTGAGTGGAGTTAACTTGATTATAAGAGTATTCTAGCATTAGCCTTTGGGTAGGAGAGAGAGTTGTTCATCTTTTGGGAGATAGTATATGAGTGAATGCTTGCAGGGACATGCTGACAGGACCCCTCAAGGAGGCTTACGACGTCAAGGCTTGGTTGTAAGTTCTACTTTGATTTATATTAATACAAATCAACAACTTATTTCCTATATCGTATGTATAAATGCGTAATGATAGCTTGAAGCTCCTTGACTCTTTAAGTAGATAGTTTTTGTCGTACTCTATTATGTTCATGGTTGTATTTTGTATGTTGATTTCAGGTACAAGTGATTAGAGGAATGAAAGCTGGAGCAACACAATGGGAACTCCATTGAACGACGGTTTGAAGGTAAGCCTTCATGACATCAACTTTCTAAGGAAATTTGCTTTGGTATTGTCTTTGTTGTGACTAGACCCACTCTAGGGCTAGAGGGGTTGCCTCTGTCCGCAGAGGGAACTTGCCTATGTCACACAAGAAGTTAGAGAGAGAAATAAATAAAAATAATACCTAATTAATGAAACATATTGTAAATAGATAATATTTATTAATAATTTAATTTTTTCAAGTATATGTGTGTGTGTATGTGTGTGTGTGTGTGCGTGTGTGTGTGCACGTGCGCATGTGTGTGTGTGAGCTTTGATATCATACTACAAATTGAACTATGTTGAGAGGTCAACCACATTTCTACTAACCACCCAAATTATTAAAAATAGTACTGCATCCAAATCTAAGGAGAAATTGTAGGGTGATAAGGAGTTAGATGGAAAAGGATTCAATAATAATTCAATAAAATCCCTCCATAATATTAAAGGGAAATTAATATAATAATAATTCATGAAGATCCTTCAATAATAACTCATGAAAATCCTTCTATGCCCATGAGTTAAATAAATATCTAATGAGGGGTTGCCACATGATATTTTTGTTGGGGAATATGACCACAAGATGGGGGCCTTAGCCTCTAATCTATTATAACTCTCTATCCAAGATGAACTATGATGCATGTCATATACCATTGGAATTAGCACGATAAGGAGCATCTAGTGATAATGGTCTTAGGAGCAAACCCACTGATCTTCATACTCAATGTCATCAATAAGTGTGGGGATTCTAGGTATATCGGGTCTTCTCCACCATTGGAGCTTCAAACAACGCAATCCAAACAAATATTAAGAGCGTTCAAGCATCGATGTTGGCATCAATGAAAACACCATTCAACACTACATTGAGTCAACCAACGATTGGTTTCTATTTTGACAGGATAGCCTGAGAGAGATGCCACGGGCCATTGGACTTCTTGATAACCTTTTCTACATTTACTTAGGCTTATGACTAAAATTTTCCACATCATTAGGAAATCCCCCATCATTAGTACCATGGCTCTTCTGATATAAGCTTGGATTTGGGTTCCTTTCTTTTCGAGTTTTTGTCTTTTTTTGTAACATAGATCCAATGTATGTTTGGATTCATTTTCTTATATTAAATCTAGGTTTAAGCTCTTATATTGACCATATCAACTAACTAGAGATCAATCCAACTATTGTACACATATAATTTTCACATAAATGGATTCTATAATATATCCTCCATATACATCATAATTGCATTTAATTTCTAAGAAATTTATCATAAGGGTGCCATACAAGTTTAATATTTCCTTTAACTAACAAAACCACAACCTTAGCTAGCAAAATTTCATATTTACAAGTTCAATTAAAATCCATATAAGAAAAAAAATGGTTGTATAACTTTATGAAATGTAGGAAATTTTAATTTAACCACATAATATACAATTTTAATTTTCCTAATTGATTCATGGTCATAAAAGGTAATATTTGGATTTTTGATTCATCACAATACAATGTATGATTTGTTTTTTTCTAGTTGATTCATGATTTTATAGTGTATTAATTTAACTTCCTTGGCCAAATTAAAGCTATACAACATCTAATTTATCCAACTTGCAATCAATAACATCCAATTCATCCAAATAAGTGGTCATGATTGTATAATCAAATTCAATCCCAACTTGTGGCCATATAGTTCAATTCAACCTTTGTATAGCCTTTGATAACCTTACAGTTTATGTATGAATTTCTAACTTTGCAACTTGGCAATTTAATCATTCAATTTCTCAATATCTATGCCCAATTACCAACAATTAGCTAGAATTCAACATTGGTGCCCAAATGATAGTATGTGTCTTGAATTTCTTAAAATTCGTGCTAAATTGATGCAATTCAGCTTAAATTTGTGTCATATTTAAGATACAATAGATGACCAATTTCAAAGATTCTCATGAAAATTGATGGCAAAACAAATTTGTTATTTGTCACTTCCCATAACACTTTTGTTGATATTTTGTAGCCCTATGTGGCAATACTATGTAATAATAATTTCTAAGTCAAACTTCCAAGGTTTTTTCTAGTAGGTAGTAAAATATAGCTATATGGTTTGCCTCCTCTAATTGTTCCTTGATGAAATACTATTGTGTTATAGGTCTTTATTGGTAGGTGAATAAAGAATGCAATATTGACTTGGATACATCCCATATCTAAACTATCCTCCTAGTTAACTAGTGAACACTATGGTTTGGAGCTTAGGTGTCTCAGTAGATGGAAATATGTCCATAGGATGACCAATTATTTAGTCTTTATAGCCAAATTGATGTTAGGTCCTGAACAGTTTCCTAGACATTCTATGTGGTACTACTGTTTGGCCTAGAGTTTAGTTGGCCAGTGACTAGTATATTGTTTCATATTAGAATCTTACAATTGAAGGAAGGAACATTATCACTTAATTTTAAGAATCCGTAATCCATTCATATTGGAAGATGCCCACATTTAGTGTGATCAACCAATATTTTGGGATTATTTGTAACACAACCTTGAGTGCGATTTTTCCCTTTTCATTATGCATTCTCGCAAGCATGTTATAATACCTTCGGTGTTTCCATGTCCTCTTTTTATAATTTCTTAGGGACTTAATTCCTCCATGCTAGATTTTTGTTGGAGTATTTTCTACTTGAAATCTTTTTCCATTTGGATCACATCACTTTGTGTGGTATTTTAGCAGTTTGTTTCATTTTATTTTGAGAATTCATCTAATCATATATGGATTTAGGTTCCATGTCTTTGAATCACCAATTTCATCGAACATATATCACTTTATTCCTTATCATCATTAGAAGCATTATCTATAACAACAAATTTTCTATCTCTCTTAATAGTATTTGAGACCAATGCTCCTATGGTTAGGAGAAATGATAGGGATTCTAATCCCTATTATTTGCATATGTGTTGTCATCTCCAATTATTATAATTAGGATATTATCATTGTGGATTCATTTGTTGAATCTCTTTTTTTATTGGGAATGGTTGAGATATTTTCTCAACCAATTCCTTGTTTTGTTTACAAACCTTAATTTGTTAGATCAATAGATTCTCTCTCCCTGATTTTTGGAGGTAGCTTTTCTCTTGTAAAGCTATTGAAGGTTCTCATTTGCTTAATAACAATTTAGTTTAATATTAAAATATACAAACTCAAATCATGAGTGAGATTTCCCAACGTCGATTCAAACAATTATGGATGCCAGAACTCCGGAAGAAAACTACACACAAAGCACTAATCGCAGAAGCCTCAAAACAATAAATTCAATTTAATTATCATTTCCCAAGATGCTACAAAGGCTTGATTATCTTCGGCTATGGAAATATCACAATAGTGACATGGTGGGAATACCATAATATCATCTTTTTCCGTGGAATAAGATAACTTACTAGTTTGATGTATTGGGTTTTAAGGAAAATTATGAACTAGGAGTCCTGAAAGCTTCGCAATTTCTTTGACACAAGTATGGTTGCAACATCATTGAGTATATATATATATATATATATATATATATATATATATATATATATATATATATATATATATATATGAATATGATAACTAGTAATAAATTATTTATTAACAAGCTCATATAATATATTATAATATTATCAATCTAATGTTAAATGTCAAATGGGAAAATTATAATTGAAAATGAGTGTTGGAATTGATGAGTTTGTGTATACATGGATTGTATATCTATTAGAGACATTTTGATTAGAATGTTAACTTAGTTTGGTTTTACCCTTTATAATAGTTTACAAAAATTAGTAAATGGAGAAAATATTATAATGTTTAGAATATATTTTATTTTGGATAAGAATTAGTACATCATCATTGCAATATTATATTAAAATATCTAACTTTACGAATAAAGCTAATCATAATACCTAATTAATGAAATATATTGTAAATAGTTAATAGTTAATATTTATTAATAATTAAATTTTATAAAGTATTGATAAAAAAATTGCACACCTCTATATCATAAGTATAGTCTACATAAGAGATGTAGGCATTATAGACTACTTAGTCATTACAAAAAAAATTCATTATGAGTTTTGATGTCATATTACAAATCAAACTAAGTTGGGAGGATAACCACCCACACTATTAAAAATAATATTACATCAAAATTTAACGAGAAATTGTAAGGTGACAAGATGTTACATAGTAATTTGTCATCGACCCCGCATTCCCTGATTTCGGACACTGCCGATTTGTGTTATTGACATCTGCTTTGTGTCATGTTGCAAATTATGTGTCAAGGTCTTCCTTATCATCTCAGGAAGAATATCATTTTTGTTATTGACATCTGCTTTGTGTCATGTTGAAAATTATGTGTCAAGGTCTTCCTTATCATCTCAGGAAGAATATCTCAGTTTACTTCTCCTGGAGCAAACCTTTTTTACTTGTGTTTCTGGATCGTCGCGGGACAACAGTTGTTCCACCCATGAAGATGGCCAAGATTTCTCTAGCCCTAGCGAAGTCTTCGCCCTGTCTCTGTGTTGCACCAACGACGAGCTACTTTTGGCAAGTTTTTTAAACAACTTGTTAAAGCTTTGAAGTATAACAGCTTCATGGGCAGTCCTAGGGTTGGTTGTTGGATCAAATGAGCTTGCATCTCTCCTTTGGGATAGTTGTTCCACATTTTGTGCAACCTCTCAACAAGATAAGCTATTTCCCCCATCTTTTATGGAAGCTCCTCCTCCTATAAATACTTCCTCCATGATTGAGATCAACGAGCTTCAGAGTCCAAGAATTCAATAGTAAGGGTAGAGAGTTTTTTGCTAGTGTGTGGAAGTAGCCTCTCATATAACTTAGCTTGGGATGGTTTTGAGTGGAGTTAACTTGATTATAAGAGTATTCTAGCATTAGCCTTTGGGTAGGAGAGAGAGTTGTTCACCTTTTGGGAGACAATATACAAGTGAATGCTTGCGGGGACATGAAGACTGGACCCTTCAAGGAGGCTTACCATGTCAAGGCTTGGTTGTAAGTTCAACAGATTTATATTAATACAAATCAATAGCTTATTTCCTATATCGTATGTCTAAATGCATAATGATAGCTTGAAGCTCCTTGACTCTTTAAGTAGATAGTTTTTTACATACCCTATTATGTTCGTGGTTGTGTTCTATATGTTGATTTCAGGTACAAGTAATTAGAGGAACAAAAGCTAGAGCAACACAACGGGAACTCCATCGAATGGCGGTTTGAAGGTAAGCCTTCATAACATCAACTTTCTATGGAAATTTGCTTTGGTATTGTCTTTATTGTGACTAGACTCACTTTAGGGCTAGAGGGGTTGCCTTTGTCCACAGAGGGAACTTGCATGTGTCACAACTTGGTGACTCCGTTGGGGACCGATTTGTTTTTGTCTCTTGAATTGAGTTTGTTATTGGTTTATTGTCTCCTTTACATTTGGGATGGATTTTTCATGTTCTAGGTTGTTTTGACTACTCTTGGTAGTCTTCATTCTATCATGAGTGATTGGTCTGGCCTTCCCTCAGCTAGTTTTTAAATTTTTTCCTTTGTTGTAAGGTCATCACAGTTTATTTTGTGACAATCATGAAGATAGTCATGCCTGCGTTATCTGTTTAGGTGTGCTTTCTACTGTTTGGTGTGATTAAGTCGGCTCACAGTCGCGAAGAGCTCTGAAATAGGCTCGGCGTTGTTAACTGGTATACTTCGACAACGACGTCGCCAAGTTGTTGGCTAGGGAGGTGCAAAGTTTTATTGTCGGCGCATGTTGTCTGTTTTATGCTCGCAACGATTCCTGTAGGTTTCCATTTTGAGGTTTTTCTTGTTGATTGGCCAGTGTGTCCTATCTTTTGAACTTCTCTTCTATCTTTTACTGTGTCAAATTGTTGATTACTAGGATATAATGATTTCAAGTTCAATTCCCTTGAAACTTTTTCATTCAAACTGTGTGGCTTGTTTGCCTTAGGGTTTCTTGAAACATTGGTTTTCTTGGGTTACTTGCTTGTTGATCCTTGGGCGGTGTTTGGCACAACCCCTTGGTTAGTTTGAGGCTTCTCTTTATTATTTTTATTTTTTTTTATCTTCCTGATTGGTACGTGACATTTGGTTACCAAATCTTTCAAGTCTTGGTCATTTGGTTCCCTTCCTTCACTTGGCGTAGATCACATTGCTTCTTAGTCAGTGAGAAAAGCTTTCCATTTTTGCAAAAAGAAACATCTTCTTGGTTTTGAGTCTTTGATTCGTTTTAGAGTAAAATGTTTCTATTCATTCATTGAGTGATTTCATTTGAAAAAGCTTAAAACTAGTATATTTTCGAGTTTTCCATTTGGTTGCTTGCTATTCATTTGAAAAAATCAAAATATTGCATTCATCTAGTGTTAGGAAATATGAACAACTTTTTGCATTAGTAAGTTCTTTCCATTTAGAAATTGAAAAACAAAAGATGTGGTGTTCATTTTCTTGATTAGGTTGCTTGCATTTCTCTTTCCTCTTAGTTGGTTTTCTTTCATCTACTTGCTTGTCACTTTGGTTGCTTCGAAATGAACCTCTTACTTTGCCTTAGTTAGTTGTTCATTGAAAAGAAATGGTTTCTTCGCTCATCTAGTTGCATTCTAGTAGCTTTGGAAGATACATTTGGTAGGGCCTTGAAACTGAAATTTTAACTCAAGATTAATGACTAAAATCCATTGAATCAATCTAAAAATGCATTAGAACTTAACGCTTATATCTAGAGGTCTAGGCTAGAGACGTGTTCCGACGTTGCTAAACCTAGTGGTTGTTGTTTTCACTAAGGTTGGGTTATTCTCCTTTTGTGATTCAACAAGTACTAGTACAGACTTGTGCTCACTGTACCGTCACGTATATGATGTGAGACCCCACTAGGTTGTAATCCTCATATCCATAGGAAGACGAGTCAGCCACCTTACAGATGTGATACATCGAACACAACATTCATGGAGATAGCCTGCTCGTACTTCTTGGTTCGTCGGGAAGTATTCTGCAGTTCACGCTTGCCTAGTAAACCTTTTTCCTAGAATTCTAGAGTAGTCACTTTCATTCCTTTTCGAATCTTTAAAAGTAAAAGGATCATCCAAGCACTTGTCCTTTCGAGCTCGTTTCCAATAGAAAGCGATAGAGTCGAATTTCGTCCTTTTCTCGACTCTTAAAACATGAAAAGGCAAAGTTTTGTTTCAGTGTTCTAAAATTAACTTCCCACGAAATATTCCTAGTAAAAGTTGACTTCCTTAGTAATTCTTTGGAGTTGATTCCAGTGGCAACATTTCCAGAGTCTACCAGTCAAGGATCCCCTTCGGAAGGGAATCCTAGTCCTTTTCCTTCTTTTGGAAACGTTGGTGCTCCTTATATGGCAACATTGTCCGGTTAACCATTGGTTTACCTGTCTGGTTATTTTTGACCTCAGTGATCCAAATTGTCTCAACTCCTGCCCCACCGTCTCCGTCATTTGAATCATGGCATGATGATTCCCAGGTTGAACCCTCACCTTCTTCCCCTATTTCTTCACCTTCCTCTTTTACTTCACCTGGTAAAAGTTTCAAATCTAGTAACCAGGAGGCTAAGAAGAAGAAGAAGAAGTCCGCTAAGCAAGGGGCTGACCGTGCAGCTATTACTCCAAGTGCACCTCCTATTGGCAAACCTTTTGATCCTCCATGGAAGATCAAATTCCCTTGTAGGTTGTGTAAGGGTGACCATCTCCTCCGAGACTGCCCTGGCATTCCCAGCGTCTTAGAGGTATGGTCTCAAGGTTTGGATCAACCATCCCCATCGACCTTTGGAGATCATGTCAGTGCTGCACTATTGGCTAGCGATGGTAAGAAGAAAGAGAAGATTAGATTTCCCTGTAGGTTATGTGAAGGAGAGCATCTTCTTCACCTTTGTCTGCTTATGGATAAAGCTTCCAAAGTTTTGGAAGACCTTGTAGCTCCTCAACCCCAACTTCATGTTGGTTATCAGAAGATTTCTTCTGGCCCTCTCCTAGTTGGTAAAGAGATTGACTTGGATTCATCTCTTTCCCATCCTGCTCTTCCTGAGCATGACTCTCTTGCGTCTGTTCTCGACCAACCATTGTTCAAAGACAGTGTCGAGTTGGTTTCACCACCAGTTTCTCACTTTGTTCCAGAAAAGAGTGGTGATCATACTACTCGAGTTCTTCTCGTCTCCTTAGATTCTCATGAATCGAAGAGTGACCCTCCCACCCCAATTGTTCAGGAGAGTCCTTCTTCTATTCCTGCCGAGCATGGGGGCAATCATATGATACCCCCACAAGGTAGTTCTTTTGTTTCTTTCGATTGGAGTCACTTGACTGCTTATCGCCTCCCATCTTATGTGCCTTTCCAGATCACAATACAAGCCTATAATATGATAGCACCTGGCACTATATTAGATGAAGGTGCATCTGTTAGCATCATGTCTTCTACTACTTGGCAAGTTTTGGGCTCCCCACGGCTTGTGCCTGTCACCCAGAATCTGTTGGCTTTCAACGGAGGAACTAGTCAACCCTTAGGGATCCTTCCGCAGTTACCTATTACTTTGGGAGGAAAGACCATCTATATAGACGTGATGGTAGTCCAAGGTTTGTTAGATTTAAATCTTCTCCTTGGACGCAACTATGTTTATGTCATGGGAGCTCTTTTTTCTTCACTTTTTCGTGTAGTTTATTTTCCGCACAAAGGATGAATTGTGACTATTGATTAGCTATCGTTCATTGGTCACCAGGTGCTTCATTTGCAACCATCATCCCCTATCGGCTCTTGTTTGCAAGTAGTACTGTCCCTGCCATAGGTCAATTATGTGGCTACCAGTTCCGTCTCTGCATCTGCTGCTAATCACATAGATGGTATAGTACATTATGTACTGGGGGCATTGGAACCCGATCTGTCTTTCATACCAAATGACATGTATTCCTCCCAGAGCGTGGTCCTTTCATCTAGTGAAGACCTCTTTGGAGCCATTTTCTCATATGATCCATGAAAAGTACTCTGAGGATAGTTTGTTCCTGTGTCAACCTCATTAAAAAATGAAATAAGGTGCCATGATGATATTTCTTGGTCTTGATTCAACCTCGTTAAAAAATGAAACAAGGGTTCCGAGCATAGTTCTTTATCTTGTGTCAAGCTCTTTAAAACAGAATCAATGAGACTGAGGATAGTTCTTTTACTGTGTCAACCACGTTAAAAAAATGAAACAACTCCATTTTCCAAATCGAGTCTTTGATTAAGATCTCGTAAAATCCCAGTCGAGTCTTTCCAAGATCTCGTAAATGAACCTTCATTCCATTCACCTTGTTGAATGAAATAAAGCTTGGGGGCATGTACCTTGATTTGAGCCATTATGTTAGGGGCATGCAAACTTATAACAAGCATAGTTTTTTGTTTCAAGCTTGTGTAAACATGAAACCAAATCCAAGCAGAGTTCTCCATGGTTCAATCTTGTGTAAAAATGAACCCATGCCCAATTTACATCTCATGATTGTCGTTTTTATCACTAATTTCTGTTAGATGAGCCCTGGTTGTTTCATTCCATCACCACCATCTCTTTGGCTGATCATATGCTTTCACATGGTTGTTTTGTATTTCTTGAGGGTCCATAGCGATGAGTGGTTTTATTAGCCAGCCTCTTGACCATTATGTGCTTTGAGTAGTTCCTCCATTGTCGGAACCAGTTGCTACCATTTATACCAGTCGTTCCTCAAGGATGAGTCACCTTTAAAGCTCTTTTATGACTCGTAAAAGATGAAAAGATTGTCGAGTATTTTTCCTTTTTGACTTGTTAAAGAGAATAAAAATGGGGGGCCCGCTTTCAGCTCTTTTATGACCCTTTAAAAACAAAAAGATGGTCGAGCCCTTGTCGTTTCGAACTCGTTAACGGATGTGAAATGTTGTGTGCCCAGTATAAGTTTACCCCTTTTTCAGGCTGGGAGGCACTACTTATGAAAAAAGCACTCCTTCGCTGAAATGGTCAAGCAGTTCCCTTGGGAATTGTTTTCTACCTTTTCAGATTTGAGGGAAAAATTTACAAAAAGGGACCTTTGGAGTTTTATTTTCTGTGTCCTTTTCAAACTCTCTAAACATGAAAAAGACTCTAAGTTTTACCTATGTCGGACTCGTTCAACCCTGACGACATTGGACTTGTCATTATGACGAGATCAAGCTTCTCCTTCCTAGGGCTCGTTAAAAACTGACTAGGTCGGATTTGTCCAAAGGACAAACTTACACTACCAGCATATGATATCCCCTTCAAGCTTGTGTTTCAAAAATAATTGGGGTACTCGGTAGCAATGGTGGGAGAAAATTTTGAAGTAATATGTTGGTTGTATTAATTACGGTAGCTTGTCGCAATTGAAAATCAACACTCTTTCTGCTTCATTTCGGGGTGGGATTTCCTCACTTATCGTTGGCCTTCTGGGTTTTGGGTTATCCATTTTTCCTCAGTCCATCTGCTCCCTATTGCATCATCATGACCTTTGATCCCTAGGTACCAAAATGCTACCACACTCTAGAGTTGTGTCGCCGATATGTTCAAGAGCTTAATCCTTTTGTAGTTTGTGCCTTAAACATCTTCCTCTGAATCTTTGTTTCATCCACATTCAACTTGTTTCTATGTCTCACGTCGATGATGTGGGAAACATTATGGCCCTCCTTCGACCGATCGCTTCCTGTCAACTTCAACTCATTATCCGGGAAGATGATCTAGAGACCTCTTTCTGGTACCTTGGAGATTGCATGCCTTAATGGCAAGTTCTTCTCATTCGACGACAGGCTTTCATCATTGGCCTTCGATTGGGTGATTTCACGGGTGTTCAACTTCAGATCATTCTTCACACTTCGTGGATTGTACTAGTAGTACCTTGAGAACCATTGACATTATTGGTGGTCTCTCTTGTGCTTATTAACGATTTTCGTCATTGACCGGTAATCAAGCGATTCTTCTAGTATGCTTGACTTCAACACATCTATTCACATATTAGAGTTTGTACCTTGATTGGGTTGGGTTTCAAGACCCTAGGCTCATATTACACAAGACCAGGTTGCATAGATTGGTTCATGATTGTATACATGACTCTTTTGATTGGATGGCTGCGACCATACCTGAGTCTTTCATATAGTCCTTTTGATTGGATGGCTGCGTCCATACCACAGGTCATTTATGTTTATCTTATGGATGGTTGCGCCCATGCCTTATGCACATATATTTCCTTTCACTATGTACTCATGTATTAGAGATATCAGTTGTACTTGCGTTGCAGGTTCTCCACGATGGTGTTCTGTTTCAGTTATGGCTTCGTAAAGCATTTCACCCCTCCCACTCTCTCGGTCTTCATGCTTTAGGGGGCATCGGTTACACAGTAATTTGTCACCGACCCCGCATTCCCTGATTCCAGACACTGTCGGTCCATGTTATTGACATCAACTTTGTGTCATGTTGCAAATTATGTGTCAAGGTCTTCCTTATCATCTCAGGAAGAATATCTCAGTTTACTTCTCTTGGAGAAGACCCTTTTTTACTTGTGTTTCTTGGTCGTCATGGGACAATAGTTGTTCCACACGTGAAGATGGCCAAGATTTCACTGGCCCTAACGAAGTCTTCACTCTGTCTCTGTGTTGCACCAATGACGAGCTACTTTTGGCAAGCTTTTTAAAAAACTCGTCAAAGCTTCGAAGTATAACAGCTTCATGGGCGATCCTAGGGTTGGTTGTTGGATCAGATGAACTCGCATCTCTACTTTGGGATAGTTGTTCCACCTTTTGTTCAACCTCTCAAAGATATAAGCTCTTTCTCCCATCTTTTATGGAAGCTCCTCCTCTTATAAATACTTCCTCCATGACTGAGATCAGCTAGCTTCAGAGTCCAAGAATTCAATAGTAAGAGTAGAGAGGTTTTTGCTAGAGTGTGGAAGTAGCCTCTCATGTAACTTAGCACTTGATTGTAAGAGTATTCTAGCATTAGCCAGAGTTGTTCACCTTTCGAGAGACATCATATGAGTGAATGCTTGCAGGGACATGCTGACAAGACCACTCAAGGAGGCTTACGACGTCTTGGTTGTAAGTTCTACTTTGATTTATATTAATACAAATCAAAAACTTATTTCCTATATATCGTATGTATAAATGTGTAATGATAGCTTGAAGCTCCTTGACTTGTTAAGTAGATAGTTTTTGTCATACTCTATTATTTTCATGGTTGTGTTTTGTATGTTGATTTCAGGTACAAGTGATTAGAGGAACGAAAGCTGGAGCAACACAATGGGAACTCCATCGAATGACGGTTTGAAGGTAAGCCTTCATGACATCAACTTTCTAAGGAAATTTGCTTTGGTATTGTCTTTGTTGTGACTAGACCCACTCTAGGGCTAGAGGGTTGCCTCTGTTCACAGAGGGAACTTGCCCGTGTCACATAAGAAGTCAGAGAGAAAAATAAATAAAAATAATACCTAATTAATGAAACATATTGTAAATAGATAATATTTATTAATAATTTAATTTTTTCAAGTATATGTGTGTGTGTGTGTGTGCACATGTGCATGTGTGTGTGTGAGCTTTGATATCATACTACAAATTGAACTATGTTGAGAGGTCAACCACATTTCTACTAAACACCCAAATTATTAAAAATTGTATTGCATCCAAATCTAAGGAGAAATTGTAGGGTGATAAGGAGTTAGAAGGAAAAGGATTCAATAATAATTCAATAAAATCCCTCCATAATATTAAAGGGAAATCAATATAATAATAATTCATGAAGATCCTTCAATAATAATAATTCAATAATAACTCATGAAAATCCTTCTACATCTGATGAGGGGTTGCCACATGATAGAATATGACCACAAGATGAGGGCCTTAGCCTCTGATCTATCATAACTCTATATCCAAGATGAACTATGATGCATGTCATATACCATTGGAATTAGCACGATAAGGAGCATGTAGTGATAATGGTATTAAGAGCAAACCCGCTGATCTTCATACTCAATGTCATCAATAAGTGTGGGGATTCTAGGTCTATCGGGTCTTCTCCACCATTGGAGCTTCAAACAATGCAATCCAAACAAATATTAAGAGAGTTCAAGCATCGATATTGGCATCAATGAAAACAGCATTCAACACTACATTGAGTCAATCAACGACTGGTTTCTATTTTGACAAGATAGCCTGAGAGAGATGCCACGGGCCATTGGACTTCTTGATAACCTTTTCTACATTTACTTAGGCTTATGACTAAAATTTTCCACATCATTAGGAAATCCACCATCATTAGTACCATGGCTCTTTTGATATAAGCTTGGATTTGGGTTCCTTTCTTTTCGAGTTTTTGCCTTTTTTTTGTAACATAGATCCAATGTATGTTTGGATTCATTTTCTTATATTAAATCTAGGTTTAAGCTCTTATATTGACCATATCAACTAACTAGAGATCAATCGAACTATTGTACACATATAATTTTCACATAAATGGATTTTATAATATATCCTCCATATACATCGTAATTGCATTTAATTTCTAAGAAATTTATCATAAGGGTGCCATACAAGTTTAATATTTCCTTTAACTAACAAAACCACAACCTTAGCTAGCAAAATTTCATATTTACAAGTTCAATTAAAATCCATATAAGAAAAAAACATGGTTGTATAACTTTATGAAATGTAGGAAATTTTAATTTAACCACATAATATACGATTTTAATTTACCTAATTGATTCATGGTCATAATAGGTAATATTTGGATTTTTTATTCATCACAATACAATGTATGATTTGTTTTTTTCTAGTTGATTCATGATTTTATATTGTATTAATTTAACTTCCTTGGCCAAATTAAAGCTATACAACATCTAATTTATCCAACTTGCAATCAATAACATCCACTTCATCTAAATAAGTGGTAATGATTGTATAATCAAATTCAATCCCAACTTGTGGCCATATAGTTCAATTCAACCGTTGTATAGCCTTTGATAACCTTACAGTTTATGTATGAATTTCTAACTTTGCAACTTGGCAATTTAATCATTCAATTTCTCAATATCTATGCCTAATTACCAACAATTAGCTAGAATTCAACATTGGTGCCCAAATGATAGTATGTCTTGAATTTCTTAAAATTCGTGATAAATTGATGTAATTCGGATTAAATTTGTGTCATATTTACGATACAATAGATGACCAATTTCAAAGATTCTCATGAATTGATGGCAAAACAAATTTGCTATTTGTCACTTCCCATAACACTTTTGTCGATATTTTGTAGCCCTATGTGGCAATACTATGTAATAATAATTTCTAAGTCAAACTTCCAAGGTTTTGTCTAGTAGGTAGTAAAATATAGCTATATGGTTTGCCTCCTCTAATTGTTCCTTGATGAAATACTATTCTGATATAGGTCTTTATTGGTAGGCGAATAAAGAATGCAATATTGACTTGGATACATCCCATATCTAAACTATCCTCCTAGTTAACCAGTGAACACTATGGTTTGGTACTTAGGTGTCTCAGTAGATGGAAATATGTCCATAGGATGACCAATTATTTAGTCTTTATAGCCAAATTGATGTTAGGTCTTGAATAGATTCCTAGACATTCTATGTGGTACTAGTGTTTGGCCTAGAGGTTAGTTGGCCAATGACTAGTATATTGTTTCATATTAGAATCTTACAATTGAAGGAAGGAACATTATCACTTAATTTTAAGAATCCGTAATCCATTCATATTGGAAGATGCCCACATTTAGTGTGATCAACCAATATTTTGGGATTATTTGTAACACAACCTCGAGTGTGATTTTTCCCTTTTCATTATGCATTCTCGCAAGCATGTTATAATACCTTCGGTGTTTCCATGTCCTCTTTTTATAATTTCTTAGGGACTTAATTCCTCCATGCTAGATTTTTGTTGGAGTATTTTCTACTTGAAATCTTTTTCCATTTGGATCACATCACTTTGTGTGGTATTTTAGTAGTTTGTTTCATTTTATTTTGAGAATTAATCTAATCATATATGGATTTAGGTTCTATGTCTTTGAATCACCAATTTCATCGACCATATATCACTTTATTCCTTACCATCATTAGAAGCATTATCTATAACAACAAATTTTCTATCTCTCTTAATAGTATTTGAGACCAATGCTCCTATGGTTAGGAGAAATGATAGGGATTCTAATCCCTATTATTTACATATGTATTGTCATCTCCAATTATTATAATTAGGCTATTGTCATTGTGGATTCATTTGTTGAATCTCCTTTTTTATTGGGAATTCCTTGTTTTGTTTACAAACCTTAATTTGTTAGATCAATAGATTCTTTCTCTCCCTTATTTTTGGAGGTAGCTTTGCTCTTGTAAAGCTATTTAAGGTTCTCATTTGCTTAATAACAATTTATTTTAATATTTAATATATATAAACTCAAATCATGAGTGAGATTTCCCATATCATTGGGAAATGCCACACAAAATGATGTAGAAAATTTTATATTCCTCATAAGTCTCAATCTATACTTATTTATTTCAATGGGTTTCCTTTCATATTCCTAATAATTGTAGATAATTTACCAAATATTTAATCTCCAAATGCCTCTCCCCTAATTTTGTAATTTCATTAAAAGTTGATATTTTTCTTCCATGGTCTTGTAACATAGTTTCCAGCATTTATGTGTTTCTTCTTGCATTGAGTATTATATTTATATAAGTATCTCTCTTTTTCCCAACTCTATATCCTAAAGATTCCATGGTACAATTTTGTTCTCAACAATAGACTTAGTGTATGTTAAGGTGGGCTTTCAATATCTTGAAATACTAATTCAAAAACTTTGGTGTTTTAGTTAGAGTCAATTTTTCTTAAAAATATTATTGGCTAGAATACTCAATGATTCTACTAACCCTTATTTAAGTTGATTACAATTTTGTTAAATTTTGAACCAATCATGTCATTTATTAGTTCACAATTGCACATAGAAAAAATGTGAATTTTAACAAGAAATTCAAACTATAATAATTTCCTTTAAAAGAAAAATAAATTAAATAAAAATCACTTAAAATAAATTTGAAATCCTAAAATTTTCTTAACGCTAGAAGTATTTTTTCAATCAAAATTTCCATGATCTTAAAAAAGCCATATCCCATTCTCCTTATGTCAAAAATACGAGTCACTGACCCTTGGAAAATATATTTTTAATATAATTTACATTTTCAAATATCTAATAATAGCTTTTAGTTTCAAACTTATTTTAAAATTGGATTAACTAAACATTTAAAAATAGAAGTAAAATAAAATTAAGAAATTATAAATCAACATAATAAAATGAAAAAAAATTGATAAACACTGATTAAAGAAATATGTATATATATAAATAAATATAAATAAAACCAACTATCAGTTCAATATATTTGAAAATAAAAATAATTATAAAAAAATAAATAAGAGCCTTACAGTCCAAGAGAATAAAATTAAAACAGTTACTTAAAAAAAATTAAAGAAAGTAGTGAATGGTAAACCCAAAAAAGTGTTGTAGATAGTTTGTTGGACAAATAAGATGCCCGTGGAATAAATCATTCTAAACTCTCCATAATAAATCATTCCAAACTCCATGAAAATTAAATAATTGAATGGTAAAAGAAAAAGATAACCGAAAAAAGCTTCTTAAAAGCCCTTTCTAAAATTGGTTTTGAAGTGGAGGAGAGGAGAGGAGAGAACGAATGGTATTATTTGGGTAAGCTATGCATATACATATTAATATCCACTAACGTACACCTTCCATAAGCTTAGGAAACAAGCACAGTTCCCACCGATGGACTGTAACCAGTGAATGCAATGCCTCGAGCTCCGCACTGGGAAAGAGCTAACCAGCCATATATTGGGTATTTAATGCCCTCAGAGCAGCACGCGACTTAACGCGATAACACGGGAGCGGGCAAATTCGATATTAAATAATATTTTCCCGCTCCCGTGTTATCGGGCTAAGTGGCGTGCTGCTCTGAGGGCATTAAATACCCAATATATGGCTGGTTAGCTCTTTCCTCCGCACTGCACGTCTCGAGGACAATGGACAACTATTTAACATGCGCACAGACCTTCACCCATGAACGTTTTCCGGTAATAAACAATTGCCTTGACAATGACTTCATTGTAAACTCCATCTATGTAAATGGTAACAGAGACGATCAGAGAAGTGGGCCCGCAAAGCCACGTACCCAAGTAAAGGGAATCTGCAATCGGGATAAGGGTTGCCCTCAAAGCGCTGGGAGTACTTGACCTCTATGATAATGTGCTCGAGAGTTCTATTCCAAAGGAATTGTGTAATTCTACACTTCTACAAACATTGGATATTGCATACAACCATTTGAGGGGTCCTACCAGAACTCGGTTGGCTGGTCCAGTCGAAATATCTCTGGTTGTTTGACAATGCTCTAAGTGGTCAAATCTCACTACAACTCAGTTGCCTGGTCCAGTTGGAATCTCTCTTGTTTGTATGGCAATGGTTTGAGTGGAAGCATCCAATTTTTCTAGCCAAGTGCATTTCACTTACATAGTTGTTGAAATTCAGAATGTAGAACTCTGTTGATTTCATAGTTTTTGGCAAATTAATATTCCAATAAAAATTGTAATTTTTTTTGGCTAATGTGGCAGAACAAGAATCTTACATAGGCAAACTTACAAAAGAAGAACCACCATGGTCATGCTATCCACGCAAAACTCTGAGGATAATGAACACTTATTCTTACTCTGGATAGATCTGTTAATATTTAGAAACACTTCACCCACAAGATGCAGATTCCATTCATTTAATTTAACACAATTGAGGAGTGCTTAAAATGGTGGAGTGCTCACTCTGGTGGTTTTCTGGGAAATTTGGAATGTTCGTAACCAATTGATTTTTGGATCCAGTAGATGGGGAAAAAGTAATCTATGAGTTCATAGAACAGTGGGTTGTATTGGATCAGAATGTAGATATCAAGGGAAAAATAAGACAGAGAAGGGGAGACTTCAGATCACCAACTACCCGTGGGGTTTTTTGATGGGGCAGCACAAGGAGGAAGATGTGGGTGCGATTTGTGCTTAACACTGCCAGAAGAAGAAGAGTTCTAGATACACTGGTATATGGGAGTAGGAACTAGTATGAAGGCAGAAGTTGTTGCTCTATGGGGTCTATTATGCTTTATTAAGTTTCTTGATATCTCTCAAGTACAAACTTTTGGGGATTCCAAATGTATGGTAGATCAGCGTAATGGGAAGAGCAATATCCAGCAAGTTTCCCTACAAGGTTGGCTGCTTTATTAAGTTTCTTGATATCTCTCAAGTACAATTTTTTGGGGATTCCAAATGTATGATAGATCAGCGTAATGGGAAGAGCAATATCCAGCAAGTTTCCCTACAAGGTTGGCTGAGATGTATAAAAAACATATGGAATTCCTTTCAGAATCCGTCCATCCACCACATTAGCAGGGCACATAACAAGATTGCAGATGAACTATCGAAGAAAGGATAACTAGTAGCAGAAGAAGGTATGTATATCACGATGAGAATGGAGAATGGGATCAGAGGAAACAAAAGTAGAAAAACTAAAGTGGCCCGGATAGATCACTGAAGAACTCCCAAAAAAGCAGAAATTCAACGCAGACAAGCTCACCTAATTTCTTTGTTCCTTTCTGTTTAAAGTTTTGTACAAATTTTGGTTCAGATTTTGTATAGAAAACATATGTGGAATGACTACTTTAAGGTTGTGATTCACAGAACAAGCAAATGATTTGAATTGCATCTTAGTCTTATAGAATCTCATAGTGAAATTTTGTGTTATATAGCAAATATGGTAGAGACTATATAATATCACAGATGTTGTAATTATTTGAAATCTTTTCAGCTATATGTAACTTGAATATTTTCTTCCCATGTAGTCATGTTGTGGATTCCACAGGGTTATGAGGACAATATGTCCTTCATAAATATTTGATAATTGAAATATTAAAATGAATTTAACTTTATTTACTATCATTATAGTTATTAAATACATTTTAATATTTTTAACATAAAAACAATTAAATAAAAAAATCATAATATTTTATATTAATTTGGTTCACTACCATTTTACATATTAAATATATCACAATATTTTTAAAATAAAAATAATTAAATAAAAAAATTATAATATTTTATACGACATATTTTATATATCTCAAATAAGAAAAATATTCCACGTATTTTTAACATAAAAATAAAAAAAAATATATATATATATATATATATATATATATATAGATATAGATATTATGCGACATATTTTATACCACCTATTTTATATGTAACAAATAAGAAAAAATATTCCATGGACAGTAAGTGGTATAGCACTGACAATTCACCATGTTCTCACCATAAACTTAGCCATATTTAAATTTGTTTACCCAAATTTCGCATTCATTTTATACTTATGCTAGTCATAATTTCCCTGATATGTAAAAGTATTTATTATTTATATAAAAAATTTAATTAAATATGAAAAGTTTTGCATAAATATATAAAATATTTATTATCATTATCATTATTATTATAGTAAATTTTAATAAATGATGTTTATATATGTTTATATATTAATGAAATTATTTATATTAATTGTAAAATTTATAGTAATATCATAGTTATATTAGAAATTATATTATGATTTTTTTCAATTTTTCGTATTATTTATATATTTGAATACAATTTATACTAAGTAATATATCAATTTTTAAAAATGAAATTTTTTAAAATTAGACAAAATTTACAATATATACTTTATTTCAAAATATAATTTTTGATTAAAATGTATTTCCCCAAATCCAATAGATTGATACTTGAACATAGAATTTATGCATTTTTTCTATGTAGAACACCAAAATCATGGGTTATACATTTGAAGATTTTATATGAATAACATTTTTTTGAAATACATTTTACATTTTTGACTTTATCATTGTATGATTAATTATCTTTTGTACAAATAAAAATTCTGGATTACAGAGATCTTTATAATTTTTTTATGACTAGATAGGTAGACATATAACCCTATGTTAACCAAACATTTAGATCCATTCCCTGGATGACCAATCTAAGTCTATGATCAATAACAATAGTCTTACACAATCATTAAATTTTTATGATTGAATGTCACTTTGGAAATAAATAAATTCAAATTAAGTCTAAATTACTATGATTTCTACATTATCATTAAAATTTTATGAATAAACGTGATTTTAGAAATAAGTAAATTCAAATTAACTCACAAGTGCAATTTATAGTCTTTATCAGACCTCTCATCTCCTTTGGCTACAACTTTCCCATCAAACAACTTGGTAGCTTCATAGTCACTAACAACCTATATACATTAAATAAAATTCATTAACATCAATTCAAATTAAAATAAATGAATCTTTGATATATAAAAATAGATTACACTTTCATGATGAGTTTCTCAAGCCTTTAAATAGACTTCATCATTTCGAAACCTGCCACTAAAAAACATTAAATATTAAATTATTAATTTTATTTTTATTTTCCATATCAATAATTTATCTTATGAAAAAAGAGCTTTGGTCAATGATATCATTCAATGTGGGAACTCTTTCAATATCAAATTTGTTTTATTAGAAGATTAAGGTTTGGGGTTAGTGAAAAAACATGTACATGTATTATTAGCAAAATGAAACGTGCTCTGAAGCTAGTAAGTTTTTGGATCCGGTGGATTATAATTAAACATGTATTATGGAGTCAAGTTTTAAGACTTTAATTTGATATTCATTTTTTTTTTTTTAAGTTTAGCCATAGTTTACATCATGATTATGTTAAAAAACAATACCTAAATAGATCGGAATTGAACTAGTAACTAAACATTTAATTTTTTTTTTAAATACACCCAATAACAATGGATCTAAAACCATAAACATTTCAACATACAATTTTATATGAATAATAAATTATACATTGAACGATTTCATGTGAATAGTATTTTTTTTAATGAGTTTTACATTTCTGGCTTTATTATTGTATGATTAATTCTGTTTTGTGTAAATAAAAATTCTTATAATTAACTCTGGGTATGAGCGAGGCGTCTTTATAAAATTTTGATGAGGAGTTAGGTGGAGATATAACCCTATATTCGACACCACGCTCAATGGCAATGCTCTCCTTATGATTTGATAGGTAGAGAACAGCAATATGCATTCTTTCTCGATATGCACCCAAATTTCTATATAAACGCCCACCTGGAAATGAGCAAATTTTCCATATATCCATCCTGGCACATGGCTCGCATTGGAGGGAGCTACGCATCTTTGTGTTGTTCAGTATGTTACTGGTTCCAACAAATAGGGATCTGTGCATTTTGGAGCGGTTTTCGTTTTCCTTGGGTAAGTTATTGGTTTTCTTATTTTCAAATTTTGTTTTTTATTTGTTTAAGTTTTTGTTTTTTTATGGAGTAGTGTGACCGGGTCGAGGAATTACTCGGACGATTAAAAGTGGTCGGAATCTGCCCAAAAAAATTTCAAAAAACCTTGTAGAAGCTGTGTTTGAATCGTGTTTTTGATGGTGGTAATGGATTCAGCACCATCAAAAACTTCTAGAACACCTAAATTTTAAAGTTTAACAATTATAACTTGGATTTACAAAAATCCTTGTCAGATTTTTTCTAAATATGACCCGAATTTCCATAACTTTCCGAGCAACCCCTCTAGCTCGTTAGAGTAGACGTTTGTTTTTTATTTGGGTAAGAATAAGTTTTTCTCTGTGTAATTTTTTTTGTCTTTTATGTAATTTAAAATACTGAAAACAAATTTATTAATGAGATTGATTAATTTTATTATAAATATTTAATTAATGAAAATATATTTTATTTTCAAATTATTAAAAATAAAAAAATAAAAATTACCTTTTTCATATTATGTCAAAAAAACCATATTAAAACACAATGTGTAAATAGAAACATGCAACAAAATTATTTACTGGAAAATGGAACAATCAACTTTAACTCTGTAATGTCCTATTGTTTAAACATACCGAGCACTCCAAAAACACACATAGTAGCATTTATACATCGCTTTAATTTTTTTCCATTCCAATGTTTTTACAAAAATGCTGCATACATCAACAATCAGATTTTACATCTCCCCTAGATTAGATTAAATATTCCAGCAATGAAATATTCTAAAGTCATAAGCAACGAAATAAAATTACCTTCCTACATATTCTGCATTATCGGTTAGCGCAAACATGAAAATCAATGACTCTGATAACATAAAATCGTTTTGATTATACATCTGCATCAATCTTATAAGCAATAGAGTAAAGAGCATTGTTGTGTAGGGTGGCATGAATCTCTATATAGTGTATATTATTAAAAATAGTTTTTTAAAATCAAATATTCTTAGTTTATTTAACAACAATAAAACAAAATTTGTGCTAGTATAGACCAGATCTATTAGCATATAAAAATATTTTTTTATCATTTTTTATTTATTACGTCGTAAGGCGTTTCTTTTTGAAATCAACTTTCCTCTTGGGTTACGTGTACATTTCTGAGCCTTTGATTTAAGTGTTAGACGATAAAAATAATCTTACCCATCCAATTGATTAGACCGGTATACGATGCGACCCAGCGGATCGACACTTGCCCTCGCTCGATGCTACGCTACTTCCAGGTGCTTCTCCGTGTGGAGACCTTGCACTTGCCCTCGCTCTGCATTTGGTTTCAGGCTTGCTGTTCTTGGCGGTCTTCGTATTTTTCCTCTGTGTATTTACTCCACTGGGAGATTCGTTAGTTGCATCGGGGAGACAAGCATTGATGCTGAGCGGGGGAAGGGACAAAGATGGAGATCCCTAGCACAGAGAACGCTTTCTCAGAGTGGTTGACTCACGGGAGGCAGCAGTGGAGGCCTGCCCCTTGGAATCCGTCGATTACTGTCCTTGCGAAGATCCATGACGGAGTAGCCATTTCACTAGAGAGAAATGTTTACAGAGAGAGGCACTGCCCTCCTCAAGATCAAAATCTCCTTTGCCTCATTCCACCACCTCTCGACTACAAAATTCCTCTGCCATGGCCTGAAAGTCTCCACAAGGTCTTTCTCACTTTTCTAATGGCAAACATCTGTTTTCTTTAATGTTGGTTTCCAGTTGAATTTTAAAGTTGTGAGAAAGAGCATTATGATTTTAGGAATTACATTTTAGAAATTGCAAAATGCTGGATGCCAGATTGGTAATTTGAAATAGCTTGTTCTTGGTTCTAGATTCTATAGACATTCAGTGGCATTTGGGTTCCATAATTAGATATAACTACTTTCTTGGGTAGGCAGGGGAAAGACTGTTAATCTATTGATAAATCTCTATGTGCTTATTGAATGGAAGACAACCAATTTTGTTTCTGTAATATTACTATTAGTTTCGGCTCGAGGAATTCCCCGATGTCATTTTGCTGTCTACCAAAAATCATGCATCAAAGACTTGACTCAATCTTGGGTACTGCAGAATATCTTAATTTAAAATATGTTATTAAATCTTGTTGTTTGATTAAACCTGCATGGTAGATATGGCATAGCAATATGCCCCATAACAAGATTGTAGATCGGAAAGGGCATCAGGGCTGGATGAAGGCAGAAGGACCTTACTTCATATTTCCAGGTGGTGGCAGCATGTTTCCCGATGGAGCAATACAATACATTCAGAAGCTGAAACAATATTTACCTATAAGTGGTGGAACCATCAGGACAACTTTGGATGTTGGCTGTGGGATTTGGACTTTCTCCCTTTCTCTTCTCCTTAATGTATTGTTTTTGAAGCACCTTTCCAATCTAATTTGTAAATGTACTAGTAGAGCCACGACCCATTACCAAAGGGAATATCACAATTGATTGATTGATTGATTAATATTGAATCTTGACTCCCTAAATGCAGGTTGCCAGCTTTGGAGGATACCTGCTTAAGGAAGATATATTAACCATGTCTTTTGCTCCCCGGGATTCACACAAGTCACAGATACAGTTTGCATTGGAAAGGGGCATACCTGCATTTCTAGCAATGCTTGGAACCCACAGACTGCCCTTCCTTGCTCATGTATTTGACCTGATTCATTGTTCCCGATGTTTGGTACCCTTCACTGCTTACAGTAATCTTTCTCCATCTCTAACCTAGTGAGAAGATATTGCTGTTGAGTGATATTTCGTTTTGAATTTACACCATTGATGATATCTAATTTTTCACCTCAAAGAAAACAGAAAGTTAAAAGCACTATACTTGCACACTATGGTGCAAAAATTACAAAAGGTGTATTTACTGAAGGAATACCCTGTCAAACAGATGGATCTTACATGATCTAGATGGACCGTTTGTTGCGATCAGGAGGCTACTTTGTCATCTCTGGACCTCCCATGTAGTGGCCTAAACAAGAGAAAGAATGGGCTGACTTGCAGAATTTAGCGCACACATTATGTTATGAGTTGGTTATTGTTGATGGCAACACTGCAATTTGGAAGAAACCTTCCAACAACTCATGCTTCGCGTTGAAGAGTGTAACTGGACCTAATTTATGTGACGAACATGATGATCCCAACTTGGCATGGTAATTTATTCCATCTAGCGGGTGAAATTGTGTTTTTTGATGTAAAAATGTATATCACCAACTTGGAGCTTTGATCTCTTGGCTAACATTCTCTTTCAATTCACTTACGGGTATGTACCATTGAAAGAGTGTATTAGCCAGTTTCCACCATTGAAAGAGAAAGAGAACAGTTTAATCGAGCTTCCAAAGTGGCCAAGCCGGTTGAACAAACCTCCTCAGCATGTTGTAGACATAAAGAATTTTCTGGATATATTTAAAGCTGATACACGGAGATGGCAAAGGAGAGTGACATACTATAAGAATGTGCTGAATCTGAAGTTAGGATCTTCAAGTGTACGCAATGTTATGGATATGAATGCAGGTTTTGGTGGCTTTGCAGCAGCACTTATTGCAGATCCTGTCTGGATCATGAACGTTGTTCCTACTTATACAACAAATACTCTTGTTGTGATTTATGACAGAGGCCTTATTGGAGTTTATCATGATTGGTAAGTTTATATTCCTTGAAAGTTTTGTTAAGTGTTTGAACTATATTGCTATGATCTGCAGAATTCACATACTTAAAATTCCTACAACACTGCATCTTTGATTTATGATTTTCCAATTTCCTTCCTTGGACGTTGAGTTCAATTTCAAATCAAGGTTCTAGTTAAGTTTGGTTGGCTCTTGGAACAACATCTCAAGTACCATAAGATGGGAATATTTGCTGCCCATGGATTTCCTTGGTTTGTTTCATCTTTTGATGGGAGAGTGCAAGCAAGAACACGTCTATACAATTTGAATAGTATGTACTTTCATTATGGTGAATTCTCTCTGGTTATCAAGGTGCACCGGGAATTAGGGCATCTTCAGATTTACATGATATTTAACTATTTTCTAGAGAGATCAGGGGACTATGGGCACAAGTTTAATAGGATGGTGATTATGGCAATATCATTGAATATTCTATGACTAGAAATGTGATTTGGCAGGTGTGAGGCCTTCTCTTCTTACCCTTGTTACACAAAAATATCGTCACCATGATTATTTGCAGTCAGTATGGGTCTATCATCACTTGTACTGTCCTCCTAAGCAAGTCTAAGACCTCAGCTCTTCAAGTCAAGCTTTAGAAGTGGGAGAAAGACATTAAATATCAATGTAACTCTGGTTCCGCACTTTCTCTCATGGTCACCTGCGGTCCCGCACCTTCTGTGTACAAAAGCTGCGTACCTACCCGCTCTGTTCCTAACGGTGTAGGTGCGGACCCCTGTGAAAGTCAAAAGGCGCAAGTTTTATCTTAAAAAACTCACTTTGGGTTAATTCTAGAGTTTTCTAGAAGGATTTTTGACGTGGATTGTTCACTCTGAGGTGGTTCATGCATCCCAAAAGAGAAGGAGCTAATCCCTTGACTAAAGGAGCTATCCCTTTGAAGGAGGGCTTTATCCCTTTGAAGGAGGACCTAGTAACTTCCCTCCATTGCACTATAAATACAGGCATTGGGGTGAGGACTAGGGAGGTTAGAAGCTGAACATTTTGATCGGGGTAAATGCTGGTGAAATTGAGACTCTTTGGTTGAGCTTGAGAGGAGAAATCACATACCTCTTGGTTCCATTGGAGAGTGAATGAAACTTGTCAAAGTAGAGAAGACATCTTGTTGGACCCTGGGAGGAGCTTGTACAGCGTCAAGGCAAAGGTTGTAAGGTTCTTCTTCTTTTGAATTAATACAATCAAACTCATTTTTCTCAAAAAGTATCTTATGTTATTTGTTTCATGGACTCCTTGACTTTCATGTTAAATATGTTTTATGCAATTGGTTTTTCAGGTGCTATTTAATTTGTTTGCCTTGTTTGTGTTTGCAGATTCGCGAAAAGGAGCTCATTTGGATCAAAGGAGCGAGGGCATCCACAAGCTTGCGTTGGACCAAAGGTAGGACCTAAAAACACTTGTTTGCTATTGCTTATTGAAGAATAATTAGAGAAATATAGTGTTTGGTTGGTTTGCTTGTCATTAGGTCTTCTTTAGATTCTAGGAAGGTCTATCTTGTCCGCAAGATCGACACTTTCCGTGCGACGAAATGGCGACTCCGCTGGGGAATTGATTGTTTTCTTTGTCTATACTTTGACCTGAGAAACTGTATTTTCTGTTTCTGTTTTTGACTTGATGATTGTGGGATTGGGTGATTTTAGTTAATGTTGAGTTAGTTTTCATTTTTCATAGTTTTGGGAGAGGTACGCACCCTCTGAGTTAAGCACAGTGCGTACTTGTACGCACTTTTGCTTTGTGCACAGAGCGTGGACGCACCTGTGTAAACAGGTTGCCTGCGTACCCTATCAAAAATTTGAAAAATTTTAAATTTTTCTTTTTTTTTATCAATTTAGAATTTGTTTATAGGTTTTAGCCATTGCCCAGACCTGCTTGTTCCCTGTCAAAAACTTTCCTTGGTTTAATTTCATTAGCATTAGGGTTTTAGGTGGAATTCCTAGGAATTTTGCTTGTTGGGCTTGTTTTTCATTTTTGGTTGTGTAGTGGCTCTGAGCTTAGAAGTCGTAGGGACCTCAGATTACCTTGGTGTCTACCAGTCTTCTTATGAGTCTGACCATTGATGAAATCTCCCCTTGTTGAGGAATTCGCTTTGAGTTTTCTCATTTCAAAATTTCGAAAAGCTTGTAGTTGAAAGTTTGGAATTTTCATTTTTAAAAAAAGAAAACGAAAGATTGGTTGTTTTTTGACTAATTGTGATTCTGCATAAATTAGTCCTTAGCTCACATTTAGCTAAGTAAAACATCCTCAAAAAGACTCTTAGTAAGCTTTGACTTCAAGTAGCTTTTTATATAGTTTGTAGCTCTCAAAGTTAGTCGTTTTCATTAGTTTTGAGTGTTTTATTTACAAAATATAAAAAGAAATCTCTTTTGAAAAGTTTGTTTTTTGTAGTGATTGAGTGCTTTGAAAAGAAAAGGGAAATTGTGTGAAATAGCTAGTTGTCTCGTTTTGAGTGCTTTGGAAAGGAAAAGCTCTTCTTTAAATTTGTTTAATTGAGAAAGATTTGTGTTTACAAAGTATTTACATTCTCAAACTCTTTCTTAGTTGAGAAGTTCATCGAAGAGAAAAGATTGTTTAAATCATCTTAGGTGCATCTTTTTAGTGATTTCGAGTCGAGTCTTTACACCACGAGTTTCATCTCCGCCACCTCTTGACTTAAACAACAACCACTAAAATTAACGCTTAAAGTAAAAATTCACCTAGTAACATTTTATTTCTAGGGCTCTGATACACCAACTTAGCTTAGGGTAGTGTCTTGGAGTAGGAGAGTAATTAACTCTCCAAGACAATAAAAACAAACAAGTAGCTGTATCTTGTGGTAGGAAGAAATCCAATTGTTGCATTTATGCTCTGGGAAAGCTCCTCTTAAAGGAGAAGCACGAGATCGTGTCCAAACCAGTGTGGGAATCAATCCTTCCTCATTGGAAACAACGCCAGATATTCACGTATTAAAAATGGTAAACCTCGGATTAACCATTGTCGAGGAGCCTAGGGTCACTTGTTGGTAAACCTTGGATTATGTCAAGGAGCCTTCAAGGGGATTGAGCTCGCTACTCTGCCCTTGTGTGCGTATCGGATCGTAGACTGTTCCCCCAGGTGTATTTGTCTCAGTTGGTAGCCTTAGTGACCATATTCTTTAGGATTCTTCCTAAGGTGACAATGGTGGGAAGATCCCACTGTACCTGGAGTAGACGTCAGCTAGACTCACTTGGATTTTCTAGGGGGTTCACTTCACTCGAGACGGTTAAGTGGAGGAACTTGGTCCAGTCTATTCATTAAGCAGGTTGCCGGGGTAACTGTTCCAACCGCCATTTCTATGCTAAATTCTGCGACGTTGGATTTCATCACCAACTAGTGTTTTCGGTTCGGAAAGTTACTGTTTGTGTGTGTTTGATCTCTAGATTCTTTAGGCGTGTGATTCAAATTTGTTTGGTTCTTTAGAGGCTTTAGGTGTTTTTCATTGAGATTTTACTTTGTTTGCGTGTGAAGTAGTTAAAAGTTTTTAACTGTGGCTGAATTACCAAGACAGTCCCGTAGACTTCGGGGCCAGTCTCATGAGTTTGTAACCGTGGCTGATTTATTGAGGAAGTCCCGTAGACTTCGGGGCCAACCTCCTGAAGAAGTCCCGAGCCATCTTGAAGGCTTGAAAGTCCTTGTAACTCCTAGTGGCAGTAAAGTTGGGTCACCTGAAGAAGGAGAGTCTTCGTTGGTTGTACATCCTGATTACCAAACTCTAGTAACAGGTTATAATCCTGAATCTGTTTCGGTTTCCGAACTTGCTGGTAGCTTTTCATCTACTAGTGATATAGGTGAAGAACCTGAGATATCTGAACCTGTTACTCCAACATTGGGGTTTGTCTCTCCAACTTCTAGTGGTCCTAATTCACCTAGGGTAGAAAGAGTAATCACCAAAAATCTTCCTTCTGGTTTGATAGCTATTGAAGAACTTGCTCCGGAAGAAGAAGTAGGCATCCCTATCCCTGAAAATCAACTTGTTATTGATCTAAGGGAGCGTGAATCAATTTTTTACAGTCCACCTAGAAGTACTACTTGGTATCTTTCTTTGACTAATTATTTGGAAAACCCAGTGTTAAGTGTTTCACCACCTCGTGCTCCTTATCACCCTAGAGGTTTTTATACTCCCGTAAATATGTCAGGTCAGTCGTCCATGTTTACTCAATCGCCTGAATATTTTTTGTACGACAGTCCTTCTGTTCCCTCTGGGTATCAGTCACTTTCTGGTACTTTTTCGGGAGCATCTCCTCAACCTATTGAACAAGGGTTATTCACTGGAAGAAATGGTGCAAAGCCGTTGAGCGTAGAAGACATTCTTATGATGTCAGGTTCTATTCCCATTTCTCAACCTCAAGGTGGCCAGTTACCGCCTGGGGGGCAGCCTCAATTAACGCCTGGGGGGCAACCTCAAGGTACACAATTTGCATCTGGGGGGCAACCTCAAGGACAGTACGTGCCTACGGTACAATACGTTCCTCAAGGTCAACCCCAGACTCAATATGTACCCCAAGGTCAACCCCAGTATCAATTTATACCTCAAGGTCAACCCCAGTATCAGTACATGCCTCAGGGGTATCTACCTCAAGGTCAGTACTCGAACCAAGGTTTCCAACCACCCCAAGGTCAATATTATGTTCAAGTAACGAGAAATGTACCTTTCAATTATCAATCCTACCCTCAACCTGGTTATGGTCCTCAATATTCTCAACCTGTTATGGGTCAGTACCCCAGAATGAACATAGTGTGAGATCCATCGCAAACTCAACAGGTGTTGCAGCCAAGTGTACAGTTGTCATCTCAAACTGGACAACCTTTAGTTTCTGGTTCACTCCAGCAACCAGTCCAGTCTAACATTCAAACTTCTGTACCTTCGGTAGTTTCACAGTCTGGGCCTACTGCGCCTCGTACTCCATCTCAAACGACTACTGCAACTTCCGCAACATCTGTTCAATCTACCCCACCTACTTCTGGAGTATCGATAGCTCCGGTTTCTACTGTTCCTGTATCTACTCCTCAGACATCTTTACCACCGTCTGGATCCACGATTCAAACTACGGTTCAGATGCCTGTAGGACAACCTCGTTTAAGTACGGTTGTCACACGTCAACCACAATTCACCTATCAACCGTACCAGGGACAGTACCAATTCGGTCCTGCTGTCCAGCAGCCAGTTTATCAGTATCAACCGTATCCTGGGTACACTTATCAACAACCTCAACAACCCCAGTACGGTCTGGTTAATCCTGGTTTTCCGGGAGGATACAATATCCCGAACGCGATTCCTATTCCTAGTTATCCTGGATATCCTCCTCCTGGGGCTGGTCTCATGACACAGAGTTTTAGGGATCCTAATCGGCAGTTACCGTTTATTGCAACTTTGGACTTACCAGACTTGTCGCGCCTAACGAACGATCCGATTAATTATCTTCCGTTTTGGCCGCCAATGCCAAATAAGTTGCCCAGTGACATTCCCAAGTTCGAAGGTAAATCTGGAGAGGACCCGTCGAACCATGTGATGACTTACCACCTCTGGCGTAAGTCTAACTCCATCACAGATGATTCAATCCATCTTAGACTTTTCCAGCGCACTCTAATTGGTCTCGCGGCCAAGTGGTACATTGAGTTACCGCGAGGAACTTTTTATAATTTTAGTCAGTTAGCTACCTCGTTTTTAACTCATTTTCAGTTGCCAGTCAGATATGACAATGGCACGGAATTGTTAACTTCGCTAAAACAATCGACATCCACGTACATTTCAGATCATATTCATGAGTGGAGACGTCGACGACGTTTAGTGAAGGTATTTATTTCGGATCAAATCTTGGCTGAGTGGTTTGTAAAATCTTTGTTGCCAAGGATCACTGAAGATGTTGCTAAAGCCGGAGTTGTTACTGAGGAGCAAGTGATTGCTCAAGCACAGTACCTTGACTTGGTCTATACTCAGTCAGGTACGTTACACGAAAAGATCCCCGATCTTCCCAAGTCAAATCAAATCACTGCAGCTCCTTCGGGATCTCATGCTGCTGACAGTATGATTGGTACGGTTAACACTAAAAGTAAGAAGAAGTCTTCCAAGAATTATTCTCCTATCATAACCTTGCCTGATTCCCCGACAGGAGATTCTTCTGTAGAGGTTTCCGTCGATATTCACGTTGTAGAGTCATCTACAGCTAAATCAAAATCCGGTGGGAAGAAGAAAGGAAAGAAGAAGAATAAAACAAACAAAAGTTCAAAGGAGAAACCTGAAAAGGCGGAATCCAATGATGAAAAGCGCAAACCTCGTTATCCATGTCTCATTTGTGACGAAGAACATTTTACAAGAGACTGCCCTCATCGAGCAGAGGTTGCGAAGATCGTCAAAGGTTCCCAAACTCCTGCTGTCTTGAAGGATCCATTTCCAAGTCAAGACAATAAGATGATAGGTTCTTCCTCGAGTGCCAATGAAGAACCCATATTGATAATGTCGCATGTAAGGATTGCGACTAGATCGCAAGATTATGGCAGTAAAAGTCCTGTTGATGGTAAAGAAGCAGAATCTTCTCATTCTAATCCATCAACCTCAGCTCCCAGTTCCGATCCACTACAGATCGAGAAACCTAATCCAGACTTAGCAATCAAACCGCCCGCCAAGGGTATACTTCGAAAGTCAGCTTTCAATCCACATGCGAGAGCGGCTCAGAATTATAACATTGTTGAGGATTTAGTTGTTTCACCCTCAGCAATGTCGGCTTTGGAAGTGCTGCAATCATGCCCAGCACAGCGTAAATTACTTTTGTCGGCTATAGGAGCTGTTGATGTTCAGGACCCGAACCTAATAATCTTTGATCTAGAAAATAGTACACCGCATTTTCCTCATCAAATGGCTTTCCAGATCCCAATGATAGTAAAAAATAGGCCTATTCATCGGACTGTAATTGATGAGGGAGCCTCAACGTGTATTATGTCAATACAGTGTTGGAGATCGCTTAGTTCTCCTTCACTAAATCAATCCCCGACAATTCTTAAGGCCTTTGATGGCCGTGGGTTTCATCCTTTTGGCATTATACAGGATTTGCCTATAGGGGTGTTGTAGGGAAAAGTATCCGATTCGGATGACCCTATCCCACTCTAAGGGTGATAGTACCTCAGCAACAACTGTAAAGGAAACTAATGAAGGTTTTCTTCTTTATGAAAGCAAAAGAGAATGAAAGAATGCACTAACCGTTGCCTTGCGCTTAATGTCGAATCCAAACTCTTCTATATGGCTGCTTGCTCTATTGCTGGCCCAGCTACAATGAGATCCTGCAAAATAGCAAAGAAGGAAACTACAAGCAACATGCAATCATAACTGATTCAAGGATTAGTGTAAATCAAATATACAATTATCACAATATATCATTGAAACAAGAGCATATAGAAGAACCTCAATAGCTTTTATTAATGAAGAAGTAAAGGTTCTGAGAGTGTTACAACCATTGAAGGCTCCAATCCAGCAACACCTCCCAGCAGAAAGAATTTCTCCTCTTCACCTCCTTCAAGCAATCACCCAATAGCTCTATAGTGAAACAAACAGCATATAACTACTTTGCACAAAATTCCAGCCTCCTGAACTCGTAGGAGAGAGCTCAATATATAGATGAATTGAGAAAGGATGAGTCAGCTTGCAACTGATGTGTAGCTGCCTTGTGTCCTCTCTCTCTTCAGTTGATCTTCAGTTCTTGAGTCCACTTGGTGAACTTTGCTTCCACTTGGAGAAACAGAGCCTCTGACTCATCACAAGGCGAAATCCCTGATCCAAGTGTCATTTTTGGAAGATTCCAGAGCAATGACTCAGTGTGCCACTTGTCCCATCTCGCTCAGCGCAGGTGGCCTTTGTTCCACTTGCTTTGCAACGCAGGTACACCATGGAGGAGTTGAGTTTCAGCGCAGAAGCCTAGTGGAGCACCTGCTTTGATTTCAGGATTGCTTGTTTTTGAGTGTTTTCAGGTGGAGAACTGATCTGAGAGCTGTTGGTTTGCTGACCTTGTTCCTCTAGGGGTAGGAACATCATGTTTAGGGACTTTGGATCCCTTGGATTATTGACAATTCATGAAAGGCACAAAATTGTCTATAACAAGGGGTTGAAGGAAAAACCATTAGTCTAGATGTGGAGGTGGTTGATGCCCCTCTAGACTACAACCTTCTCTTGGGTCGAAGTTGGTCTTACGCTATGACAGCAGTCGTTTCATCGGTCTTTAGAGTCATAAAGTTTCCACATAATGGAAAGATCGTAACAATAGACCAGCTGGCTTACTTTTCATCCGACCCAGCCTCTTCAGAGAGTATTCAGCATGTCGGTAAAATGACTATCCCATATAAGGATGTTGGAGTAGGATTAGTTAAAGATGTCGGTTTACTGGGAACTTTTCCTTTTCCTCCAATCAATGCATCATCTTCATTTTCAACCATTCATATGATTACATCAGACACTATTTTTTATGACGATCCTTGGATCGTTCCTTCTGAATCTGAAATAGACTCATTTAGTAATTCCATGCCTTTGAGTCCATATGAAATTGCCTATGAAGCCGTGCAGTCTTTTGCCGACCCGTGTTCAACCGAAAATGACTTAATGAATGTGGTCCGTGAGGAATCACTTTTCACATCACCCTCGGATTTAACTACGTTTTCTGAATTTGTTCACTCTGATGAGCAAATTCGTGAAATCCTATGTGTAGATGATTTACCATGGGAAGATCTCCATCACAGATCTTCGTTTCTACCTGAGGATGATCATTTTGAAAATGATTTCTCATCAATCTTTACGACTGAATATGTCAACGAACCTCAGAATCCAATGAAACATCCCGATTTAAAGTTAAATTTGGGAAACATCTCTCGAACTATTCCCATTGACATTTCGGTTAAACCCGGAATTGTTGAGAACATTCATATAGGTGCCTCGTGTACAGATGACGAAATTCAATTATATAAGGCCCTATTTCAAGAATTCCGCGACGTGTTTGCCTGGTCCTATGAGGAAATGCCAGGAATTGATCCCACGATTGTTGTTCATGAGATCAAGACTTACTCGGACGCTAAACCCGTCCGGCAACGTTTGCATCAGATTCACACACAAAAAGCTGCTGCAATTAAAGCAGAAGTTGAAAAATTGTTGAAAGCAGGTTTCATTTATCCGATCCCGCTAATGGATTGGGTATCGAATATTGTTCCGGTTAACAAAAAACAGGGAACAATAAGAATATGCATCGACTATAGGGACATTAATCGAGCCTGTCCAAAGGCACCCAACTCCCTATATTGATCAAATCATTGATGATTGTGCCGGCAGTGAAATATTTTCCTTTATAGACGGTTTTTCCGAATACAATCAAATCAACATTCTACCTGCCGATCAACCAAAAATGGCTTTCATTTGTCCATGGGAGACATTTGCTTATTGCAAATTACCTTTTGGGCTTAAGAATGCCGGAGCAACTTTTCAGAGGGCGATGTCTTATGCGTTTCATGACATCAAGCACATTGTGCAACCCTATCTCAATGACTTGCCTGCTCATTCATTACATCGAGCTGATCACCTCGTCCATTTACGAGCAATCTTTATGAGGTGTAGGCATTATCGTATTCGGTTGAACCCACACAAATGTGTCTTCTGTATAGAAACAGGTCGATTGGTGGGATTTGTAGTTTCGAAAGCCGACATTCGTGTTGATCCCTCGAAAGTCGAAGCTATCATGAATTTTCCTCCTCCTTCGAGTCTTTGCCAACTCCAAAGTTTGCAAGGAAAGAAAATTTTTTACGACGATTCATTCCTAACTACGCCGAGGTTACAAAGGGTTTTACACGGTTGTTGAAATATAACACTCAATTCTCTTGGGATGAGATAGCTCAGAAATCTTTTGATGCACTCAAACACGCGTTGACCCATGCACCGTTGTTGCATCCTCCCAACTACAACCAGGATTACTTTTTGTATCTCGCCGCCTCCCATTCCACTATTGGAATGGTCTTAGTTCAGGAAGATGAATTCAGAACGGAACATGTGATATATTACCTTAGTCGCACGTTAAATCCAACTGAGCTAAAATACTCACATGTGGAGAAATTGGCATTGGCAGCCGTTCAAGCTGTCCAACGTTTTCGTCACTACATTTTACTACGTAAAACTACGGTAATTTCAGATTGCAACCCTATGATCTACATTTTGACCAAACAATTGCTAGGGGGAAAGTACTCTAAATGGATCGTTATCCTGCAGGAGTTCGACTTGGAGCTTGAGAAATCTAAGTCTAAGAAATCTTTAGTTTTTGCAGAGTTAATGTGTGACTTCCCGCGTGTTGACACAGAAACTGTGGTAGAGGAGCCCATTGCAGACGAATCTTTGTTTCTAATCAGCACTTTAGATCCATGGTATGGGGATATCATCATCTATCTCCAGACCCAATCCTTTCGGCCAGAAATTTCAAGGTCGGAACGTCGGAAAATTCGCTTCCAGTCCCCACAATTCAAAATTATTGGAGATACTCTTTATCACCGTGGGGCGGACTCTATTTTTCGACGTTGCTTAACTAATGAAGAAGCTGAAAGGGTTCTAAATGACTGTCACTCTGGAGCATGTGGCGGTCATATGTCTGGGTATGCCACAGCCCAAAAGATATTGCGTGCTGGTTATTTCTGGCCGTCCTTGTTTGAAGATTGTATTACGGTGGTCCGAAAATGCCACAACTGCCAGATTTTTGATCGTAAGATGCGCGCTCCACCTGCTCCTCTCCACCCTATAATTTCCGTTGGTCCTTTTTCCAAATGGGGTATCGATTTTATTACATGTAACCCTCACTCGGCCGGGGGGCATGCGTATATCATTCTTGCGGTAGATTATTTTACTAAGTGGGCCGAGGCGATGCCTACATTCGAGGTAGACGGCAAGACAACTGCAATTTTCGTGTTCAATCATATAATTGTTAGGTTTGGTGTCCCACAAGCAATAATCATTGATCATGGGCGTCATTTCCGAAACGTTATGATGACCGAACTTACAGGCCACCTTGGTTTACGTCACGATAGTTCAACTCCTTATTATCCGCAAGCGAATGGTCTGGTTGAGTCCATCAACAAAGTTTTAGTTATCATGATCCAACGAATCATTGGGATTCATCGGTCGAATTGGCACAACATGTTATTTTCAGCCCTTTGGGCGTACTGAACTTCAGTAAAAACATCAACAGGGTTCACTCCTTTCCAACTAGTCTATGGTTTGGAAGCTGTGTTACCCATTGAGTGCGAAATCCCGTCACTGCAAATGGCCATCGAGTTACTTCCAGCTACTTCCGAAGAGGAAAAGCGTTTATTATACTTAGCTCAATTAGATGAGAATCGACGTGATGCTGCATTGGCGATCGAGACTCACGCAAAACGTATGAAATCTCAGTGTGATCAGAATGTGACCCCTCGAAATTTTTCGGAAGGAGACCTAGTGTTATTGTATGATCAATCTAATGATAAATTAGGCACTGGGAAATTCGTTCCTATGTGGCATGGTCCCTATATTGTTAAGAGAAAGCTAGCAAAAGGGGCCTATGAATTGGTAGACTTTGATGGGGACTCTTTGGGTAAACCCAGAAATGGCCTTTACTTGAAGAGGTACTATGCTTAAACGAGTGGGGTATGGAGATTTTTAGTTAGGATAGTTTTTCTTTCTAGCTGGTGTGTTTTAGTTTACAAAGTGTGCTTAGTTTAGAGAGTGTTTTTCCGTCATTATTCCTTCTTATCTTGGTTTTACTCTTGATATTGCAGATGTCGATGCCTCTCCAAACATACATTGGATTTGCTGATGGTGCTTGTCGTAATACAGGGAACATCTCTTCTGCAGCTTGGGTTATCTATTCGCCCTCTAACGAGTTAGTTTCTATGCATGGGGTAAGCCTCGGTCAAACAACAAACAACATTGCAGAGTATAGTGCAGTGATTGAGTTATTATCTGAATCTATTTCATTTGGGATTCGGAGTTTGATAGTGAGGTTGGATTCTGAACTCGTTGTATTACAACTTAATAGAGTGTATGCCATTAGAAATCCAGTGTTAAGATTATTTTTGAGAGTGCGTCTCTTGGAACGTGAGTTTGATTACATTGAATATCAACGTATTCCAAGGTCTTTAAATACATTAGCAGATGCAATTGCTTCTCGAATGTTAAATAGACATTTGCAATAATCATACATGTAAATTTAAAACCATTCCATAATATGATTTACAAGATAAGCCGGTAATAGTGATATATATATATATATATATATATATATATATATATATATATATATATATATATATATAGGAGTGTGTCAAAAAATACATCATCTTCGATCATAGGTTGAAAAACACCTTATGATCGGCAAAAATGATAAGTACAAAAACAAAAATGTCACATGTGCCCACAATAGGCGATCATCCTATCACTGGTGATGATGTTTATAAGAAACCACTGCCCGGGCCACCTTGCAAAGGAACCTCCTAAAAGGTCCCGGGACTCCAATCACATAGCGCTGAAGTCGACGAGGAATGTCGTCTATAGTGGTCTCAGGAATATCCCCTGTCAAGCGCTCAAGATGACCCTCCAACTCGGCCAAAACCTCTGCTGATTCGTCCTGTGGGGCTGGTGCGGGTGCAACTGGTTGCCTCCTCTCGAAAGGCCGGAGAGCGGCTGGTCGCTGTGGACCCACATCTGCATTTGAAATTTTTACTATCAGTTTTGAGACGATGAAAAATACAAAAAATTTAAAATAGGAAAAGTTGAAAAGGATTTTACCCGACTCGTCCCACTGCTCTCCTGGTGGAAGAGCCATGTCTGGGTCACCACGGAAATCTATCCCAGCGTAAGGGAAATCCTGAATGGAAAAGACCTAGTTTTCCAACCATTGGAAATACTCAAGTTTGAACCGAGTAACTTCTGTCCTCTCGTCCGGGTGACGGGCCATGACTGTGACCCATCGCATCAGTTTGGGCTCCCAAGGAAGCCCAGCTCCAACAGTAAGGTGCTGTGGGATCAGCATAGGAACCCTCTCCAGGCCAAAACTCACGACCAAAGCCCCATAACCAAATGTCTTTAGTCGTCCGCTCTTGGCCCTGGTTAGTTGGCCTTTCACATTGGCCAGCACAGCATTGCACCAGTTGAAGATGGTGCCTCGAAAGCAATCAACTGCCATACGCATCTGGGATCCGGTGGCAACATGTAATGTGGTAGCTCCGCAAAGTCTGGTGATGGTAAACGCAATCACCATGAGCTTAGGACGGGATATGGTCTTTATGTCTATCCCTTTGTCTTTAGCCTGGCTGTTGCAATACTCTAACCGAAGGCTATCGACAGACTGGCCACCTGGCCTAGTCCCGAATAGAGTCAAGTCTTCGACTCTCTTAGGAAAACCAGTCAAGAAATAAATGTTCTCCGTCTCGATTTCGAGCCGGTGCCCACCAATGAAGAAACACTGGTCCTGTATGCTCCATCTATCAACCAGCCACTGTAAGAAATCCACCTGAGCCCTCATGCCAGGAATGGTCCAGAATTTGTACAGTTTGCATGCCCTCAAAGCATCAAGTGAAGGCTGATGACTCCATGCGGCAGTATCCATGTCCTCATTCTCTCGTTCACGCTAATCTAGCATGATGTACTCTCTGCATCAAGTATAAAGATTAATTAGATTGCTAGAAAACATTTTGATTGGTCCATTTTTGAGAAATTTTGGGTTCAAAACCCTTGCTGCGGGGTACGCACCCTCCATGTTAGACACATTGCGTGGATCTGCACTTTGTCTACACGGAAGGTGCGGACCCCGAGCTTTTTCCCAATGGAGAAAAAGTCGGGGTCCGCGGGTCCGCAATGGTAAACCTGCGGACCCCCGCGTGGGTTTTGCACCTAAAAACCCTCCCAAAAAATGAAATGAAGGACTAAATCAAAAAACTAAATGGTTGAAAATGAAGAGTAGGATGATGTGGGTTACCTGGAGAAGACGACACTCGATTCCGATGGTTGGATTTTCCACGATCTTTACAGGAAGTTTTCTAAGCAAAAGCACTATTTTCTCACCCAAACTCGAACGGTAAAAATGAATTGACAAAGGCCATTTTTATAAGTTTTTTGAGTAAATAAATTCTCAAATTTGTTTATGTTTCACTTGGAAAAGGTATTTTGCAATTCTTTTATCCATTTCAAATAGGTATGAGTAATGTTTGTGTTTCTGTGCAGAATAAAGGATTATTCAGGTGAAATCTATCATTTTCAACGAAAAAACAAGTAGAGTCATCTTTAAGCCCTTTTCTAACTCCTAAAATATGAAAAGATTGCCGAGTGTTTCTTTTACACTTGTTAAAACGGAATTAAAAGACAGTCCACTTACAGCTCTTTTCCGACCGTAAAAACATGAAAAGATTGCCGGATTTTTGTCATTTCGAATTCGATATTGGTTATAAAACGACGTGTCGTTGATCGCTTTTTTACCTTTTCGGATCAGTGACACTAATAACGAAAAGTACTCCTTGGTCGTAAAAGATCAAGCGGTTCTCTCAAGTATTATTTTAGACTTTTTCGGACTTGGGAGACACAAATTTACGAAAAAGGTCAACCCTGGAGTCTTCTTAAGTTTTTTCAGACTCTCTAAAATTGAAAAATGCCGAGTTTCTCCTATACTGGACTTGTTAAAATTTCACAGTAAAGGACCTGTTCAATTACAAATAAGAACGAACCACTCCTTCTTAGGGTTCGAATCTAAACTAAGTTGGACTCATCCGAAGGATGAGCTTATAATCAAGCAAATGTTATCCTCCTCAAGCTTGTCAAAAATAAAGAGGTACTTGCTAGAAATGGTGGGGGAAAAGAGAGGAAAATGAGGTTGTTTATCATACCTTGTAACCACTCTTGAACACGACACTTTTATTCACCTGGGTTGGGAAATCCTTTGCCTAACAGTTGATCAAACCACATTGAAAGTCTTCAGCCAATTTCTGGGTATTAACTTTGGGTCAATTGTCACCAATCCATCTGTCGTGTCGTTATGTGTTCAAGAGGTCACTGCCAATAAGCCATTCATCTGCAAAATATCTGTCATCCATCTTGACCATCCCTGAGTCAGTCCTTGCAACTAAATTTCTTCAACTTGATCTATGATTTCGTGTTGTGGGCTTGCCTACAAGGCATCGCTTTCTATCGACTTCAGCTCATTATCTAGAAAGATGATTTATAAATCGTCAGTACCTTGAGATCTGCATGCCTCAATGGCAGGTTTCTCGCCTTTGACGACAGTTTACATCATTGACTTTCGATCGAAGGATTCCGTGATATGTTCGACATCAACACATTTACTCACATCTCATGGATTGTACTGGGTACCTTGAGAGCCATTGACATCACTGGTGGTTTCTCTCACACTTGTTAACAGTTTACATCATTGACTAGCAATCAAGTGGTTTCTACCATGTTCGACATCAACACATTTATTCGCATGGATAGAATCGTACTATTTCGGGAAGTAGAAATGAAGACCCTGGATCTAGTTTCCACCATCCAGGCTGCGAGGAATTTTGTATTCATTATGTTGTGGACTATTCATAAACAGATGGCTGCGTCCATAGTGTGTTCACACGAGTCTATTCTTATGATGTTACAAGATCATTCCTATATCAGAGCAGTAGATAGTTTTCTAGTTAGTTTTGATCTGAGTCTGGGAATGCCTACCTCAGCGATGATATGATCTCATATATATATCTTGCATTGAATGTTTTTACAGGTTCCGACTGGGCTCTCCACAAGATGATCCTCGAAATGATAAAGTACTTCACTCTTCCTATATGATAAATGAAATCCTCATCTACTACAGACTTCGCACTTTAGGGGGCAATCTGTTACACAAAAATATCGTCACCATGATTATTTGCAGTCAGTATGGGTCTATCATCACTTGTACTGTCCTCCTAAGCAAGTCTAAGACCTCAGCTCTTCAAGTCAAGCTTTAGAAGTGGGAGAAAGACATTAAATATCAATGTAACTCTGGTTCCGCACTTTCTCTCATGGTCACCTGCGGTCCCGCACCCTCTGTGTACAAAAGCTGCGTACCTACCTGCTCTGTTCCTAACGGTGTAGGTGCGGACCCCTGTGAAAGTCAAAAGGCGCAAGTTTTATCTTAAAAAACTCACTTTGGGTTAATTCTAGAGTTTTCTAGAAGGAATTTTGACATGGATTGTTCGCTTTGAGGTGGTTCATGCATCCCAAAAGAGAAGGAGCTAATCCCTTGACTAAAGGAGCTATCCCTTTGAAGGAGGGCTTTATCCCTTTGAAGGAGGACCTAGTAACTTCCCTCCATTGCACTATAAATACAGGCATTGGGGTGAGGACTAGGGAGGTTAGAAGCTGAACATTTTGAGGGTAAACGCTGGTGAAATTGAGACTCTTTGGTTGAGCTTGAGAGGAGAGATCACATACCTCTTGGTTCCATTGGAGAGTGAGTGAAACTTGTCAAAGTAGAGAAGACATCTTGTTGGACCCTGGGAGGAGCTTGTACAACGTCAAGGCAAAGGTTGTAAGGTTCTTCTTCTTTTGAATTAATACAATCAAACTCATTTTTCTCAACAAGTATCTTATGTTATTTGTTTCATGGACTCCTTGACTTTCATGTTAAATATGTTTTATGCAATTGGTTTTTTAGGTGCTATTTTATTTGTTTACCTTGTTTGTGTTTGCAGATTCGCGAAAAGGAGCTCATTTGGATCAAAGGATCGAGGGCATACACAAGCTTGCGTTGGACCAAAGGTAGGCCCTAAAAACACTTGTTTGCTATTGCTTATTGAAGCATATTTAGAGAAAGATAGTTTCTGGTTGGTTTGCTTGTCGTTAGGTCTTCTTTAGATTCCAGGAAGGTCTATCTTGTCCGCAAGATCGACACTTTCCGTGTGACAACCCTTGAACATATGATTTTATTCATGCAATTGGCATTGAATCTCTAATAAGAGATCTGAGTAGAGGTGGAAACAAGTGCCTTTCTGATCCTCCATTTGTCTTTTGGGTTTTCTTCAGATTCCTGAACCTATCACTTTATATTGTTTATATTCATGAACCTTGGTCTAAAGAATGATATCTCTCTTCCTCTGTGATAGGCATTCTTCAATCATCATTTTTAGTTCCATGTTAAAGTTCATGTGTTACTTACTCATTGGTTTTGGATTTTATGCTTACAGATGTAGTCTTGTTGATTTGATGATTGAAATGGATAGAATTCTCTGGCCTGAAGGAACTGTTGTTGTCCGGGATACTCCTAAGTTCATTGATAGGGTTGCAAAGATTGCAAGTGCAATACGCTGGAGTACAGAAGTTTATGACACTGAGCCAGAGTCCAATCGCAAAGAGAAATTGCTAGTTACGCCGTAAGGCATTTCCCTTTGAAATCAACTTTCCTCTTGGGTTACGTGTACATTTCTGAGCCTTTGATTTAAGTGTTAGACAATGAAAATAATCTTACCCATCCAATTGATTAGACCGGTATACGATGCGACCCAACGGATCGACGCTTGCCCTCGCTCGACGCTATGCTACTTCCAGGTGCTTCTTCGTGTGGAGACCTTGCACTTGCCCTCGCCCGGCGATACTATATTCTAGGACCCTGGATCTTTGGAAATCGACTTTAGGAAACCCTTCATATCAATCATAAGGTAGCGAATGATATTCTGACCCTCAGAACATACCAGTCCGCTACAGGACCCATGAGATGATTCCAGGAGGTCTCACTCAGCCTTAAAAGGGCTTGGATTATCACCACTATATGCCTTGGATTGTCACAGGTCCACTTCTGGATTTCGATCTGTCGCGGGATGGCTACAGGAATTGCGATCTGTTATAGAATGGTTGCTTGGCATCAGGGTATGTATTTCCATTTTAGTTTGTCTCAGAGTATATGTTTGCTTTGATTTCCTATTTTCCAATTATTTTGGCTGTGGCATCGCATGGGCCGTGTTGTGGTTACTCTCTGATGCCCTGTCATTGCGTTTCGGTGGTTTTTCTCTCTGATCTCGATGTAATTAATTGGTTGAAAAGGCAAAGCCCAGCTATGGGCAGCTTCTTGGCTATTCACAAGTTCATCTGATCTTAGTACTTTTATATCAATACAAATATGAGGTCTCCGTTTGCTTTTAAAAATAAGAAATTGTTATGGTGGCAACCAATGACTATATGGTATTGTTTGTTGCTTGCAGTCCTGCCTACTATGCTAGACGTCACAGTGAACACTCCAGATGATTCTCAAGTTATTTTAAAGGTACACTATCTCATAAAAAATATTTTCCAGTGCTTGTGATGATAGGTGGTAACATAAGTCTTGTCATAGATGTTCGATCCAGCTTTAAGAATTATGATGAATATAATCTAATCTTGCAGCATCCAGACCTATGGATAGTTATGTTTGGTTCGACAATAGATTTTAATATATGTTTGTTTTATGGAAACATGGAATTTCCACAGACCATATTCTTGATTTATGTCGATTATTAGCTGTGAATGTGGAGACATGCCATCTGACCAACTATTCTTTATCGCACGAGGTAAGAAAATCAGTAGTTCAGAAGCTCATTAAATAATGGGATTGTTTGACAGGTTGGTGGATTGCAATTGACTGGTTCTGTTCAAGATATAATGTGGTATGACCCTACTTGCATTAACAACACCGGTGTTCGTGTCAAGATAGAAATAGCCATGTACAGTGAAACTGGTTCTATTATTAGTTTGTAAAGCTTAAGTGTGACCATGACAACATTGGCCATCTTAGTTTTCTTGAAGTATCCATGACTTGGTAAAAACATGAATTAAACCAGGTCCATGGCAACAAGTTGAGGGATTCATCAGATGTTTCAACCTTGAAGCCCTGTGCCCTTACTATTGTAGAAGGTAACCAATAACTCTGCTCCCCCATCTGAACAAGTAAGGGGAGATAGCTAGAAATTTTGTCTTGCCTTTATTTAAAATATAAATGTTTTTATCTTGAAAAGGGGTCAGAAATAATGTTAAATCATAATATTAGAAAATTGTTCTCTTGTTTCTTGAAGTGATCTAAATTGAATTTCTACTTACATATGTGCTTCAAATATATATGCAAAGAAGAATATGCATTGTTTATACTCAAAGTTTGCATAATACTCTATATAAGATTTTCATTTATTTTTCCTTTGCAGAGGACTACACTGAAGAGCATGCAGTTGCACACATTAGAAGATTACTAGACATTGTTGCCTGTACAACATGCTTTGGTTCTTCAGGAAAGCAAGGGGAACCTCGGTCTGGGCAGGGAGGTGGAAAAGAATCAGCTCACTCAATGACAGAGAATGTGGCTGAACAAAACAATGATGTTGCTCTAAAGAAATCTTACTTAGCAATAAAGAAAGAAAAGAAGCAAACAAGGATGGAAAAGAAAATAAACCAGAGGCCTTTCAAAAAGTTGAAGGTAAGGTTGAGGCTAGTGAAAAAGAAAATGATGGAGAGGAGAACTCAAACCAACATTCTTCTAAAGGTGAAGGAAGAAAGAAATCCTCGAAAAAGGGGAAATCTGAGGCCATTGCAGCTATGGCTGCTGCCAAAGAGGCCACAGATAAAGGGGATATGACAGGAATGTGTCCTCCCTCTAAACTTGGCCAGTTCTATGAATTCTTCTCGTTCTCACATCTCTTGCCTCCTATCCAATGTTAGTATACCGTTCCCTGCAATTTTTTATAATTTGAAAGTAGTAGTTTTCAATCTTGTGTATAATAGAAATATTACGAGAATGCATATATCCCATACAAATATGGATATGATGTTGAAATATTTTCCATGTACTCTTCAAGCCATCAAACTATGGTTCTTTATTTGATTGTAATGCAAAGATTCTAGAAAATTTTGAACTGTGAAGCATGGAAAACAATGTGCACATTGCCAAATTTAATTTGTTGATTTTCTTTGGAGCTTATGAGTTAGAACTTTGAAGGGAAAAAAAAGTGAATTACGAATAGTATTTTAGTGACTAATGACATTGGGATGTACAGTCATAAGGAAGTCCACAAGGCAATCTGTTGAAGACAAACGTCCTGGAGATTTTTTTTCTATAGACATGAGCACTTCTTATCCAATCCTGCACTAATTTTGAGCTTCACCTCCATAATGGCTAGGAACTGAATTGTTTCTTCTGTAGATTTCTTATATTTGTCATGCCATTTTCCCTGATATACAGGTGAAGCTTTGCAATGGAAAGTTGGTGACTGTAATGGCATCCACTAAAGGTTTTTATAGTGTTGGAAAGCAGCTTGTTCAAAGTCATGCACTTGTCAACTTGCTACAACAGTTGAGCAGGGCTTTTGCAAATTTCTATAGACATGAGCACTTGTTATCCAATCCTGCACTAATTTTGAGCTTCACCTCCATAATGGCTAGGAACTGAATTGTTTCTTCTGTAGATTTCTTATATTTCTCATGCCATTTCCCCTGAGGTGAAGCTTTGCAATGGAAAGTTGGTGACTGTAACAACATCCACCAAAGGTTTTTATAGTGTTGGAAAGCAGCTTGTTCAAAGTCATGCACTTGTTAACTTGCTACAGAAGTTGAGCAGGGCTTTTGCAAATGTGAGTATCTTTAAGGTCCAAACTATACTTCTATTGCACCTTATATTATTTAATTGCTTACAAGATGCCTTCTCTTGTGTTTAAGAAATTGACATCAGTGTTTAATGTTTGGGCATCGGTCTTCTCTTTGTGGGATCGATCTTCTGAATGTTTTAATTTCCTTATAGCTATTAAGGATTTAAGAAATTATAATGATTTTGGATTTTGAAATAGTTTGTTGTGTTGATAAAAATTGAGGCTTGGACATATTTGTTGTAGACGCTTTCTTCATGGGCTACATCAAGTGTTGAAGAGGTTGCTTCAACTGGACCAGGCATTCGCTTTTTTCAACTTTATGTAAGTTTATCATTTCCACCCTTCTTATCCAATCTTGCACTAATTTTGAGATTCACCTCCATAATGACTAGGAATTGAATTGTTTCTTTTGTAGATTTCTTATATTTGTCATGCCATTTCCCCTGATATACAGGTGAATCTTTGCAATGGAAAGTTGGTGACTGTAACAGCATCCACCAAAGGTTTTTATAGTGTTGGAAAGTAGCTTGTTCAAAGTCATCCACTTGTCAACTTGCTACAACAGTTGAGCAGGGATTTTGCAAATTTCTATAGATGTGAGCACTTCTTATCCAATCCTGCACTAATTTTGAGCTTCACCTCCATAATGGCTAGGAACTGAATTGTTTCTTCTGTAGATTTCTTATAGTTCTCATGCCATTTCCCCTGAGGTGAAGCTTTGCAATGGAAAGTTGGTGACTGTAACAGCATCCACCAAAGGTTTTTATAGTGTTGGAAAGCAACTTGTTCAAAGTCATGCACTTGTTAACTTGCTACAGAAGTTGAGCAGGGCTTTTGCAAATGTGAGTATCTTTAAGGTCCAAACTATACTTCTATTGCACCTTATATTATTTAATTGCTTATAAGATGCCTTCTCTCATGTTTAAGAAATTGACATCAGCGTTTAATGTTTGGGCATCGGTCTTCTCTTTGTGGGATCGATCTTCTGAATGTTTTAATTTCCTTCTAGCTATTAAGGATTTAAGAAATTATAATGATTTTGGATTTTGAAATAGTTTGTTGTGTTGATAAAAATTGAGGCTTGGACATATTTTTTGTAGACGCTTTCTTCATGGGCTACATCAAGTGTTGAAGAGGTTGCTTCAACTGGACCAGGCATTCGCTTTTTTCAACTTTATGTAAGTTTATCGTTTCCACCCATATGATTGTCTTCCCATGTTTTCTGAGATGTAATTGAGTTCATATCCATCCAATTGTATTATAGGCTCCTAAACCAATGGTAAGATCAGTTATATTGCATTGGGTTTACTAAATGTGGATGTATGAGTGGTGTTAAAATTTAGATGTCATTGCTGGCAGGTTTACAAGAATAGGAATGTTGTTGCACAACTTGTTAGAAGAGCGGAGAGGGATGGTTTTAAGGCAACTGCACTGACTGTGGACACACCTCGACTTGGGCGGAGGGAGTCTGACATTAGAAATAGGTAGTGAAAATTCATTCTATTTTAGATTTGCTGACAGGACTAGGTAGACACGTGGGATAAATCTTATATTCAGAGTATACTCCTCTTTAATGTTATGAGTTTGTACCCATGTTTTAACACTTTCTTAGCTCTCAATAAAAATAAGAACATTGTGGAATTATTTTAGGATCCGAAGCGACGCTAGGGTTAGAAAAAGCATTTAGCACCTATAATGTATCAAACTTAAATTAAGTCAGAAGTTTCCATTTTATCTGGGATTCCTCTTTGTTCATCCCTTGTCTGACACTGAGGTATCTAATGTTCTGAAAAGTCTCATTGTGATATTCACTAACAGAAGGCATGGGTCTAAAATTGTTTAGTTTGAGTTTGTGAGCAGGATGTGAAATGGTTCAATTTGTTTCTGCATGGTTGTTTTTTATTTTTTTTACAAAGATAGCCCTTCAATTGCTTGCATATTATGAGTTTCTTATGGATTCCACAATCTCCCCTGTTTAGCTACTGTACCTTCAGCTAATACATAGTCATTTGAAAAAGATGTACCTTCAGCTCCTGTATCTATTTTTTCAGCAACTTTATGACTGCAATCAGATTAGATAAACATTGAATAGCTATAATTTTCAATTCTAGTCACCCTCTCTTAGGCCAAACTTTTGAACATTATGGCACCTCTTTCATTACAAGCATCAGGGGAATTGACATTATTACAAAGATTTTGGTTGATGTTGTATGTATCAGGTTCCGTCCCTGTATATTGGTTGATGTAACAAAGGTGGATCTGAGTACCACTGTGTTGGGATTCAAGATATCAATGCCTATTATGATTGCTCCAACTGCCATGCAAAAGATGGCTCATCCCAAAGGTATGCATTAGATTATTGTATTACAGTTAACATCCTATTTTGATGCATATATTTTCTGAAAGTGAATCCATCATCTTTTATAGGAGAGTATGCTACTGCAAGAGTTGCTAGAACTATAATGGTTTGTGCATCGGTCTTCTCTTTGTGGGATTGATCTTCTGAATGTTTTAATTTCCTTCTAGCTATTAAGGATTTAAGAAATTATAATGATTTTGGATGTTGAAATAGTTTGTTGTGTTGATAAAAATTGAGGCTTGGACATATTTGTTGTAGATGCTTTCTTCATGGGCTACATCAAGTGTTGAAGAGGTTGCTTCAACTAGACCAGGCATTCGCTTTTTTCAACTTTATGTAAGTTTATCATTTCCACCCATATGATTGTCTTCCCATGTTTTCTGAGATGTAATTGAGTTCATATCCATCCAATTGTATTATAGGCTCCTAAACCAATGGTAAGATCAGTTATTTTAGATTTGTTGACAGGACTAGATAGACACGTGGGATAAATCTTATATTCAGAGTATACTCCTCTTTAACGTTATGAGTTTGTACCCATGTTTTAACACTTTCTCAGCTCTCAATAAAAATCAGAACATTGTGGAATTCTTTTAGGATCAGAAGTGATGCTAGGGTTAGAAAACGAATTTAGCACCTATAATGTATCAGACTTAAAATAAGTTGGAAGTCTCCATTTTATATGGGATTCCTCTTTGTTCATCCCTTGTCTGACACTGAGGTATCTAATGTTCTGAAAAGTCTCATTGTGATATCCACTCATACATGCTAGACAGTAAGGCACACCTCTGTGTTGAGATTCAACTCTGGATCCATAATTGTTTTTGGCTTCTATTGATTTTTCTTTGTCAAAAATGTAGATTCGCATCGCCTTGAATTGTGCTTCTGCTTCCCCTCAAAAGAGACCATCAATGAGGGAGGTATTGCATTTTCTAGAAAAAATGCCATCATCCACAACTGATTAACCAATTCTTTCTTCCTATGTAGCATCCTTGCTTTGACATAAGTTGGACAGAGATGAGGACTTACACCCACATTCCGTATTCAACAGCTCTACTTAGACATTGACATAACTGATATAGACACCTCTATGATTGGGACTCAGACAAACTCTGCTGTCAACTCAGCTGCTTATGAAATCTCCAGAGTCTTCTTAAAAATTTCAATATTTCTACAGTTGAGGATTGTAGCAAAACTCAGGGATCAAACTTAACTCCATGCTTATGAGGCATCCACGTTCTCACAGTTTACTTGCAGCTCATTCTCAGTTTTAATGGGAAGGTGATATATGGTGTATTATTGTTGCAGTGGCAGAGGATGGATTTTAATTACTGGTTGGACCAAAAGAAATTGATGCAAATCAATATTGAAAATTAGATTTATTGGTTCAGCTATAGTTTGCATATACAAAGAAGAAACTACTCTTTTTTTAGGTTAGAATATTTATATATACATGTTCATCTCAGCAACAAATGATAATTTATCAAAACCATGAGAATGCTACACAACTTCCTTCATAAGCCTTATTAGGAAGACCATGAAATAAGACAAGTGACCCTGTGCTTGTATTTGTATCTTATTCTACATAACATCTTCTTACTTAGCTGGACAACAATTAGCTACATTATTTATGTCAATTTCTATGGAATGTTTCTACTGTTATATATTGAACATGTCCATTATACCATATTACTGGATTCTGCAGAGTCTATCCCTGTTTTCTCTTCTTTAGAATATATATCAACCCTTTTGTTTTGTTTCAAGGATATGTTGCAGTTTATTTCATTTCTCTTTTATATTTAAGATGTATATTTATCTTTTTTATCACCACGTTCTCTGTGGTTCATTTAAATTGGATATTTGTCATTTTGTTCACTGGGTTCTCTGTATTTTGTTATAACTAGTTATTGATAATTTTTCCCACTGAGTTCCCTAAGTTCGAGTATAATGCTTTCCTTGCTTATCAAAGAGTATTGATTCCTTTTCAATTTCAACATTCTGGATAGCCAAATCTAGTTCTCTGTAATCATTTCAAAAGGGAGTCCATTATCATGTAGGGTTTGAATTGTTATTCTCCTCTTGTTGCATGCTAATCTTGATCATCTTGTTCAACTTCTAAGGTTCTTAGTGGCCTATCCTTTTCAGATCCTTTGACTAACACTATATCTCTCTAATCTTGCAGGATGGTCACCAAACTGTCCCTTTTATCTGCCATGGTTGGCCAGGATTAAAATTGCAAAGGGAGTAGCCAGAGGCCTGGCTTATTTACATGAAAGGAAGTTTGTTCATGCAAATATTAAGCCAAGCAACATCCTTCTGGGCTTTGACATGGAGCCATAAATAGTAGATTTTGGGCTAGAAAAACTACTGGATACTGCCAATGTCAAGTATAGTAGCTCTGCTATCCACCGAAGGAACCTTGAAGGTATATTTTCAGGGAGCAAACGCTCGGCTCCCGCGATAGCCTGCAAACAACGTTTTAATTTAAAAGAGAATTATCATGGTAAATTGGTATAAGAATATTAGTAAAAAAAATCACCTAGTTATAAGCCTAAACATTGGCAAAGGCTAATTCTTCATGTGGCATAATCAATTAGCCATGTTATCTTGCTACAAGATGCAAAAAAATGACCCATGGATCTTAATACTTTTTAGGGTTCTTTTTCAATTCAATAGGCTTTTCTTCTTCTTCTTCTTCCTGAGATGGTAAAGATAATGACTTAAGAATGACTCTAAGCTTACTAGATAACCAAATTCTCAACATGCCTTGCAATTTCCACACTAGCCACTTACGGATTTTCAAACATCAATGTTTAGATAATAAATAATGGATGGGCATAAAAAAACATAAACATTAACACCAAAAATAATAATAATAACATGAACCTACCGAGAAAGAAGAAACACATAAGATATCATCTTCACATTTGATACTTTGGAGAAAGGCAATCTTGAGTACCACGATCAAATAAAGAAACACCAGACTATGGGAGAAGTGAGTGTTAATTTTTAAAATTTTGATATAAACATTGGTTTTCAAGAGAAATTGCAATTAACAATGTACAAATTACTGAATAAATAATTACCAATTAAACTTTTAAGTCACGTTTTAATGGGTTATAGGCTTAAAATTCTAGGATTTCAATGCATATTTGTTACACCTCTATTATAGACCAAGACAAATGTAACAAATCAATGTACACTAGTTTTCACTTAAGGCTTGATCATTAAAAGGACATTAAGGTTTGTACCTTTTGGGACAATTGCTAGTATAGTCAACATCAGAGAAAATACAAACGACCCAGAACATGAGAGAAAATACAAATGAACTAGATCCATTAAAACCTTGAAAGTTTGTTCATGAACTCTCCGAGTTTGGTATAAAATGTGTACTGTATTTGAAACTTCAATTTGCCATTAAATTAATGGGACATGAATTCCCACAAAGGAGTTCAGAAATGTGCAATTAAGTTGAGCTTTCATCTTGTCATTCAATTGATGGACACTGAATATTAAATATAAGATAAATATATAGGAGTAGCATGTGAGTGTCAGTTTTATAAAGAAGATTCTTTTTATTATTAATAAAAATATAGATAGTTAGTTTCATTTTAAAGGGTTATAAATATGAGTTATAAATACAAGACTTAAAAGGTTATAAATATTTAAAGTGTTGTAAATATGAGTTATTAATTGTTTTTACTCAAAACCTGATAAATAGCAATTTAGCAATTTCTTTTTAATTGAGTGACTCAAATTCATGTTTCTTTAGGTTGAAGGTAAAGCCACTAAAGTGGAAAAAATTGTGATGCCAATAATTAGAGGGATTGTCATCATGGGGTGATAAGAAATTTAATATTCCAAGAAGAGGAGGTAGTAGTAGATTCTAAATAAACTAGCAATGCAACAACATAAATGTTTGCAACAAATTTAGAGAGATCCACCTTGTTGAATAATACACACACTACATGGATAATGGATTTCCGCACTTTATGCCTTACGGCGTTTTCTTTGCAACATCTGGTGCAAATGCTAGTTTAATAAAAAATTAAAATGTATGCATACTTATTCTAATATAAACCAAACCTATACACTTAATACAATTTGTTCTCTCTTTATTTTTATTTTTTTAAATCACCTTTACTATTTTTAACGATGGATAACATGACTGAACAAATTGCTATGGTGGCAACATAACCTCACCGGACCACCTGCTATGGTGGTGTTTGGTGTTGCTTGTTAGAGCAGCGAAATAACATTACTAGGAAGAAAAAAAAAGAAAGAAAGACACTTTCATTCCAGCGTGGCTTTTTAACATCTTTACCACATCCTTTTTCTAAGTTAATTTTTGAATTTTTATAAATAATTTATTTATTTAATTTTCACTTTTAGTGAAATTTAAAATGAAAATAAATGGTTGAATTGAGGCTTTTGTGATCCATAACATTTATAAGAAGAAATTTCGCGTAAATCACATGCAGAAAAATTTTCGGCATGTGATTTACGCTGAAATTTCTTATTATAAATGATAAATATATATAATATAATATATATATATATATATATATATATATATATATATATATAAGAGAATCTTATTAATAAAATTTTGAGTGGCTTTTTTTCTGGGATTTTTTGAAAAGTTATATTTAGAAAAATATGTAGATGAAGATAATCATTTTTTAAACCATGTTTGTCACCAAAATTTTATTTTATAAAAATATTAAAAAATGTTGACACTTAATCCTTGTGATTGGGTGAATTTATGTAAAATAGATAAATAGGAAATATGAACAGTCATCGAGAGATGAACTGAACAGTCTCTCCCTCATGTATATAATGAAGACCTACCTGATGGAATAGAATACATGAATCATTTTTTCCTTATGGAGTTACTGCCTAGCCTGACATGGTATTAGAGCCAACACCTTTTTTTAGCTTTTATGCCCTTTGTAACTCCCTATTCTGCTCCTCTGCTCTCCATTGAAAATAGCCTTCCATACAAAGCGTTGTCTCTCCATTCAAAAACGATGCATGTTCATAAATGTTGGTAGCCTGCTCCACGCAGTCATCTAAACGTTGCTACCTGACACTGCCTGCGCCCTCTGTCTGTCATATTCCATATATTCAGACCTACCCCCTCCACAGTTGCTGCCAGGTCTAAACGCTGCATTATCTGTGTCCTCTAAGCTCTGTGTTAGAAGAATTTTCTTTTGAGGGGACAAGTCGTGGTTCTTAGAGTCCTTTGACTGTGTCTCAACCAGCTTGTTTCTCAACTGTTCGCTGCTAAAGAATTAATTTAATTTTTCAAACCTAGCGTTCTCTGCTTCTAACTCAACGTTCTTTTCTCTGATAAACCGACCGGCTCGGTCTATTAGCCTCTTGCACACTTCCAATTTCTGGCTCAAATTCGCAGTCTCTTTCAGCAAAACGTCGTCTCGCGTGAAATCTGGTAGCAGTTCACCAACATTCTTTTCTCTTGACAAAATATCAGCATTTCTCTGCTTTAAGCTGCTCCAGGATATCCTCCTCCTTTGCCTTGGCAATATCAACCCTAAAAATTTTGTCATTTTCTTGCTTCCTTTTGCGTTTTCTGAAGCTTGGGTTGCTTTGAGAAGTAGGAGAGCTCTGAATCTTCAAATTGCTTGTCATCTTCAACAGTGAAATTTCGTGCTTTGATACGCGCTTCAGATCGTTTGTCATCTTGTAGCGGCTAGTTTTGAATGCTACCCCAAGTTACTAGATAGAACGATATGGTATATACGGTGAGCGTGGAGATGTGGTGACTTTCCATACGTGTTTTTTTTTTCAAACTGGCAGCCAAGTATGGACCACTTACATCCGTCCTTACAATCGTTGTGGGGTTTATATATACTTATTGGTATCCCCATCCAAACCTAGTAATTCTAAATCAAGCAAAAAAAGGCAGTAGGCCATTTGTTCATATATGTTAACTTGTGATATCGAAAGTCCAAATACGTTTGGACTACGTTCTTCGGCCTTTTAGTGGACGCAGTGCTTTATGCTGTTGAGGGTATTTTTTGGACTTAGTATACTGCCATATTCTATACTTTAACGTTGTGCAGATGGATGCGAATTGACATTTGATTTTGATGTACCATCATATCGATGTATATTTTTTCCCATTAGGAGTAAAATTTTGCAGCAAAAGTGTTTGTTACAAAATGCATTCAATCATATCCATGGTGGGAATAGTTTTCACTGGCAAGGAGAACTATCCTGAATGGTCCTGGATGATAAAACACACCCTCATTTTCAATGAGTTGTGGAAAGGAGTGTGTGTCGGAGATGGAGACAATGAACCAGTATAGCCTACCTCAGACAAAGAGCTTGTCATTTGGGAAAACAAGAACAACAAAGCTTATGCATTAATCGCATCATTTGTAAATGAAGAGGTGAGTCGCCATATTTTGTCATATTCAACTGCCTTTGAAGCTTTACAAAATCTGAAAGAACTCTGTGACTCACGTTCTGCACTTGAAGTTGTTCAACTCATGATTAAACTCTTCACTCTTGAACTGCAAAATAATGATCCTCTTGCTCTTGCATCTGAAGTAAAATCTATAATGCATGATATAAAATCCACTAAGGTTGAATTGGATATTCCTCTTATCGCTTTTCTCAAGGCACTTTATCCTACTTACTCCAATTATCTTGAGTCATTGCAAGCAAATGGAAATCTCAAAGATATAACCTTTGACTCTCTTGTGAAAAAGTTTGCTGAAAGAGAGAAAGCTTTTGGAAAGAAGACAGCCCCTGAATCTTCTGAAGAGGTTGTGTGCCATGCTCATAAAGAAAAGCATCTTGCTCAAGATTCTACAAGAGGAAGAGGTGGTCGAAGATGAAGAGCAAGATATTTCAGAGGCAGGGGGGTAGACATTCTCAAGGAGAAAAGGAAGATTTTCACTGCATTCGCTGCAAAAGAAATGGATCACATGATGCCGCTACATGCAAGCTACCATGGGACAAAATTGAGCAGAAAAGAAACCAACAAAAAGGTAAAACTAATGATACAGACAAAGGTAAAGCACCTGAATCCGCTCACTATGTTCTGGCACAATGTAACATTGGAGTAAATGAAGATTTATTTAATGCTTCACTTGCTTCTTGGAAAAATGATTGGTTGCTTGATTCAGGAGCAACCTGCCACATGACTCATAGAAAAGATTTTTTTGAAGATTTCACTAACAATGTTGATGGAGCAGTATACTTTGCAGATCAATAAAAAATCAAGCCATCAGGGCTTGGCACAATCAGGCTTAAACTGCCTGGTCTTCCAAACTTTCTTCTGCATCATTTTCTATATCTCCCACAGCTCAAGAGAAACTTGCTGTCCTTGGTCCACATCCGCCAACAAGGTCACTCCATTCATATGTTTGATGGCAAGCTTGAGGTAAGAAAAGCATCTGATCACTCACTTTTCATGAGGGGAATAGAAGAAGAAAGGCTTCTTAAGCTGCAAGGAACCTCTGCTCATGCACAACATTTCTCATACAATTCTCATCATGAAGAAGGTACACTTCCATCAAGTTTATTATGGCATGCTAGATTTGGACATTTGAACTATGACAGTCTCCGCTTGTTGAAGAAAAATGGTGTGGCTGGTTTGCCTACAATTTCTAGAAAACTTAAGCAATGTGATGCTTGCATTCTAGGAGAGCATAGCAAATAGTGTTTTCATGATTCACATTCAAGAGCACATAGAAAACTTGAACTCATTTATTCAGATTTATGTGGTCCAATGCCTGTTCCTTCTGCAAATGGAAATAAATATATCATGACATTCATTGATGACTACACCAAAATGTGTTGGGTTTATTTATTGAAGAACAAATCTGATGCTTTTCAAACATTCAAGAATTTTCATAAATGGATTGAAAATGATGCACAATCTCATATTGGGTCTATTCGCACTGATAATGGAAAAGAATACACATCAAATGAATTTGAAAACTATCTTCGCCAACATGGAATCAAACGTCAAACAACTGTACCTTATAATCCCCAACAGAATGGTGTGGCTGAAAGAATGAATAGGACAATCTTAAATATGGTATGATCCATGCTCTTCTTCAAAAATGTAAAGATAATGTTTTGGGATGATGTTGTTCTATGTGCTACATATATAAAGAATAGATGTCCATCTAATGCTATAAGAAACAAGATTCCGTATGAAATGTGGTATGGACATGTTCCTTCGGTAAAGCATCTCAGGGTCTTTGGTTCCACCTGTTATGCCTTGATACCAAAGGTACATAGAAACAAACTTGGTGCTAGAAGTCGTAAGTGTATCTTCCTAGGGTATTCAAACACCTCCAAAGCATATCGTCTCTATGATGAAGTAAATAAAAAGTTTTTTGTATCTAGAGATGTAATTTTACTTGAATCATCCAAAACTAACAATGTTGTTGAGCGGCAACTTGATCGCTTGGATAGATTCACAAAAGAAAAATCATTTCAAGAATTTGATAATCAGATTCCACATCTTGAAGGGGGGATTCCTATACTAGATCAACATGTGGAATCTTCTTCTGAAGAACATTCTCCCCCACATGAAACTCCAACAACAGATGATGCTTTAAGTGATGTGATTGATAGAATTGGGAGACTCAATCTTGATTCAGTCCCAACTCAATCAATGGAGCAGCCTGGACCATCTGAGAAAGGTCCCCCAAAGTGGTTGACAAAGACACTTGAAAGTGTTCATCCTGATGAGGTTGGAAAGACAGTAACTAGAAATTCAAATCGGCAAAATGGAGGTGATGTGGATGACTCTAATTCACCTGTTGATATGGATGTTTCTTATGATTGTGAATTGAACTTGTCAACAGATTTTGAACCAACTTCCTTCAAAGAAGCTACTTCTCATGATGAATGGAAAGAAGCAATGCAAAAGGAGTATGATTCCCTCATAAAGAACGACATTTAGAAGCTGGTTGATCCTCCATCAGGAACAAAACCAATTGGTTGCAAGTGGGTCTACAAGAACAAGTATAAAGCTGATGGCTCACTTGACAAGCACAAAGCTAGGCTTGTGGCAAAAGGCTTTGCACAAAAGGAAGGGGTTGATTATGAGGAGACTTTTGCCCCCACAGCAAAATGGGCTACCATCCGGACACTCTTTGCACTAGTAGCTCAGAACGGTTGGAAAGTCCACCAAATGGATGTAAAAAATGCTTTCTTAAATGAAGATCTAAAAGAGAATGTTTTTATGTCCCAGCCTGAAGGATTTGCTGTGAAAGGACATGAACATAAAGTATGCAAACTGGTGAAGTCCTTGTATGGCCTCAAACAAGCACTGCGAGCCTGGTATGAAAAACTAACGGAGCATCTTCTGAAACTCAATTTCAAACATTATGATCTTGATGATGCAACTTTATTTGTCAAGAAAGTTGGCAAAACCGTTGTATATCTTGTAGTATATGTAGATGATCTTTTGATGACAGGTTACAATGAAAGCTACATTGCATCCATAAAGAAGGAATTGGGGAAAAGTTTTGAAATGACTGATTTGGGCTATGTTCATTACTATCTTGGCATTGAAGTAACCCAACATCCGAAGTCCATATTTATTTCTCAAAAGAAATACATTGGAGATCTGTTGAACAGGTTTGGCATGACAGAGTGCAATCCTCTTACTACTCCAATGGAACAAAACTTAAAGCTCACATCTATTGAAGGAAAAGAATTTGAGGATGCAACAAAGTATAGACAGCTTGTAGGAAGTCTCAACTACCTAACTACTACCAGACCAGACATTTCGTTTGTTGTTGGAATCCTCTCCAGGTTTATGCAAAAGCCTTGTGAGGGACATTGGTCTGCTGCAAAAAGAGTTCTAAGGTACTTGAAGGGAACTCAAGACTTTGGAATCAAGTATACACAGGTGGATGACTTCAACTTGATTGGATACTCTAATTCAGACTTCGATGGAGACAAAGAAACTGGGGTATCAACTTCAGGATATGCTATGAGTCTTGCATCAGGAGCTGTCTCCTGGAGATCATGCAAACAATCAGTTCCAGCAGATTCCACAACAGAAGCAAAATACGTGGAAGCAGTTGAAGCAACAAAAGAAATTGTCTGGCTTAGGAAAATTGTTGAAGATTTGCACGTAAAACAAGTACAATCAACTCACTCATGATTGACAATACCTCTGCAATAAAGTTGGCCAAGGACCCAAAGTTCCATGATCGAACGAAGCACATCAATACTAAATATCATTTGATTCGACATCATGTTGAGGGCAAAACAATCCATCTCTGTCACTGTTCCACAAATGAGAAAATTGCAAACATCTTCACCAAAGCGCTTGGAAGAGAAAAGCTTGAACGATTCAGAATGATTCTTGGACTCACCAACATCCCTTCAGATTAAGGGGGGGAATGTTGACACCTAATCCTTGTGATTGGGTGAACTTATGTAAATAGATAAATAGGAAATATGAACAGTCATCGGGAGACGAACTGAACAGTCTCTCCCTCATGTATATAATGAAGACCTACCTGATGGAATAGAATACACGAATCATTTTTGCCTTATGGAGTTACTGCCTGGCCTGAAAAAAAATCAGAAAAGTGGCTTAATGAGATGATTACTTATTTTAAACAATTGTCACGGTGATATTACAAATAAATAAATATGATATTTAAATATAGTATACATAATAATTATAAAAATGTGAAAATAAAAAATATATAGTTTAATAAGAATTTATTTTTAATAATTTGATATTTTAATATATAATAAATTTTTTTACATCAAATTATAAATGACAAAAAGTACTATTTCTAATATAAATAGTTTTAGAGAATGTCATTGAATCAAAATTTAACCCAACAAAACATTTTCATAAATTATGTTTTCATTATTTCTAATTCCAAAAATAACAGAGCCCATTAATAAACTTCTTTTGATCCATAGAATTTAAAAAAACAGTTATAATAATATATGATTTTTTTTTATTTATTTTTTAAACAAGTCGTGATAATATGTGTTTTTTTTCCAAAATTATATTTTAAAGCTTTTCAAAAAATTTGTAATAATTAACCAGATACATATGTAATAAGTAATTAGAACGGACTTATATATTTGACTAAAATAAATCTACACCAACTATATAAAATATAAAATTAAATTGTGTCAAATCCAAGTAATGTCCTATTTTATCGTGGTTTAGCCTACGTATTCTTTTCAAACAATGGCCACGAGAATCTGATAAATCAGTGGTGTATTTTGAAGTATCACATTTATTTTCATAGGTTGCATGAATTAAATGCTTTTCTTTTTATAAATATGGTATATCTATTAATTATAAAATTAGGGAAAACTAAGAAATATATATTATAATAAAAATTTAGTTTTAATACTTTGACATTTTTAATCAATAATGTGTTTTTTCTTATAAGTTATAAAGGAAAAAATACTATTAATCAATCTAAATAGTTTTAGAAAATGTCATTGAATTGAGATTCAATCACAAATGAACAAAAGAAGGAAAATGAAATTCCAATGAAATATACTTGATTGTCTCTAATCTTAGAAACAACATAGTCTATCAATAAAACCTCATTTTATGGATAAAATTTTGAAAGATAAAACATGATAATGTATGTTTTTTATTTTCTCTTTATTTCTATTTTTATTTTATTTCTTTTAATTATATTTGAAAACTTTTCAAAAATTGTTGATGAGGATTAACCATCTTCATTTGTGATAAGTGATTGGAATGCCTTTATTATTTTTATAGACCTTATGTATATGGCTAAAATAAATCTACACTAATCATACAAAATAGAAACCAATTAACATCACTATTCACCCTCAATTTGTTCGAACCCAATAGTATCAGTGCTTTAGTTTTCCTTAAATTTTTAGATTTATCAAAGAATAACTTTGACGTGAAGCCATTGGCCATTGCATTTCCTTAATATATTTTTAAAATCAAACTAAAAGTTTCTATGAGACTCTTCCAATATCCTTGATTAATTGCTGAGATTAAGTTATTGGATTTGAGGAGAAATAAATTAATAGAAAAACTTCCTTATTACTTGACTTTTTGTTGGCTTTTTCATCACTACATTCATGAAAGGGTAAAAAATTTCACCCAATTGTTTATCTTAGATCCATCCATAAATTCATTGGATTAATGTCATTATATTTTGAAAGACTTTTAGGTTTGTAAATAGTTTATATGAGGGTTCTACAATATAAATGGCTATACATTTGATGTGGGTTCTTCGGTCATGTTTCGTTTCAGTGATAATTGATATATAAATTTAATCACAAAAGCATTAGTAGTTGATGGTTGAAAAATGGAGTTATTACCTGATTCAACAACTGATTACTGAAAGTTTGAGGGCCACCATATAACATCCAAATACAAAAGTAAATCCTAAACTGTACCTATTTTAAACTTTTTATGATTTACAAAACGAAATCCTAAACGTTATTTATTTAAACCTCTTTTTCTTTTATGTCGCAAATTCCATAGTCCAATCAATTAGTGGACCATCCTTTCGGCTTCACTGTTTCCATCACAACCAGATAGAGGGTTGGTCCTTGTCAACATCCCTAAATACCATTTTTGTGATTATCATCAATTTTAATCCATCAATATTTTAGTTAAATGCAATTCTATCTATGATCAATGTCTCAAAACAATGGGTGACTTTTTTCTTTTTCAATAACCTGATTTTACAATGGCTCTTAGTTCATTTCTTGGAATAACCAAATCACTTGGGATTGAATCAGGAAAACCCCAATTTGATATATTATATTCATCAATTAATTATATCAATCCATTGCAATAATGGATACATTTTTTCACAAGGCGATAATGGATACCATGTTAAAAATATCAAAATCAAATTTATTAAATATACTTGAGTAGCTCATGGTGTGAAACACCACCTGGAGACTGCATCTGCAGAACACGCTCTATCCATTACAATAATTACATGATGAATATATAATTCACACACAATTAGGGAAGTTGAAACAACACCCTAGAAAACAGGAACAAGCTCCTAATCTAAGGTTCAGTTTGAACCATCACTCCATTAATACATTTCTTCATTAATCTCTGCACTCCCCCTTAATGGAGAGATGGATTCACAGATATGCCTAACACTTCCCTAAACAACTCAAACTTGTTTTTACTAAGAGTTTTGGTAAAAATATAAGCAGCATTGTCACAACTATTACAATACTCAATATGGATTTCTTTTGATTGAACTTTCTCCCTGACAAAATGAAATTGTGTATCAATATGCTTTGTGTTCTTATGAAATATTGGATTATTTACAAGTTTTATGGAGCTCTGGTTTTCACATTTGATCATTGTTGCAACCTTCTGTTCTTCTCCAGCATCAAGGAGAAGTCTCCTCAACCAAACTGCTTCACATGTTGCTTCACACATAGCTTGATATTCAGCTTTCGCAGAAGATAAAGATATTGTGTTCTGGTTTTTGCTGCTCCATATAATGACCTCAGATCCAATGCTAAATGCATAGCTTGTTATGGATTGTCTGTCATCTACATTTCCAGCCCAATCGAAGTTTGAAAAACCTGTCAATCTAACATCACGCGAATCGGTATAAACAATACCAAAATCTAAGGTTCCCTGGAGATACCTCAAAACACCTTTTGCTGCAACCAAATGACTCTTAAGGGGATTTCACATAAATTGGCTCAATGCACTGATTGCATAAGCTAAATCTAGCCTAGTTGTAGTCAAGGAGATTAGAGTCCCAACCAGCTATCTATACAAAGTCGCATCTGCCTCCTTAGATCCATCATCATTTTGAAGTTTTAAGTTCTGATGTAAAGGTATTGTTGCAGCTTTGCACTGATCTATTCTGAACTTTTCTAGTAAGCTCCTAACATACCCTGTGACAGAAAAGTTTGTCTAGAATCCCTCGAGACTTCTAAACCCAAATAGTAATGTAGCTCTCCAAGGTCTTTCATCTCAAAGACTTGTGACATCTGCTCCTTGATTTCTTTAATGAGATTATCAACATTCCCTATAATGATTAGATCATCTACATATAAAGAAATAAAAACAATCCTTCCCTCTTTATCAAACATGGTATAAAGATTAGGGTCATTTTTGCTCCTTTTATAACCATGCTGCAGGAAAAATGAATCAATTTTGTCATACCATGACATGGGTGCCTATTTTAGTCCATACAACGCTTTCTTCAACCTACAAACTAAATTTTCTTCACCTTGTTTGACAAAATCCTCAGGTTGCACTAAGTAGACTTCTTCTTTTAAGTCCCCATTTAAAAATGCATATTTAACATCTAGCTGGTGAATTATCCAATGGTGTTTGGTAGCTAAAGAAATTATCATTTTGATTGTGTTTAGTTTAGCTACAGGGCAAAATGTTTCATCGTAATCTATAGCTTCTTGCTGTGAATACCCCTTTGTAACTAGCCTAGCTTTATATTTATCTATGTTCCCATCTGCTTTAAATTTAGGCTTATACAACCATTTGCATCCTATGGGTTGTTTGCCTTCAGGTAGTTTAACTATATCCCAAGTTTTTTTTTGAGGATAGATTCATATTCCTCTTCCATAACAGCCCTCCATTCACTATATTGGCTGGCTTCTTTATAACTAGAGGGTTCAACAACATTCATCATACTAGTTATAAAAGCATTTTCCATATATCTTGCTGGCAGTTGAACCTTCCTACCTGATCTTCTGAGTAGTGGGGTATCTTCGAACCTTGTCTGATCATCATTTTTTGGACTTGGCTTGACAACTACATCATCTTCTTTCCCTTCTTGCTGCTGCTACTCATTGCTGTCACCTGATTCATCACTTCATTCTTCCACCAACAAGGGCACATGCCATTCTTCATTAGCACTCTCATGGCTTCCATCATTAACTTGCTCATGGAACATTAAATCTCTGGTTGCAAAAAATTATGAGTAGAGGGATTAAATAGTTTGTAAGCCTTAAATTATGTACAATACCCAACAAAAATACATTTGATGGCCTTTGAATCCAGTTTCTTTCTATCTTCTTTTGGGACATGGGAAAAGGATTTACTACCAAAAAATCTCAAATGCTTAACTGCATGCTTATAGCCAAATAAAGCTTCAAAAGGAGTTTTGAAATCTAAACTTCTTGTTAGACTCCTATTCTTTAGATATACTGCAGTGTTAATTGCTTCAACCAAAAACCATTAGAAATATTCTTAACTTTTAACATACTATGAGAACACTCCACGAGGGTTTTGTTCTTCCTCTCTGCAACCCCATTTTGTTCAGGAGTGTGTGGTACTGTAAACTACTGTTGTATCTAATGATATTTGCAGTATTTGAGGACACAAGCTTTCTTGTACTGTCCCCCTTGATCCGAGTGAAGAATCCTAATGCTTTTTCCTGTCTTCTTTTCAACCATACTTCTGAACTCCTTGAAGTATTCAAAATTGTGGCTTTTCTTCCTGAGGAAATACACCCAAGTAAATCTAGTATAGTCATCAATAAACAATAAAAAATAGTATGCACTACCTAACGACCTTGTCTGCATAGGCCCACATAAATATGTGTGTACCAACTCGAATATATCTCTCCTCCTTCTATCAGCATTCACATGGAATTAATATTTGTGCAACTTTCCTAGTGCAAATGCATCACAATCAATATGAACAGGTTTTAAAATAGAAAGACCTTTGACCATACCTCTTTCCTGTAATAGCAGCAGATCATTGAAGTTAATATGGTCGAACTTATGATTCCATAAGTCCACTGTAGTCATGGAAGATGATGTCAATGCCTGATGTGATGTGCTTTTGACGTTTAGCTTATACAATCCTCCCACACAAATACATGATGCAATAGGCTTCATACGATCCAATAGGTATTTAATAACACAATATGATTTATAAAACTCTACTTTGAGATTCTGATCATTGATTGTAGAGACAAAGATCAGATTCTTTTTATGCTGGGTACATAAATCACATTATGAATATGTCTAATATTTCCATCAGGAAAAACAACAGGAATATTACCATAACCTTTGATTTGGTACCCTCTATCATTGCCAAGATAGATGTTTGCTCCACTGCTAGTTTCTTAGAAGCCTTCAAACCACTGTTTGTTCCTTGACATGTGGATGGATACACCTGAGTCCACAAACCAGATATTTGCTTCATCATCCTTACCCGAAAACGCAAAGTCAAATATGAATAGTCTGAGGTTTTGACTCCATTCCTCATTAGCAAAATGACCTGCATGTTGTTTATGTATCTTTTGGCCTTCATCAAACTTCTTCTTCCTGCAATTTCTGGCTATATGCCTGGTTCTACCATAATAAAAACATTTGGTTGCAGAGTCATTTCTATTGAAAAATGTGCCTTGAGGTGGGGGCATCTTTCTCTGTGGGGCTGCACTGCTCTTCTGTGTTGCATTTGGCTTTCCTATGAAGGGCTTCTTCTTCGCCATTAAGGCTACATTTGAACTCTGAGGTTTATGAGTTAGCTGCCTTTCCTCCTCTTGCATGAGGATCCCTGTCAATTCTTCAAAAACGCGAGATTTTTCTCTTTAATTCAAGCCTGTGATAAGCATCTGATACTCGTCATTCATACCATTCATGGTAATCATGACCAAATTTGTATCTGACACATCTTCATCGATGTCACCCACCTTGTTCATGAGCTCCTTGATCCGCGAAATAAAAGCTACAAATATCTCATTCTCCTTCATCTTGATGGAGAGAATCTTGCTCTTCAAGAACAAAAGCTGATTGATGTTCTTGACCTCATAGAGATCCCTAAGCATCTTCCAGATTTCTAGTGTAGTCTTGCAATCACGGATATGGGGAATAATGCAATATTTGATCGACAATTTTAGGAGCATTATCGCCTTAGTCTCCCTTTTATCCCAGTCATGGATTGTTGTTGTTGTTCTTCCTGTAGTTAGGTTCGGCTTCACCTCATCATTATTCACAATTTCCCATGCGTTGTGTCCCTCAAGTAGGGTCTGCATCTTAAATTTCCAACCAAGATGATTGGATTCATCCAACTTGTTATTCTCATTGAGGTATGCTTCTGCTAACTGATTATTCATCTTGAATAATAAAAAACTTCAACCCAACAAAAAAAAACAACCCCAAATATTCAAAACTAATGCAAATGCCAGATCCAATGAACACTGAGCCCAGATCCCCTTTTTTAAGAGATCCCTTCAATTCCTTCTTAATAAAAAACACCCCCTTTATCAAATAATAAGCCTTTTTTTTAATTAAAGAATTAAATTTAAAAGAACTTTTTTTTTTCTTGTTTAAGACTAACCTAAGTACCCACGGGGATTTGAACCAGTGACCTATCGCAAGGAATGCCTTAACAAAACACCCATTCACCATCAATCCAAAACCCCATGGACAATTTAAAAGAACTTTTAATTAAACTCTTAAAAAAAATAAAATCCAAACCCCTTTTATACTTGATCACTGTCCTTTCAGAACGCAGCAATTATTTCTGCACCAGTCCAATCGCTGCTTTTTGCTCATGTAATGATCTGATATCACACTCGCGCCCACAGTGGGGAGGAGGAGAAACAAACAAACAAAAAACTCTTTTCTTCGGCCGTGTAAGGGATCTTGACCTCTATTAGCAGTGAAAAATAACGGCCTCCTCAAACTTCGTTAGATTTAGCAACAACAAGTAGATTCAGACTCAATGACTTCGACTATTTGCAGAGCTTGAGCACACACAACGTTCCTTAGCCTTCTCCATGGCAAACTCGTGGCAGCATTATCTACGATCTCTCATAGGAAACGTCGCCCTCCATGCAAGAGATTTGAATGAACTCTAGGCAAGGGATCTCGACCTTCCCTTCCAATATCATCATGACTTCACCTCCGATCCACAGGCTTCTCACAATAGCAGCACATACAATTCACTTTGATTAGAAACAATCATGGAGGTCACTGCCGAGCTCCTTCAACACCTTGCCTCATAGAGCTCAAATCAGCGAGATTCAATTCATAAGCTTGTAGGCTCGGCCCCAAGCACCTTCACTCGCTGATCGATAACGGCTCAGCCTCCCACTCGTCTCCACTGCTACGGCAGTGATCCAAAATCTGTCCATGATCCAAAATGTTCGTGCAGCACAGAAAAAATTGCGCCCTCCTCCTCGACAGTCCCGCAGGATCCAAAAACAGATTCAACTCCAAATAAACCAAATCCACTATGGCCTCTGCTTATTCGCCATCCTTCACCACCTCTTCACCACAGACTTCCTCCTCTTCATGATCGACGCGATTCAAGAATTGTCCACTCACGCCGTTCTTGAAAATAAAAATTGCGTAAGGCCAAAACTGAATCAGCGTGACTATCACGTTGAATTCAACGCTAATCACCCTCCAAACGCGTCGGTAAAATTTCTGCCTCCACTCAGGGTTATAGGCCCTCCTCAACCTTGTAGCTATGATATCATGTTAAAAATATCAGAATCAAATTTATTAAATAAATCTAAGCAACTCACAAGTATGAAACACCACCTAGAGACTATTTCTGCAGAACACGCTCTGTCCATTACAATAATTACATGATGAATATATAAATCCTCCACAATTAGGGAAGTTGAAACAAAACCCAAAAAAACATGAACCAACTCCTAATCTAAGGTCCAATTTGAATCATCACTCCCTTATTTCTTCATTAATCTCAACAGCCTCACAAACAACGGGAAAGCCACTATGTTTGCAAAAAAAAGTTATGTAGCATTGTGATGGAAATTGCAACACAAGCAACCAGAAAAAGTGAGACTTTTTTCAACAGGTCAGAAGAGGATGATTCCATAGTCATTGGGTCATACATTGGGGGCTTGGTTGCTGCAACCCAGTTGGCAGTACAAGGGGCCATATTTTTGGTGTTAGAAAAATGAAAAATGTGGTATCCTTGGTAGGAATTCAGGGTTCTACAATATAAATGGCTATACATTTGATGTGGGATCTTTGGTCATGTTTGGTTTCATTGATAAGGGACTATAAATTTAATCACAAATGCATCAGCAACAATTTGTTGCAAAATGGAGTTATTACCTAATCTAATGGTTGTTTAATTACCATGTTCTTGATGCTCTTTTCGTTTGTGTTCATAGGAAATTTGAGGATTTCCTTGTTGAACTTACTAGTTATTTCCCACATGAAAAATATATTTTAAACTTTTTATGATTTTAAACCTAGGTTAAGAAGAGGAACGATACGATGCTGGTAAAAATCTTCCTGATCTTTTGCCATGATAAGTTCATTACTAAATAGCGAATATCTGTCACTCTTCATAAATGTGGGCCTCTCCCAGTTGAATGAGCCTGCCTCTGTTCCCAACAAAACTTGATCTATAAGGCAAGGTCTTGTTAACATCATCTCACTGGAAGGCCATAAGAAAGGATTCAACAACAAAACCTCTAAAAAACCCTGAACAAAGAATGTCACAAGAGTCAAGACATGGAATAAATTACACAAATGACTTATTAAAAACTATTTTAAATGCATAGTGTGAAAGAAATACAAATAACCTATAATGGGTAACAAACCCTCATCGAGGTTACTTCCAATTCAACCATAATACAATCGACCTAGAACAATTTAAGAAGGGTGGTAATTGGGAGAAATAAATTTTACCATAGCCTCCAACAAAATAAAAAGGATCATGAATATAACCAAGATGGTTATCTGGAATAAAACACAAGGTGGTCATACATGCAGGACCAAACTCAGAGTCAAATAGACTATCTTGAAGGAAGTTGATGCAGTTGAGAATGACTAAGTTATGAAGGAATTAAGCATTGGAGCCATTACTGGCATTAATACCAAACATTGAGCCCAATCTATAAAGAAAACTCTGTGCACGGAGACAAATATACAAAGAAAACCCCACAGAGAAGAAAGAAAAGGAGAGATGGGAAAAACCCCAATTGGATGTGCACCAAGCCAAATATGAAAAGAAAACCTCGCAGAGAAGAAATTTAAGGAGATAAGGGTAAAATCCCCAATTGGGTTCGTAACTTACCTGATAACTCTGCTCCAAACAAAGTTCAAACTCCCCCTATCGAATATATGTGTTGAATCATGGTCCATCACAAGGTATTAAATGGTGTGGTTGTTTTGTCGTTTTTCTGAGAGTATGCAAAGTATATGTGTGAAGTGTATGCATAGTATATTTGTGAAGCATATGTAGAGTATATGTGTATCATGTTAAGTGTTTTTCATATGAAGAGGAGCATGTGTAGCCCCCTGTGATCGAGCTTGGGAGGCATGCTTGTTTTTTGAAAAAACAATAAATATCTTTCAGCTACTACTGACCAGTTATTCCCTTTACAAATCTAAATCTCCATCCTTGAATGTGAAAATGAAAGGGGACCTTTTTTCTTCAATCATAAATTATGACCATTAAATACTTTCCCACCGTATGATTTTTCTTTTAATTTTTTCTTTTGTCTTAAATTAAGACAACTATATAATTGAGACAATTACTACTTGAGCCTGCTAATGTCTTTTTCCCTTTTGTCTTAATCCAGACATTTATAAAGTTAGCCTACGACAAAATTAAGATTTCATCTTAAATAATCGTCTTAAAACATGCTTTGTGTAGTCGTGTTGTTACTTGATAGTGATGGAGGTGGATAAAAGTCACTTAAGAAAGTGAATATACTCAATATTACTGTAAAGAAAATAAGATATTTGATTTTTCCAACATTAATGAAAATAAGATATTTGATTTGTCCAACATTAATCTTATAGGACAAATACTTGTAAAAATAGGAACTTTGAGTAGGTTGTTATCCCTAAATTTATTTGGCAACCAGTTGGAAGGGCCAATACCTACATCTCTTAGTTTATCTACTTTAGAGCAATTTGACTTGCTCATGGATAATTTGAGTGGTGAGATTCCTGAAGATTTCTCTAAACCATATAGATTGATTCTTTTAAATGTTTCATCGAATAACCCTTGTGGGGCCAGTCCATGGAGGAGCACAATTTTTCACATTCAGTGCAACATAATTTCAAAGGAATGAATGCTTACACGAGTGTCCTTTAGGTTCATTTAATGGAAAGGAAAACGCACGGAAACAATCTCATAATAATAGTAATAGTGCCCATATTAAAGTGGGATGACTAGAGTGTCTAGATGGCAAGATGTCATTAATGGTATTAGGTATTGTATCTGGGATGGAATTTGGGGAGTTTGTGTGTTTATCTTTGGCAAGAGAGTCAAACAATGGGTGTTGGGTCTACCACCTAACAAACCACAACTCTTTTATGGAGTATATCCATTCCCTACATAGAAATCCAAACAATGATTGTTAACTCTATTATGTGGTGAATTAAATTGTTGTGTAAATGCAAAGTGATATTTATAGTATAATATCTTGTCACATTTAAAAATTTTAGTATGATCATTATCTATGATTACATTTTCAAATTAATCTTTAATTTTATTTATATCTCTTATTATTTTTTATGGCTTTGAATTAATTTCCAATCTAATGACATAAATATTACATTATATATATATATATATATATATATATATATATATATATATATAACTTAATTATCTATTATTTTTATTAATATAGGTTCTTTATAATTTTAAAAATTATCATTTTTATCACATTTAATAATAATATAATTAAAAAATAAAAAGACAACTCTTTAACTATCGTTTTTATTAATCAGACCTACTCCCTTATTAGGATATATGTTTAAATGAAATTGTTATATTAAAAATATTTTTGTATTTAAAATCATAATATATAAAAGAATTTAATTTATTATTATTATTATTATTTTTCTAGGTTTAAAAATAATTATAATTTATTTTTATTTTTATTTTTTAAGTAGTGGATTTATAATTGTGATTATTTTTGAAATAAGAAAATGTCCATTACCATTATAATTACTAAATATATCACCATATTTTTAATATAAAAATAATTAAATAAAAAATCATAATATTTTATATATAACATATTTTGTATTTATTTACTTAAAACTATAATAGATAAATTATCAATCATTAAAAAAATATTCTAGTGACAATAAGAGCCATAACATTGATAATTCACCATGTTTTAGCTATAAACATGTAAGGCTCATATTTATATTTGTTTACCCAAAACTTATTCATTTGGCTCATATTTATATTTGTTTACCCAAAACTTATTCATTTTTTACTTCTCTTAGAAGTTAAGAAGGTGCTATTTCATTTTTTTATTTTTGCTCGAGGTTAAGAAGGAATTTGATATTTTAATTGCTTTTAGTAAAATTGGAATTAAAATTATAGTAGTTATTATTTATATAAAGAGATTAATCAAATTCAAAATTTTAATATAATTTTTAATAAAATATTTTTTAATTACTATAACTATACATTGAGAATTATATTATAGTTTTCTTTCATCTTCAGTATTATTTACAAATTCATGAACTAAAATTATTGTGAGAAGAATACAATGATACTAAGCAATTATGGGTCTTTCTTCCATTCCATCCTTCTTTTAAACACATTTTTTAATAATAATTTAATTTTAATTATTTATTTAAAAACATTTAAAATATTGCACTTTCCATTCTAGTATAGTAGAGAGGTAACATAATGTAATGTCCTATAAAAATCTGATGAAATAAAATAAAATACAGTTATTTATTAAAATAAAATTGAGGTAAAATAGTCAACTTACCATTCCTATTTTTGTATTATGTAAACATTTGACTATGGTGAAAGTCCATGGTTTTTATCATGATATATTTCTATAATGTAGTCTATTTAAAGTCATAAAATTCCAATAAATTTTCCACACATAAAAATAACCAAAGGTTAATTTGTTGTGCCAAATTTAAGATTTGAATTTTTTTGTGTGAGAGCTATATAAACACAAAAAATTCACGGAGTGACTAGGGATCACCTAGGGATTAGGACCTTGACTTGTAAATTCCACATGTAGCTATTATTAGTAAAGATTAGAATTTCTTGTAGAACACAAAAATCGTGGTTTACACATTAGGCTATTTCATATGAATCATATTTTTTGAAATGCATTTTACATTTGTAACTTTATTATGCTACGATTAATTATACTTTGTATAAATAAAAATTTCTTATATTGGCAAGGCTTCTTTATAATTTTTTGATCACTGTATAAGTAAATATATGACCATATATTAACCTACCATTGAGATCCATTACATGGCCAATCTAAGTCCATGATCAATAACAACAGTAACGTGAGTGTCACTCTCTACCACACTGAATGGTGTTGGCTTGTTTGATGATTGGATAGGTAAAGATATGACCCAACATTGAGATCCATAACATGTTTTGTCAATCTAAGTCGATAATCAATAACAACAGTAACATGACTATCACTGGTTACCACTCTAAATCATTGGATAAATAGAGATATGAAAATCAATATCAGGGGCTTTGTCGGAGTATTTTGGATTGGAATTGGAACATGTTCGTGGCTTAGTACATGTGGAAATTGACCTCATGGTAATTTTATCATCTCAGATTTTCAGATTTAGGTGGTGCTCTTGACTATTCAACAAATCTAATATTAAATTTTATCTACATCTAAGTGACTATATATATATATATATATATATATATATATATATATATATATATATATGCCATAATCTATATCACAGTGATCGAATAAATTTAAATAATTAAATAAACTTGCACATTTGCACAAATAAAAAATAGCAGAGATATTCAACCCAACATTGAGATCAATTACATGTCTTGCCACTCTAAATCCATGATCAATAACAAAAATAACATGACTCTCACTGGCTCACCACGCTAAATGGCATTGGCATATTTGATGACTAGCATGGAAAATTTTAGGGGCTAATGTTCGCCCAGTGGGCTAATTTTCCATGATTTTTCCACAAAAAAGATTCGCCAATTTCCAATTTTATAAAAGACGATTCGCCCAAATTTTAGAATATAAAGTTATTTTACCTTAAAAATCGCCAACATTATAGAGAGACTATATATAAAATAATTATAAATTTGATTAATTTTACAAATATATCAATAAACATTTATAATTTGCATATTAGGGATTAGTGAGATTCGCCAATGTTTTAAACTTCAAGAAAATTTTCCATCCTTAAAATTTTCCTTGACTAGATAGGTAGAGATAACAAAAATATGCATTCTTTCTTGATTTGCCCTCAAATTTCTATATAAACACCCATGTGGAAATGATAAAAATTTCTATAGATCCACTCTCGCTCACGCATCTCCTTGTAGGGGTTGCACATATTTGTATTGTTTGGGATATTACTAGGTCTGACAAATAGGGATCTAGGCATTTGGGGTGATTTTCGTTTTCTTTGGTCAAGCTATTTGTTTTATGTTTTTGCAAGGAAGTATAGGTTTTTTTTTTTTTTTTCTTCGTTCTGTCTTGTAAATAAGACACTCATATAATTTAAAATAGAAATTAGCATAACCACATTAATAAATGTGTTTGTTATATGTCCATAAGTAAGAAAACACATTTATTAATGTGATTGAATTTTTTTTTATATGTTCATAAGCAACACACACACACACACATAAAGTCATATTTTATTTTCAATTTTTTTAACAAAAATAGGTTACATTCTCTAACATTATTCATACTATGTTGGAGAAAGTCTATATTGAAGCACGATGTGTGAATAGAATAGGAAACAACATTATTTACTGGAAAATGGAACAATCAACTTTAACCTTGTAATGTCCTATTGTTTGAGGATGTCAAGCAATCCAAAAGCACACACATAGTAGCATTTATTGATGGCATATTTTGCTTTAATTTTTTCCATTCCAATGTCTTAACAAGAATGTACCATACATCAATAACTAGATTTTACGTACACTATAGTTACATCTGCCCTAGATTAGATTAAATATTCTAAGATCATAAGAAACACAACAAAATTACCTTCCTACATATGTTGCATTTCCAATTAGCTCAACACATGAAAGTCAATGACCTTTGTAACATAAAATCGTTTTGATTATACATATGCATGAATATTATAAGCAATAGAGTAAAGGGCATTGTTGTGTAGGGTTATGATGTTTTCTAATATAAGTCTGCATCTACATGTTTCTAATCCTTCCACAAATGTGGACAAATGTAATAACCCATATAACTTGGTTCATTATATCCAAAGCTCTACACCAAAAATATGAGTTTCTCAACGAATAATTTCTACTTCAATTTTGACTATGGCAGTAATTTTTCCAATCTCTATCTCTTTGGAATGAGTTGGAATCACCAAGGAAGAGAGCTTGTTTAAAAAAGGAGGGAGCTCTGAGCCATAATAATCGAGTGATTCCTTTAAATCTAAATAACAAGAATTTATGTTTAATTAAATTACTTAAATCGTCAATGTGTTTGAAAAATTAAACTACAATACACACATATTACAAATTAAAAAAACAGAGAGCACTTAAAATTTGTTAGAAAACAAAATTGGAAACCAAACTCAAACATATATTAAGAATTGATCTCAATGAATAATGTACATAGTGTACATATTAATACAACAAGAAAACTGTTGATTCAATTTCCGGTTTTTGTTGGATTCTAATCACTAATTATCATAACACACACTAACCCAACCTTAACCATGAAGATTAGCTATCTAACATTCCCCCCTTAATCCAAAGAGATGTATCAAAGTCCAAGAATGAGAGCTAAAAATGAAAAAGAAAATTCACCTTAGCCAAGAGCTCAATGTCTCTCAGAAATGGTTTTTAAGGATGACCACAAACCAATTTGGGAGAACTGAAGGTCTCAACCAACACCAACTCTAGAACCTTCATAGAAGTTATCAGAACACTAAAAAAAAGTGGTCTTAAGGTGAGCAGAAACTTTGGAACTATCAATGTAGTTGCTCAAACGATTCTGAATCTAGAAGTGCTCATTCACAAACAACTCGCTCATAAAAAACGGAAGTCTTTCTGGCTGCAAATTTGACTCTAACTAGTACAAGTTGTGGCTTAGGCTCACTTCTAGATCTCTGAATCGGGATCGCTTGACAAATCTCCGAACCTATAGTAGACCATCAACTTCCCCTTGTCAGATACAGGGTGAGAAGATGAAATATTCTTTATCACTGTAAGGTTGGTCAATACTCTCGAACATATCCTCTGGTATGAACTGTAAAACTTCTTAGTTGTTTTAGACCAATCCTAAGAAGCAATCCATCCAAAATTTAGTTTTTCTCTTGCAACAATCTTTTTTTCTAGAACATTTGTTTGAATGGTGATTGTGCTTTCCACAATGCTCATAGGGTGAATAAAAAAACACTGATCTTTCACATGTACAAATCTATCACAATGTCAGCATCAATCAATTTGTTCTGGAACAACGCCATCCATAAATCCAGCACTATGAAATTGTATAGGTTTAGAAAAATCGACCATATAAAAAGAAACATCTTTATCATATGCAAACCAGTTCTGTTTTGTTATGTGTAATTTCTTCCCAAGGTATTATATCAAGTTTCACATCAGTACTTTTATCTACATCAAAAATTTCCCCTGAAATGGATTCATTACCCTTTGATTATTGTTTTGAATTAAGATTGTCTTGATGTACTTGAGACTTACTGGAGAGAAATTCAACTGTCTCTCATGCATCATGTAAACAAACTCTAATATCAACACGACTTACTTTGCTGATATTCATAGTTTCATCAGGAGTATAATTAATGAGATAATATAAGATCTCTAATACATTTTTAATTTGATCTATTTTACTAAATCTAGGGTGTTGGGTTCAATCGAAAATACACCCATTTACAAGGAAATTGACTAGTAAAAGTATAAATCACAACCTGTAACAAATAATTTCCAAAATTTCTGGCCAAAATCTCATGTGCAGGCTCTCACAATGTTACATTTAGCTGAAACAGAAACCTATAGAAGCAAAAATCTCCACTGAGCAACAACTGGCCTAGAAAAAATCAGAGTACAATTATACCATGTAGAAATTCAAATGAATAAGAATGACCGATTTTTGTCAAAAAAAAAATATAATACTTGATAGCAGAAGAAAATCTGGATAGAGGCGGTCTTTTGAGAAACCGAACTCGAATATTCTACATACAGTTTTTGAGAATTATGTTTCTGCCTATTCAAATAACTTCTATAATTTACATCAAACTATGAACAACCAACAAGCCGCCACCACAACTCGTTCATGTTCTCAATTTAATGTGTTCACGTCAAAATGGAAAATATCTAAGAAGAAACAATCAGCCTGATGGAAACCATATATGTATCAACACTCTCGCATTGTAAACAACTACTATCGCATGCATTTCCTCAATTAATTATAATAATTATGTCGATAGGCATCCTTCCTATTGGAATTGGGAATTTTAATCATTTTGCTAATTAATCCCTTTGATCTGATGGTGTAAACTAAAAGATACTAGCATATTCTCATCGTCCCCACTCGATCAATGAATGAAATTAAAAGCCATAACTTCCTTGCATATCTAAATCGGGTGTTTAAACCTTACTTAAATTAATTTTTTACCAAATGAGATTAAAATTTTTCTATGCCTCTCATTTATCTCCACGTATAAACATTAACAAAAATGATATTAAAAAATAAAATAAAAAGTATATGAAACAATATAGGATGTAATGAGAGTTTTCCTTCCATATGCGCAACTGGCACATGTAGTTATCCCATCATTTAATCATGAAACGCTTGACTGTTGGCATTCTCCTCCACTAGTGGAACAAAGTACTCCAAATCCACTACTTCAATTCAATAATTCAAATCGAATCTGTGTTTGCGAAATGGATGGGACCTTGTGGGAGCCAATTGGCTTTTAGAGTGGGCTCTCATATGGCATGAAAAGTTCAAGTGGTATTCATGTCCCTCTCTTATTTCTCAGATATTTCCAACAAGCACAATGTTGCTTTGGCTAGGGAGGAGCAAGCCAGGTTTTATATACTCAGTCATATATCCCTTTATTTTTGTGTTGGGATATTAAGTTTAGTTAGATTGTATATGAAAGACTGTGTAATTATAATACTTTTTTAAATTTTTTTTTTATTGTTATTTTGTAAGTACAATATATAAGGAGGGTATAGAGTGGGTTCAATGTAAAAATCTCGATGTTTAATAATGAAAAGATTGAGTGTGAGTGCGCACAAAAACGACCTTGGTATGCCCAAATAAGTCTATTGAAATTTTATTAGGATTCAAAATATTTAGATAGTAATCTTTTATCCTTGCAAACAACAAACCAATGCTCCAAAGAGTGCTGATTTGCTGACTGTGTTGTTCGTGGACTACAATTGCAGTCCAGGCCAATAATTTTCAAAATGAAAAACCTGAGAAGGAAATTAAAGATCATCATGCATAATGAGAGATCATGATGCATACCATAAATTAGACCTAAGAATTTATGTACTATCATGCAATGGAATTGTTTAGATTCTTGCATGCCACGCGATTCTTTACTTCTGAATTGAAACCAAACAGAAATGAAAGGAGACATAAATCGGTCGGCTGAGTTTGGTTTCGATTTTTCATTTAAATGATTATTAATTTACCTTGTAACATGCAAGATTTAGGCCTCTCTAAAATATCAACCCTTGTTGTCTTAATTAAATTAAATGAAGAAATGTTAGCTCCAAATCAAATTTGAAATGTCCATTTTATAAATAAAAAAAAACCACCATGGTATAATTAAATGAAATGATGAGAACTTATGTTGGAGTCGTGTTTTCAAATTGATGAGAGCGTTTGTTGGAGTGGTGTTTTCAAATAAGTGAGGATTGTTGGGAATAGCATAGAATTTAAAATAGAATCAAGTACATCGACAAAGAAAATGGAAAGGTGTGAAACAAGCCATGACACAAATTCAACCTATTGCTTTACTTCACTGTTGCTAATCATCAAAATAGTAAAAAAACAATTTTATATGATAAACTTAAAACTAAATCCAACTTAAAATTAAATCCAATGTACTAGTGGTTTTATATATAAATTACAATGAAGAATTCATAAAAAGCATAAAAAAAATTCATGTCATCTCCACCACTTACAATTTTAGGTTATTAAATATTTAAAAAAAAATAACATTTTAAATATTAATTATTAAAAATATTAAAAATAACATTTCAAATATTAGTTATTATAAATTTATAATAGTTATTGTTATAAATAAATAATATGTTTTAAAAATACAAAAATAAACATTATGATTAATAATAATGAATTTAAAAATAATATTATTAATTTAAAAACTATTAATAATTAATACAATATTAGATCCATAAACATTCGGAAACCCTAGACTGCACGCGCCTCTGCTCCCGCCACTGCCTGCTTCCAGCGTTTTGAATCGATCTTCGGCCTCTCGGCATGGCCCCTCCGGAGGCTCCACCGGAGGAGGCAGCTCTCCAGCATGCATTCTCTGCCCTGATTAAATCTTTGCCTCCTCAGAGAACTCGGCCCACAGTTTTGAAGTTTGTGAAAAAACTTAATGGGTTGCAGGAAGTCTCTCTTCGTCCAACCTTGCCCAGAATGGCTGCCCTTGCCTTGGCAGAAGAATGACTTATTGGAAAATTTACAGGACTCTGGCCCTCTCCTAAAACAGTTCAGAGGTGGGTGGAAAGGAACTGGTCAGACAAAACTCAAGGGAAAATCTCTATCAGATTTTGTGGAAAGGGATAATTTACATTTCATTTTGAGACAAAGGAAGACAAGGAACTAATCTTCTGTAACGGGCCTTACTTCATGGACTCCAGAGGATTATATCTAAATAAATGGACCCCAGTCTTTGACCCGGAGCTTGACATCCCTAATGCAGTTCCTGTTTGGGTCCGGCTTCCTCACCTCCCCTTGCACTGCTGGGGAGATGAATTAGTGCGTGCTATTGGGAATGTTGTAGGGAAATATATCGATAAGAGAGAACCTAAAGACAATATGTAGGCCTATGCTGACATCTGTGTAGAAGTTGATTTGGGTAAAGGCCTGCCAGAAGCCATCAAGTTCAAGGTTGACGATTGGACTCACATTCAGCAACTTGATTATGAGCAGATCCCATTTAAGTGTAAGGTATGTCATGAATATGGCCACTTTGCTAATCGTTGCACTAAACTTCTTAATGTAGAAAACTCTCCACAAGAAGAGTAATGGGAAACCGTTAAAAAAAAAGGCAGCCCCTAATCCTAAACCATCTCATGAATATGGGCCATCCTCCCGACCTCCCCCCAATCCTCCACCTTCATCTCCTCCCCCTTCTTCTCCCCACCCTCCCTTCTTTTCTGATCGCCAGCTGGATCCCCTTTCTTCTGCTCCTTCCTCTAATCCCTTTCACATCCTCTCTCTTCCCGAGGAATCCCCTGCTCCCATGATACACTCTGACCCTCCCATTTCTCCCCTCCCCCAGCTCATCTCCTCTTCCCTCCCGTCTGATCCCCCCCTCTCAGAATCACTAGAAGTAATTGTAAGGAACACGTTTCCACTTTAGACAATCAAAAGAAGCCCAGAAGAAAGTCCAAATAGCACAGAGATGAAAATGAGCAAAAAGAAATAGCATTGGGTCTCCAGAACCCCATAGAATCCTATATCCAAGGAAAAACATACAAGGATATATCAAACAAGGACCAGGGAGGGAGAGCAACTCCTCGCATCCCTCACTTGAAATGATAAAAACCCTCTCATGGAACAACATGGGTTTAGGGCGCCCTTCTAATTCAAATTCCTTAAAAGATCTTATTAAACAAGAGAGACCAGACATTGTTTTACTTCAAGAAACAAAGCAGGGACAACTAGAAATGAACAAGATTATTGAACAGCATAAGCGTTACAAAGGATGCATTTGTGATTCCAGACGAGCCTCAGGAGGAATTGCTATGCTCTAGCTTCAAGATGAATGGAACAATACAATAGAAATAGTAGAACAACACTGGATCAAAATTGTCCTACAGAACATTACGAGCAGTCAACAGCTTGTAATCTACAATGTTTATGCTCCGAATCATTATAGGGATAAGGAGGTTTGCTGGGATTCCCTCAACAATAACATAGCGGAAGAAGACAACAACAACATCATTTTAGGTGGAGACCTAAATCTCATCTTGCATGCTAATGAAAAACGTGGAGGCAGCTCCACCCGAGATCCTTTCAGAAACCAGTTGGAAAATGTAATGCAACATGGTGACCTTGTCGATATAATTACAAAGAATCGTAAATTCACTTGGAGTAATCGCAGGTTGGGGAGAAGAAATATTATGGAAAGGCTTGATCGAATCCTCGTAAATGTGTCCCTCCTCTCCACCTTTACAGCTGTCAATGCTTCCATCCTCCCTTTTGCAGCTTCAGACCATTACCCCACTGCTTTAACCTTTGAATCTCACTGCCCCCTGGGCCCTCTCCCTTTCAAATACAGCCCTATATGGAATGACATTGCGGTAGCCAAAGAGTTGATCCAACAAACTTGGCGTCAGCACGTTGAAGGCTCTCCAAGTTTTATTTGGGAAAGCAAACTCAGGAATGTAAAGAATGCACTCAAGGATTGGGCAAAAACTCATTATAAAGAGCCGGAAGTAAAGAAAAGAGAAGTGAAAGCTAAAATAGAAGAATTCCATTATACAATGGAAAAACAAGAATACTATCAGGCTGAAAACAACTAGGAAGAAAATCTTTATAGTCAGTTATATAGCATCAGAAGAGAAGAGGAAGAAAAATGACAAATAAAATCAAGGCAGATTTGGTTGAAGAGTGGAGATAGGAACACAACATTTTTTCATAAGCAAGCCACAGTTCGACAAATCAGAAATAATATAACAGTTATCATAGATAACGCATGTACTCAACATAAAGATCAAGCTACTATTAAAAACGCTGCCTCAGAACACTTGAAAGAGCTCCGAACCAAATCTGGGGAGGAAGAAAACTATGCTGATCTTGTACAACATTTACCAAATAAGATTGCAACAGAAACAAATGAAAGGCTGACCGAAGAAATAAAGGAAGAAGAAATCAAGGGAGCTATATGGGGCCTCCTGCCTAACAAAGCACCAGGGCCAGATGGCTTTCCAATTTGTTTCTATAGGGAGCACTGGGAAACTATCAAAAAGGATCTCATCAAATATTTTAAATGGATCCAGAGAAAAAATAAATTGGGAGGTTACACAAATTCAACCCACCTAGCACTCATCCCAAAGGAGAACCGTCCCTCTAATATTTCTCGTTTCCGCCCCATATCCTTATGCAATTCTTCCTATAAAATCTTCACAAAAATCCTTGCTTCCCGACTCAAACCTCTTTTGCCATTTCTAATCTCTGAAAATCAAGGTGTCTTTATGGCAAATAGGCAAATTTCAGATTCCATTCTCTTAGTACAGGAAGCCATTCACTCAAGCCACTCTAGGAATGAAAAGGGTTTCATCCTGAAATTGGACTTGGCAAATGCTTTTGACAGGGTCAAGCACTCCTTTCTATTTGATGTTCTTCAAAAAGTGGGCTTCGCTTCTTCCTTTCTTAACCTTATAAGAGCTTGTATCTCTGGACCTTGGATAGCCCCCCTTATCAATGGCAGGCCTAGCCCTGCCTTTCAATCCTCAAGAGGATTGAGACAAGGCTGTCCTCTTTCCCCCTACCTTTTTATCTTAATGGATGAGTCCTTCAGTTGCGCCCTTGATCATAAGCGACAGGCAGGTATCATCACTGGAATCAAATTTGAAGATGGAGTTAAAAACATCAACCACTCCCAATTTGCTGATGATACCTTGCTGATAGGAGGGGCGTCCACAATCATAGCTCGAAGATTCAAGTCCTTATTAGATAAATTCATGAGATATTTTGGGGGAATGATAAATCACTTCAAAAGTTGTATATATGGATGGAACGCCTTAGCTCAAATGCTCCAAAACATAGCCAACATCTTTGGGGTGCCTTGCAAGTTAAACTGGAACCACTTCAGCTATGTATGCTAGTGAGTATAGGAAACGCAAGAGCTGAAGTTTGGAAAACAATTTTAGATAAAATGAAAAGAAATGTTCAGAAGTGGGGATCCACTTGGCTCAACCCAGATGGCCGATTGGTGCTCCTTAAATCAAACCTTTCTTCTCTTCCTCTTTATCAGTTCTCCCTTACTTAGGCTCCAGCTTCATTTCACCACAAAATGGATAGTATTATCAGATTCTTCCTTTGGCAAGGAGGGAAAAACGAAAGGAAAAAAATTAACTTGGTAAGTTGGAAACAAGTCATTCAAAGCCAAGAAAAAGAAGGTCTTGGAATCAGATCCCCAATGCTCACAAATTCAGCTTTTGGTGGCAAGATAGTATGGAGATTTATCGAGGATCAGCCAGCATGGTGGAAAAAGGTTCTGGAGGCCAAATATCTCAACAACCCAAGGCAACAACTGCTTACAAGTGAAATACCCATCAGAAGCAGCACAAGGATCTGGAAACTTTGCAAAAAATCCATCTCTTTTATGGCTCAAAATGTCTCTAAGGTCCCCAAAGGTGGCAACAAAATCAACATTGGAACTGATAAGATTATGGGGAATCAGCCAATTAGCAATCATCCAGGTATGGATCCATTTCTTCTCTTTCTTCAAAGTAAAGGAATACATAGTCTAGACAAAATTTCTCAATGGGATATAAATACTCAGGCTTGGAAGAGATGGAGCCTTCCTCCCATCCCTGAACACCTCAAAGAGAACCTTGACAACTTTCAGATTCATCTTCACAACATTGCTCCTATAATTAAAAATGGCAATGATGGATTTCGATGGGATCCCACTGGCTCCAGTTACTCAATACAAGCAGGTTATAATTATCTATGTAACAGGGACTACCTGGCTCCACCATGGATGTATTGGAAAACAGTTTGGAAATCTGAAGCCATCCCTAAAGTGAAATTCTTTATGTGGACCCTCTTAAAAGGGAAAACCCTCACCGCAGAAAATTTGAAAAAAAAAGGTATTGCTGGACCTTCCCGATGCCCAAATTGTCAAGAGGCAGAAGAATCTATCCAACACCTCTTCATTTCATGCCCCTTTGCAATCTCTTGCTGGAATAACATTGCCCCAAACGTCCCTCTCACCTGGAATTCACAACTCTCCATTGGGGAAGTCCTTAACAACTGGAAGAAAAACTACCCCTAGCAGTCCAAGAAAAACAATATTGCCAAGAGGGTGTGGGATGCCCTCCCTTATGCTCTCTTATGGAGAATCTGGATTGCTAGGAACAGCAAGGTCTTTAAAGATCAAGAGACCTTAACCAGGCAACTTTGTAGCAAGGCTAAAAGCCTTGCGATAGAAACTATTGCAGCCAAGAGCACAAAGAAAATCGACATTACAAGTCTTTGTGTTGAAGAAAGAGATTTCATCAGGAGTCTGATAGACAAGTCTAGCATCCTTCCAACAACAAGCATCTATAGCAACTTGAACAACACTTTCAACCATAACTAGAAACTAAGATTTAAGCAGGATGAATTCAATAAATGGCTTCGCAATAGTAGCAGTCATTCCCTTTTCTTTGATGGTGCCTCCAAGTCAAATCCGGGAGCGGTGGGGGCAGGGGGAGTTATCTACAAGCCCAATGGAGAACCCTTAGTCACCTTTGAGTGGGGATTAGGGAATCTTTCAAATAACAGAGCAGAGGCTCTGGCGCTCTATCAAGGCATACTCCAACTTCAAATCCATGGAATTAGGAAAGCTTTGATCTTTGACAATTCTGCTATCATTATTAGCTTAATGATCAGCAAGAGAAATGCCTCCAACACCTTCATACAACAAACCATCAACAGATGTCAAGCAATGATCAAACAAACTCGGGATTTTAAATTTTTTCATATTCTTCACTTCATAAATCAAGAAGCATACAAGCTCGCTGATCAAGCATGTACCCGACCAAAAGGAAATATCCTCTGTAACAATGAGGATTTTTTTCAATTCCTCCCATGATCCTCCTGATGATTTGTGATAATCTTCCATATCTTGAGGCCTACAGATTTCTTAGGGCGTACCCTGACCAAATCCAAAGCAATCCCAATGCAGCCAATTCCATGCCGTCGAAAATCCTACCATCTCATCCTTCAGATTTCACAGCTTCTCCGAACTCTAGTCACCCATGTGAAATCCAGTTCTCACCGCGTGAATCTGTCCTTCACTTCTTGCAGCTTTCACGCTACAAATACCTGGGTGCATTCTCCATGTTTCCAGGCCTTCTTTTCTTTCATTGTTTGTTCCGCTACTATTGCGATCACCCATGATCTCAGTTGTTCCTCTGCGTTAGCTTTTAGTGCCAGTTCCTTCATTCTCCCATCTCTCATTTCTCTCTTTGTAGCTCCACCCCTACTCGTCCTGTTGCTGCTGTTCTACATGAGTTTCATTGGCCTCTGTTCTCTCCCCCACCTTTTTTATCCCTCCTTCCATTTCAACGCCCCCGCTCGAGCTAGTACTGCTGAGAATAGTCTCGTTTCAGGTCCATACTTTGTCATCTTGTAATCATCCCACCCATTTTCCTGCTCCTCCTTCAGGCTCTCCTTATACTAGAATTTTTCATCGCCTTTTTCACTGTTCTCTGAGCTTTCACTACTCCCTATACCTTGTTCTTCAGAACTTCTGCCTTGACTCTATTGTCACGGTTGTATCAGCTTGTTGGTGCAGTTTTCCAGCGTTTCTTCAGGATAGAGCGAAGAACTTCCAGATGGCCCGTAGTGAAGATTGCCTTCATTGCCATGACTTGTAGGAAGAACTTGAGAAAATCAGAGTGCATCAACGTGTCTTGGATGAAAAAATCGACTCCACCACTTGGCTAATGACTGCTAAATATGAAGTTGATTTAAACCTTTTTCCTCATCGCATTTCTTCCTTGCAGGAGCAATTTAACACCTTATCCAATACTTGCGCTCATATTCAAGAATCTATGGACATTTTAAAATACATGATGGAGAAGCTCAATGCTCCAAGCACCAGTTCCTCTAGCATCAAGATCGCTGAAGTTGATAACAATCCGGAGGAATCTACTGCTTGTCAGATCAGCCACATTAGTATATATTAGGATGTTTTGTAAAGCCTGTCTACTTCTTTTTCAGTTTGTCCGAATCTACTATTGTGCTAGTTCCCTCCAAGTCGGAAACGATAGTAGTTTAGCAGAATGTTTTAGTGTAATCCAATTGCAAGCTTAGCTTGTGAGCTCTTCTCATGTAACTCTGGAGCTTAGTCTTCCTATCTTTTTTTGAATACAATCAGCAACCGAATTTGTCAAAAAAAATAAAATAATTAATACAATATTAATCATGTTTAATAATATCTCTTATTTTTTTTAATATTATAAGCCTAAGTGATTAATAAATCCAAGGATTTAATGTTTTTGGTTTATTAATTCCATAGCCACCATAGTCAATGTTCTAAAATTGTGGTCAACCCATAATCAGCCATATTTATTTTAGTGAACTAGATTTATTTTAGGGTTTATACCTTTTATTTTAGAATTAATATACCTTAGTTTTTATAATATCAATCCCTTCGGTTTAATATTATTCCCTTGGGTTTATAACACATTTGGGTTTTAGAATTATTCCCTTGGGTTTATAATATCAATCCCTTAGGTTTATTAATGTAAGGGTTTGTATTCCTAAGGTATAATATTATTCATAGGGTTTATAATATTAATCCTAGGGTTTAATATTAAAACTAAATCCAATATACTAGCGTTTTATATATAAATTGCAATGAAGAATTCATAAATAAGATAAAAAAAACTCATATGTAATCTCCACCATTTACAATTTTAGGTTATTAAATATTTAAAAAAATTAACATTTTAAATATTAGTTATTATAAATATTAAAAATAATATTTTAAATATTAGTTATTATAAATATTAAAAAATAACAATTTAAATATTAGTTATTATTATAAATAAGTAATATATTTTAAAAGATATATAAATAAAAATTATTATGGATTATAATGAATTTGAAAACAGTATTATTAATTAAAAAACTATTAGTAACATCCTTAATACAATATTAATCATGTTTAATAACATTTCTTATTTGATTAATATTATAAATCTAAGGATTTAATCTCTTTGGTTTACTAATTTCATTGTTACCATAATCAATGTTCTAAAATTGTGGTCAACCCATAGTCAACCGTATTTATTTTAGTGAATTAAGTTTATTTTAAGGTTTCTAATTTTTATTTTAGGATTTATATACCTTAGTTTTATAATATCAATCCTTTGGGTTTAATATTATTCCCTTGGTTTCATAACACATTGGGGTTTTAGAATTATTCCCTTGGGTTTATAATATCAATCCCTTAGGTTTATTAATGTAAAGGTTTGTATTCCTAGAGTATAATATTATTCATAGTGTTTATAATATTAATCCTAGGGTTTAATATTAAAACTATATCCAATGTACTAGTTGTTTTATATATAAATTGCAATGAAGAATTCATAAATAGTATAAAAAAATCCATATGTGATCTCCACTATTTACAATTTAAAGTTATTAAATATTTTAAAAAATAACATTTTAAATATTAATTATTGTAAATATAAAAAATAACATTTTAAATATTAGTTATTATAAATTTATAATGGTTATTATTATAAATAAATAATATATCTTAAAAAATATATAAATAAAAGTATCATTAATAATAATTAATAACAATGAATTTGAAAACAATATTATTAATTAAAAAACTATTAATAACATCGTTAATACAATATTAATTATGTTTAATAACATCTCTTATTTGATTAATATTATAAACCTAAGTGATTAATAAATCCAATGATTTAATCTCTTCGGTTTATTAATTCCATAGTCACCATAATCAATGTTATAAAATTGTGGTCAACCCATAGTCAATGATATTTATTTTAGTGAACTAGGTTTATTTGAGAGTTTATAATATTTATTTTAGGATTTATATACCATAGTTTTATAATATCGATCCCTTGGGTTTAATATTATTCCCTTGGGTTTATAACACATTGGGGTATTAGAATTATTCCCTTGGGTTTATTATATCAATCTCTTGGGTTTATTAATGTAAGGGTTTGTATTCCTAGGGTATAATATTATTCATAGGGTTTATAATATTAATCTTAGGGTTTAATATAAATCCCTTGGGTTTATAATCATGGTCAACCATGGTCCAATGTCACATTGTAACAAAGATTGTCTCAATATGAAAATAAACCATGGTCTACCATGGTCAACCATAGTCCAACGTGGCATTGTGCCAAAGATTGTCTCAATATGAAAATCAAGCATGGTCAACCATGGTAAACCATGTCTAGTTTTTAGTTTTTAATATTTATCTTATGTTTTATATGCCTTGGGTTTATAGTATTTATCCCTTGGGTTAAATATTATTCCCTTGGGTTTTTAGTATTAATCCCTTTGGTTTCTAATATCAATCCCTTATATTTATTAATCTAAGGGTTCTTATTCCTCAGTCTTAATATTATTCATAGGATTTATAATATTAATCCTTGGGTCTAATATAAATCCCCTTGGGTTATGATCATGGTCAACCATGGTCCAACGTCACATTATGACAAAGATTTTCTCAATATGAAAATGAACCATGGTCCAACATTGTATTGTCACAAAAGATTGTTTGCATATGAAAATAAATCATGGCCAACCATGTTGCAACATCGCATTGTCACAAAGATTGTCTCAACATGAAAATCAACCATACTTAACCGTGATAATTTTAGGGTTTACAATATTTATCTTAGGGTTTATATATCTTGGGTTATTTATCCCGTGTGTGTAATATTATTAACTTGGGTGTTTAGTATTGATCCCTTGTGTTTACGAAGCTAAGGGCTCATATTCCTAGAGTTGACTATTATTCATAGGGTTAATAATATTAATCCTTGGGTTTAATAAAGATCTCATGGATTTAGTTTATTAAATTAGGTTGATAATATTCATCCCTTGGGTTTAATATTACTCCAAACAGTAGTCAACCATAGTCAACCATGTTTATTTTAGGGTTTATAATATTTATTTTAGGGTTTGTATATCTTGGGTTTATAATATTAATCCCTTGGATATAATATCCTTGGTCAACCATGTTTCAACATCGCATTGTGACAAATATTGTCTCAATATGAAAATCAACCATGATAATTTTAGGGTTTACTTCCCGTAGGTTTACAATATCAATCCCTTGTGTTTATTAATCTAAGGGTCCATATTCCTCACGTGTACTATTATTTATATGGTTCATAATATTAAACTTTGGTTTAATATAAATCTCATTGATTTAATTAACTTAATTGGGTTGATAATATTCATCCCTTGGGTTTAATATTACTCCCAACCATAGTCAATGAGAGCTAGCCATGGTCAACCATAGTCAACTATAATCAACCATATTTATTTTAGTCAACCATGTTTATTTTAGGGTTTATATATCTTAGGTTTATAATATTAATCCCTTGGGCCTAATATCCATGGTCAACCATGTTGCAACATTGCATTGTGAGAAAGATTGTCTCAATATGAAAATCTACCATGGTCAACCATAATAATTTTAGGGTTTATAATATATATCTTAGGGTTTATATACCTTAGATTTGTAATATTTATCCCTTGACTATAATATTATTCCCTTAGGTTTATTATTCCCATGGGTTTATAATATAATTCCATTGGGTTTATTAATGTGAAGGTTCATATTCTTAGGGTGTACTATTATTCACACGGTTCATAATATTAATCCTTAGATTTAATATCAGTCCCATGGATTTAATTAATTAATTTGGGTTGACAAAGGTTAATTTGGGTCAACAATGTTGCAACATCACATTGTGACAAATATTGTCTCAATATGAAAATCAACCATGGTCAACCATAAATTTATAATATTTATCTTAGTATTTATATTTCTTGAATTTATATCCAATGTACTAGTTGTTGTTTTATATATAAATTGCAATGAAAAATGGTTGAGTTCCACATTCAAGTTTCGTGAAGCTTTTGAAGAGAAATATCACTTCCGTGGTGGCCTTCGACGCAGTCATCTATTCTTCAACAAAATAACAAACAATTATAGTCGCAGGCATTAAAGTATGATTTTTACAACAGTCAGAAACGATCACTAAAGTGAACAGTGGAAAGTTAAGCCAAATTCATGACAAAATTGGCATCATGATTTCACCAAAGAAATGCATCTTTATTAGCACCAGAAATTCTTCATTGACAAGCAAGCCCCTCGTATTGGAAAATAATCACCAGTCTCTAAAGTTCCCCAACTATCGCTCTGAGGCACAACTTGTAAAAAAAAATATATAGTAACAAATATCACAGTTCAAGACAACAGAAAATTTACCATCAAACATCATTCACATCAGTCGAAGTTTCAGGACATGGAGCGGTGAACACATGCACGATGCACATGGATAGATGAGTGCGATGAATGAATTATTCTCTCAACGCTGCATTCCACGGGCTTTCAGGGCTTAACGCAAAAACTATCTCCTGCATCAATAATATGCACAACTTTATATCACAGATTATAAATGAAATCGTTTTTTGTATACTTAGAAGAGACATGTAACTTTTCTCAACCCCATTCAGTTGTTCACGAAACTAGTGAAAGATATGAAACAAATCTCAGCGGTTGAATGGTGACTGTCAAAATTTCTTTTCAACACGGACACACAACTCCTATTACATTACAATGTTGTTGGAAAATCACAATAATTGTTGACATACTTTTCATAACTCCACCAACCATATACTTTTCATAAGTGCATAGCAGGCCTATTCCTCTGGCTATTCTCCCTATACCAATGATCACGCCGAAGCAGATCCCCGTATTGCAATCCTGAAAAAGTTATTACAATATTGTTTGAAAAGGTTATTGCGTGGACCATCGGGTGATATTCAAAAGCGGGTGGAAGAAAACGGAAGTGACGGATTAACCAATAAAAAATAATAATAATAATTTAATTTAATTTGTTATTTTTGGCTTTGAAACACCCCCATTCCAATATAATTTAGACTTATGCACATAACAAAATTGTTTTCTCTTTATTTATAGCATGAATAGACAACCTGCTATGGTGGCATTTTGCAAAATAACTTGAGCAAATGACCTACTATGGTGGCATTTGGTGTTGCAAGTTAGAGCAGCAAAATGGCATTATGAGGAAAAAAAAAGGAAAGAAAGACACTTTCAATATAGCTGGGCTTTTTCACATTTTTACTTAACACCCTTTTCCCGTTTTTAAATTTTAATGGAATAATATACTTATTTCATCTCCAACTTTAATAAATTTACAATGAAATATATATATATATATATATATATATATATATTATTTTATTTAAAATAATAAAATATTAATAATAAAATTTTGAGTATTTTACTTTTTGGAATTATGTTAGAAGTTCTCATATGCAGATGAACACGATTACTTTTTTAACAAGGTTTACTACCAAGACTGTAATTTTATAAATATCTTAGAAAATCAGAAGATGTGGTTTAATGAGATGTCTAATCACTCTTTTCAAACAATTGTCATAGGTATATATAAAATGATTGGTGCATAGTTTTGTAATATAATGTTTTTCATGTTTTTCTTTAAATATTGTATATATAATAATGATTAAAAGAAACATATATTTTAATAAGGATTTATTTTTAATACTCTGACATCTTTAATTAATAGTGTTTTTTTTTTCTCATCAAGTTATAAATGACAAAAATTACTACCATCCAATGTAAATAGCTTTAGAGAATGTCATTGAATTGAGATTCAACTAGATCTAAACAAGATCTTGCAAAGGAACATTCCCATAAAACATGTTTCATTGTTTCTAATCCCAAAAGTAGCATAGTCCATCAATAAAACCTCTTTTGATCAATAAAATTTTGATGGAAAAACCATGATAATATATGTTTTATTCCCTCTTTATTTTTTTTTAAATTATATTTTAAATCTTTTCCAAAAATTGGTGATGATGATTAACCATCTACATTTGTGATACGTTATTGGAATGTCTTTATTATTTTAAAAGACATTATATATTTGGCTAAAATAAATCTACACCAATGTAACATCCATCAACCCCATTTTCATTTTAACCGTTAACCCTTCACACTCATTAATATCTTTTAACAACAAAATTCTAATGTGTATCATGTAATTGATTGTTAATAAAAAAACATCTTTATACAAATGAAGGTTAGTGATGTTAGTTTTTAATATAACACATATAATATACCCCTTCCATGGAGTAATATACATCCCTTTATCCCTACAGGTGGAACTTTGGTTTGAGTTATACATAGAGGGATCGGTCATATGGGGCACTAGGTAACTAGTGTAAGGTTTTATGCATGACTACCCACTTTGGATAATTCTAGAGCCTGCCACCTATGCACTGGTCACTTCTTTCGAGTAATTACGGTGTGGTACACATGGCTCGCCCTTCGCCATTCAGATCCTATGGTTCTGATTAGGCGATCGACATTTTGATGGGACAGTTAAGGGTAACCACCCTCACTACCTATCTCCCACCAGCATTTTCACTTTGCATGTTCACCATAGTGACTCTGCAATAACTCCAGCACACTAAGGTATCCTATTTGGGGTTTTTTATTGAGATTTTGCTAGTAAGTAAGGCTAAATTGTTCTCTGTCATTTCCATGGTCTACATAGTTATACAATTCTCATGGGAATTTATAGATTCCGCAGGTATCCCATTGGCATAAAGGTTGTATAGGCCATTGCTTCTCTGTGAGGTAAGGCCAAAGTATAAAAACCCTTTCCCCTAGTGTTTGCTGAGTAGCTCCTTTGATTCATAACTTTAGTCTCTTCCTGATATAGAGATTCATTAGCTCATGGTGCCATTACAGTGATGTTACCTTCCAAGAACTAAATTGTTTTTTTTTTTTTATTTTATATTTCCTACACTTCTTAATATTTTATGTCCTCAGTCAGAGGGTTTCAAGATTCCAAGAAATATTTAACCTTTACTTTGTTGTTGGCTTCCATGCAAGTGAGAGGTTTCAAACCCTAGTTTGATTTTGTTATTCTTTCTGACAGTTCACCTCATAAATTCCGCAAGAAGATTATATTACACATGGTTTATTCCTATTCTAGGTTCACAAAATTTTTTCTCTTGTTTCTTAGAGGGTTTTTGTTAATTAAGGTCGAAATCCTTACTCTTAGTTTCATTTGATTTCCCTATTCATGGTTGTAACACCAAGATAGACTACCTTTTTACATTTTATATAAAAACCCTTGGAGGGTTGGTGCATTGCTCGAGGTTTTGAAAAATAGTCCTATGTATGGAATGGGGTTCCATGGATTCCTGTGAACCCAGATATATAATAATTTTTTCTTTATACACAAAGTTGCATAGTGTTAACCCCAAACTTGGGGTTTGATATCATAACTACAGTAATGTTGATAAATGTTCTATGAAACTTTATATATCAATAATTATTTATTTCTTTTATTCGTTTTACTTATTATCAACTCAAAAAGTTTTCTTTGTTTGTTGATTTTGGGGTTCGACCATGTTCTTTATGTATGTATATATAAATGAGCTTTATTGCTCTATCTTAAATTAAGCTTAGTTTTCTCGTTGACATGCAATGATCTTAATTACCATAATTCTATAACTGGTGTTGTGTTAGGGTTTATTCTAAATGTTTCTGGTGAAATTGCTCTTATTTTTGTATGTATGTATTTATGGTCATTCTTAGGCACTTTCTTTCTGTTTATTTAACAATGAATGTTATGTTTATTCCAATTATACTTACTTGCATGGAACTTCTAACCATACTGCAGAGTGGACGAAACGTGACCTTCATCGGGATTTGTCCCACCTGACCCTTGGTACTTTGGGTGATTATTAACCTTAGGGAGAGGGACTGCTCTTCGTTTAGGGAACTTTGTTCGAGAAGGAGACCTAACCTGCTTCCACCAAGGAATATTTCACCAACGACGAATTATCTATCCCATATGTTCTTGATCCTGACATTGTTTGAATGCCTACTTAATTTGTTCCAACTACATATCCTCTATTTCCCAAAATAAATATGATGATCAAATTCTTATCCAAAGTTCTTACCCTGATTCTGTTGAGTTGTTTGTTCTACAATGATGCATAAACAATTTTTACTAGTAGGGTCGAGGGTTCCTACATTTTGTTGGACTTGTAAGGGTTTATCACACTGATATCAATTCTTTGATTATTGTTCCTCTTTCCTTAGCATAAGTGATTTATCTACATCTGTTCGATAACCTATCATACCATTTTATTTAACATGTGAAGAATATATATACCAGTCAACATTCACCCTGTAATAATAGCATTTATGTTTCCTCTTAACATAGCAAGATTATAATTCAACATTATTTCTTTAGAATAGAATGACGATAAGTTAATAAACACCAACATTCTTTCATAGTAATAATAAGTCACTATGAACCAACATTCTTTCTTTTAAACAGAATGATAACATATCTAAAATCAAAAGATATTTATCTGCATAATTTAACCTATGAGGGAATTAGTCTTGAAATAAGACTCCTCCACCCAAACATGAGATTGGAAATTATGTCCAATTCCCCCCCCCCCCCCCCCCAAGACTCTTTAATTTCCACAATTGCTTGTAGACAATAATTTGTCCTTAGACCTGAAGACTCCTAGTCCAGTCAAGAATATTAAGCTTCAGGGCTTCCATTGGCTCCTTGTCTAGCTCAAGAACACCCATAGTAGTTTTCAACTTTGCCTTGGTAATGTCCTACTCAAGGTTTCCTTCTCTCCTCTTTCTTGCCTCAGGCCTCTCTCTCTTTTCCCCTCTATAAGCTTTCTCCCAAACTAAGATGTTTTAATAAATAAGGGAAGAGGAAATAACGGTATCAACTTCTTGGAAATTTAAAGATTTTCATTTTCGGATCTTCTCTCGTAATTCCATGACTTAGCATGATAGTTTTAATTTGATATTTCTTTAAAAGAAAACAATCAAAATAATTTTAACATTTAAGTTTCTCTTTTTCCTTAACTTTACCCAATCTAGAGTTTACCAAATATTTCTTAGTAAAAGTAAATGAAAAATCCAATCCAATCCAGGTGGGTGTTAGATTCCCCCCCCCCCCCCCCCCCACCCCCCCTTGTGTGAAACTAGGTTCAGTCTTCATAAATGTACTTTTGACATTTGTATTTATAAAATAAAAGAAATATTATTTTTGTTATATTTATCAATGAGTTTCTTTCTCATTGAAATAGGTATAACACATATCAAAGTGCTATAGGTAAGTCAAAGAGTCCGCAGAAATGTTGAAGGCCCTTAAGGGCATGTTACACTATGTATATATTTTTATAAGATTCAAAGATATCCCTCCAAGAAAAGTCAGAAGTCCTCTCCAAGCAACGACATCAATAAAGAAGAAAAAATGAAGAATAAATTTCAAGTCGGCCTACAGTCCTCGAGTCATCCTTAAGTCGGCCTAAAGGAACCTGTATATATAGAGGTTGTCCACTCCTCTAATGACAAGCAATCTACCTATGATATCAGCGAGCAAGGAAGACTGAGAAAAAATGAAGAAAGTTGAAGTAAAAGGATCCTCTAATGCAGCGAAGAAGGAGAAGACAAAAATGAAGTCTAGAGGGCTGATTTAAGGGTGAATTATAGTCACACATGTGAGAAAAGGAGGAAAATATGTAGTTATAACAATAAGAATATTATAGTTGCATATTCCTCTTTAGTTGGGCTAGAAGATTAGGCCTATAAGGCCTCCTACTCAAGCGAAGAAGAGACTCCCACAAGCGAAGGAGAAAGGAGTCAAAGTATAAGTGAAACCTCTCACACGTGCGAGAAACTAGGGTTGCAGTGCTGTCACATCAAGTCTACAACTGCACATCAAGAAGAAGCTTGGTTGGACAAGAGAAGGAAGGTGTCTTCATAGTTGAAGGATCTCACTAAGTATCAAATATAAGTATATATTCTAGATCTCACATAAACAAGGTCTATCACCAATTGTCAAAGGAAGAAGGAGGATGAAGTGCCTGGGAACGAAGTGCCGGAAGAAGGAGGATGAAGTGCTAGGAAACAAAGTGTCGGAAGAAGGAAGGTCTTGACTTTTGCTTGGAAGATATTCTTGTCAAGGGTATAGGGTTTGGAATTTATGAATAAGAAAGTTCAATAATAAAAATTTACAAAAGGGTTTACCTCTTTAAGAGAGAGATGTTTTTCCCTGGCAGAGAGCTAATATCTTGTGTTCTTGTTTCTTGTGTTTTGGCAGCAGTTTGATGAAGTAATCACACACACAATAATAAGAAGAGAAGAAGATCAAGCTAACAATATAAATTGGAAAAGTGCTTCACAAATTGTTATCAAGTCTAGAAGAATCCTACTATATCTAATTTCCCTAGATTCTTCAACAAGGGTAGGATTCTCGCATAAAGGTTTCATCCTCCCAAGTGGCCTCTTTTGGGCCAAAATTCCTCCATTGCACTTTAACTTGGGTGATAGATTTCCACAGTAATATTGTTTCTCTATGATTGGGAATATGTAGGGGTTCTACCAGAAACTCTCCATTTGGTTCGACCTGTTCTACTTCAAATAAATATTATTAATATTTTTTTCTAGCATTATTGACAAGAAAAATAAGTAATTAAATCCTTACCTGTACAAATTTCCAATTAATGATATGTATTTTTTTTTTTTTTTTTTTTTATTTTTTTTTTTTCGGAGAAAAAAACGAACTTTTTATATAAAGTAGATAAAAAGTTACAAGCAGATGCATAGCATTCATTTACTATGTGGACGACACCCACAGCAGACTCAGAGAAAGAAACAAGCTTCTCTGAACTAACCATAAAAGCCAAAATTTTCTGTTCCCCTGTCACTGAAACAGGTTGATCACCCTTACGACATATACTGTGCCCTCAGTCTTTTGTGAGGTTTACAAACAACGACGTGTTTTTAACAGTACATATTTTTCGTGGGCCTCCTTGAAAGGAAAATGACCCACCAGCAAAAAACAAAAACACTTGTGCAGACCATGCATACAGTCCAAAATGACAAGTCCATTACAAACAGAAATTGTGACACAAACAACTATATACAATTTGTAAATAAACATCACCAAAACAACAGATAATTTGAAAAGATTAAGCATAAGGAGGGCGATCCGACACACGGATCTGATCATGGATTTGTTCTGTTAGTTTCCAAATGCCCACAACTTGCTGCAGACCATCTTTAGAAAGTTTATCCGCGGCTTCATTTCGGTCCCTATAAATATGTTCAATAGAAAACACATTAAAGGATAGTTTTAAGGTCAAGATCTCTTCTAAAAGCGGCCTCAACAAATAGTTTAGACATCTACTGTTTCCATTAACCCAACTCACTACATTCAAAGAGTCCCCAAAGATCTGAATTGCGAAGATGTGTCTGTGGATAAGCCAGCAAAGGAGAAGCTTTAAAGCTGTTAGCTCAGCAACATTATTCGATGCGGAACCAATACCCACTGAAGCCTTTAAGGAGTGTGATTCATTTAAGTGAATGATTATCCCTGCCCCAACTGTGTTATTCTGTGAAGCCCCATCAAAGTAGGCCCACAGAATACCTGTTCTTATTTGTTCCTTGCTGCTCTGAGAATTTTTCCTTGTCTCCTCTGGATCAGGAATGCTAGATAGGATGGCTGAGCTTTGAATGCCGATAGATTCTGCTGAGAGAGTTTTGTCATTAAAAATGCTCCTATTCCTTGCTATCCACACTCCCCAGCAGATGATGGGTGAAAGATTCCTCATATTCCCCTCTGAACGATGTCTCCACCAATGCTCCCAAGCAGCCATTATGCTTTCCCCTTCCCAACTTAACTGTTTCTTCAATAGTTTTTGTACCTCCTCCCACACCTAATTAATGATATGTATTTAGTCATATACATATTTATTTAATAAAGAGACATGAAACACATTATGGACTCACATATGGCTAGGTAGTGCAAGCTAATAGGTAACAGGTCCAATTCTTTCTAGGATTTGAAAGAGTCTACAATATCGAGGGGCTAACTTTACACATTCTTGGGAACAGGTCCCCTAGAGTCAGTTTAGGGGTAGAAAGGCCAAGTTTTCTTATAAGAAGTATAAAGTCTTTGCATTTTGTGGTCGCGGAGCACGAAGATGTAAAAGTGTCAAAAAGGGTTTCTGCCCTTCTTTTATGTAATGGGTCGATGAGAGCTAAGAGTGAAGAGCCTTAGTGTAGGAAAGAGGCTCTGCAGCTGTGTGTGCAGAGGCCTAGGTAGAAGTCCACAGCTGATTGCGCTGATGCCTGCAGCTATGTGTAGAGGGCAGTTAGAGTCTGTGAAGAAGATCTGAAGAATTAAGAAAGAGAATTACTCTCGAATTATCTGTGTGTGATCTATTTTACTTCAGTTATAAATGCATGTGATTATGTTATGATGAATAATGGGTTTATGTTTTAATGTTGTATTGATGCACGAATTCATATGTTTTGCTTTGTTATATGAACACAACTAAGAATATATGTTTACGTGAAGATCATCTTAATGCATGTTGAAGTTATTAGATACTTAAGCTAATCTGGGTAAATATAGAAGTGAGAGTAATTACAGAGGCACGTACGTGTCTGATTTGCCTATATAGGGTATGCAAAGGACAATTGTAGAACTTCGCGGTGGTCTAGAGGACGTCTAAGAGAAGTATATTGATAATCCGTAAAAGGATTATTGATTTACACGAAGGAAGGTTTAGGGTATAAAACAACATCACTACCATCTGTAGGTGCGGAAACTTGGTTCTTGCATCCCCTCATACTGCTTCGAGTGAGACTTAAGTCCACACTCCGTGGATTGATGCCGAAAGGGCCAATAGTGTAGGGATTTGCTTGGCTAATTAACAATGAACTTGGGTTAGGGCCCATCAAGCCAGCAAATGGTTCAATTGCCAGGACTGAGATCTGAATAAGGAGATGTGTGATGTCACATTACTGGAATCCAACTAAGAAGGAAATCGAAGAATGGTTGGATAGAAAGATCCACGAATTTGCGGCGCAAGAGAACATGAATCTATGATTGATGAAAGAACAGTGGTTGGACAGATATATGTACACGGAGATACATGAAAACTTCTTTTGTTCCTTCCCGGTTGAATTACATGAGTGGATCACGAAATTGGCGAACAGACAAGGAAGGTGGAGGCTTAACAGTATGATAGTCTAGACCCCGGAGTTAGTGCAGAGATTAGAATCCTATGAAGATAAGATCATACATGTTGTCAATCATTGGCTCGATCGCATCAGAGGAGGGTTTGTGATAGATTTCGTGGTCGATACTTCGGTCAGTTACAATAAAGCACATTGACGCTTCTTCAAGGGATTGCAAGGTAAGTATTTAAGGTCTTTAAATACTTGGATTAAGATGCTCTTATGTGAAAAGCAAGTTATGAAATTACCTTGATGTTTGGAGCTACACGAAGTGGAAAGATCTTTAGGGATAGAGGGAAGACAGGCCCTAAATATAGCCTGCTGATTGGACCTCCTCTGAGTGACGACGAGGCAGCAGCACAAGCTTCTTCGCAAAGCATTGTTGAGTTGATAAGACAAGAGTTCCTATGAATACCCCATCCACCCACACCACCTCCATGTTCACCTCCGCTGCATACGCCTTCTCCCACACGACTGCCACCTCCACCATTGTCCAATATGGTGAAATCAGTAAAATTGCCTGTGTTCAAGGGGTCAGGAACTGAGGACCCAGACCAATTTTGGTTCGTTGCGAAGGATGTATGGGAAGCTCAAGTCATTCCAAATGATTAGATGAAGAAGCAACGTTGTTCACTGCTTTGCAGGAACACGCACTAACATGGTACATTAAGTATTGCACTGATAACCCAATGGCTTCATTAGCAGATATTTAGACCGCGATGAATAAGGAATTTAGTAGGCCCAAGTTTGAAGCGCAATCAATTGTGGGATTCAAGGAGATCATGAAGAAGCCTAACGAGACACCCTGGGACTTGGATTAGAGATTGAAGTGCACAATCCACGAAGCCAACATGAATCTTATGGATGGGTAGCACCGCGAACGGTTCGTGGCTTTGTTCTTGCCTCATCTAAGGGTTGCTTTGTCACAACAAATGATTGGGACCCAGGCGGAAGCCCTGGAGATTGCAATGAGATTGCACGAGACACTGATGCAAGATGCTAATTTAGGGGTTCAACAGATTCACATGCATTTGTAGAACCTGTGCCTAGAATTTCAGAGTTTGAAGAAAGATAGAGTAGTTCAACCAGAGGTGCACAAAGAAGTTTGGTGCCTGAAATGCAAAAGTTAGGGGCATGACGAAGATCATTGTCCAGTATTTGCAAATTATGTTGTAGCAAGGGGTTTGATGCCTTTGAGGCCGAAAGCCCAGGTAGGGCCAAGTACAGGGCCCGCACTATGGTGTGCTATCTATCATGTAGCTGGAAAACATGTGACAAATAATTTCCATTTGCTGCAGAAATTGTATAGACACCGTAACAGCTCTTCTACAACTTCTATTAATCAGTGGGTCATGACGAGCATAATTTACTTAGTTATGAGCTAATGATGGATATAACGCCCGCATATAGGGTGCAAGTAGAAACCTGGCCTCTTGACCAAGGTGCATGGGCAGCGCGAGGCAAATATCAGGGTCGCAGATGAGGCCGATGTGGAGGAGGACCTGCTAGAGGTCGAGGACAGGTTATTTGTTACAATTGTGGGGGATCAGGACACTACGCGCGAGAATGCACGAACTCGACACGTCTTTCATTCCAATATTATAGTCAGTTTAACCATGCAACAGAGGATTTCCCTGTATTATTAGCTAAGATACGTGAAAAGGGGGCACAACCTTAGCAAACGACTCAGAACCTGCAGATGATGGGGGCTGAGCCTTGCGAAGAGGATCCTAATATAAATATTATACTGTGGAATGGAGTGACAACTGGCAAAGATAAGGGGAAGCAACCTGAATAAAGTGAATGGGTCCGCAAAGCTCCAGAAAAGGATATTGGGTTTGATCTAGAGCATGCAATGGGACACGTTTATGGAAGCAAAGAAAATCTTCGTTGAAGCCTCTACCTTAGGAAGTCAGGATAAGGCAACTGAGGAGATGGACCCCTCTATTCTTACTACTTTCTTGGAGACCTGTATGAAGCTGCTGTGTGATAGAAAGGTTCTGAAAGAACTGCAGGAGATGATAAATAAATGTGCCGAAAAAGAAAATTATCCTGACAGACTTCACATAGTTAGGAAGATTGGTAAGCATAAGGCAAGAACGGGGCATGAGATGAGGCTCACTGTGCAGATAGGAGAATATGAGATGGATCAAGTTATTCTAGATATGGGGTCTGACACGAATGTTTTTCCTAAACAGACATTGGAGAGGATGGGGAGACTTGTGCTGTAGTGGTATCTGATTCAGTTAAGAATGGAAAATTAATAGAAAATCATCCTCATGGGAAGATTGCAGGGAGTGATAGTTGATATTAAGGGCGTGAGCGCATTGGCTGATTTTAAAGTGATAGAGATTGTGGATGAAAACAATCCCTACCCTACACTCCTTGGGATAAATTGGGCCATTGACATGAATGGGGTTATCAATTTAAAGAAGCGGAAGATGATATTTGAGAAGAAATCTCTCCGCGTAGTAGTGCCCCTGGACCCTGCAGAGGGACCACACTATATTGAACTTGTTCGTGATTATGAAAGCGACGATTATTGGACAAGATTTATAAGATAACGACGCAAGACCATGATTGGGTGAATCTGACAGCAGATGGACACATTTCCTGGGATCACGAAAGTTCCTTCACATCATATTGAGATGAGGAGTTGGAGCACTGGCATAATCGACTGCATGAAGTATCTACGCTACGTTGTAGATGGTGACCAAGTCATTGCGATGTGTATCATCAGAGGTAAGAACTTTGCCTTATTATGATGGTTTAATTGATGTTGATAAATTTTTGGATGCCTTCAAAAGGGAAGTGCCAGAGAAGCATCACTTCCAGGTCTTTGATTGGGTGCTATGCGCTATGCCTCCAAGATGGTGGGGTACCTCCAAATATAGTTTTGATGTTTGGCGCGTGTACATAAAAATGATGAGATTGTGGTTTGGTCACCCAAAAGTTAGGCTAACAGAGAAATATGATGGAAGGGATGATCTGCACAATCACCTGCCCAAATGGAATAAGGTTTATGGAATGGAGCCTCAGCCTGAATGGGTGCATCTGTTTTGTCATACTTTGGATATAATACCGATGAACTGGAAGTTGGAAACAGAGCTCTACCATGGCACTGAAGAATGGGATGTTTCACAACAAGGATTCTTGATGACTTTTAGCTTTGAGGATGGATTTGCATGTATTGATGAGGCATTGCAGGAGATCAAGGCAGCAATCCTCAAAATACCGTAGGATCCCTTGGACTTAATTTAGCTGGATTAGACCACCTAGCTACGTCACGCACTGGAGTGCTACAATGTGACTACTGAGGAAGAGGATGAGGATCTGAGGAACATTACTATCCTAGAGACTGAAGGTCACCGAGAAGTTGAGGGACCACAAATTGAAAATCAATATATCACCACACCACTGAAAACAAGACAAGTGAACATTGGGATAGAGGCAAAGCTGGAATTTGTAAAGATTGGGGACTACTGGGATGATGCAACAGTAGATAAAGTCGCTGAATTGCTCCGCGAATATCAAGACTTGTTCCCTACAAAGTATTCTGATTTGAAAGGGATAATAGGGGACCTAGGATTTATGAAAATTACGTTGAAACCAGACGTGAAGCCGATCAAGAAAAGGCCTTATCGCCTCAACCCCAAGTATAAAGAAAAGCTCCGCTTAGAGTTGGATAAAATGATGGCTACATGTATTATTGAGTCGGTGGAAGAATCTGATTGGGTGAGCCCAATAGTAGTTTAGGAAAATAAGAAGAAGGATGAAAGAAAGATATGCATAGATATCGGGAATTTGAATGACGCCTGCATACACGATCCCTTTCCAACTCTGTTCACCGATGAAGTACTGGACAATGTAGGAGGACAGGAAGCATATTCGTTCATTGATGGGTTCTCGGGGTACCATCAGATTAAGATCGTGCATGAAGATAGGAGTAAGATGACCTTCACGAATGAATGAGGATGCTTTCAATATACTGTAATGCCTTTTGGACTGAAGAACACGTCGGCGATATTTTTGCGCATAATCATTGCGGTGTTCAAAGACTTCATTCACAAGTTTCTGGAGGTATACTTCGATGAATGGATGGTGTTTGGATTGGTAAAGCGCCATGTGGATAGTCTACACTTGATGCTAGATACATATCGAAGGTATCAGATCATGCTAAATTTGAAGAAATGTCCACTCTGTGTCACTTTCGGAATCTTGCTGGGTCATGTTGTTTGTAGACAAGGCTTAGTGGTGGACCCTACTAAGATCATGGTTATAATTAATTTGGAGGTGCCAAGAAGTGTGAAACAATTGTGTGCAATGTTGGGGCATACGAGATACTATCGAAAGTTCATCAAGAGTTATGCCTAGATTACCGTACCAATGGAAAAGCTGCTCAAGAAGGATGCTACATTCTGTTGGAGTGAAGAATGTTAGCAGAGCCTGGATGTGTTAAAGGAGAAAATGGTCACTGCGCTGATCCTAGTCTTCCTGGATTGGAAGAAGGAATTTCATGTGCATGTGGATGCGTCATGTATTGCGCTGGGGGAAGTACTAACATAGGCTGGTGAGGGAGATTTGGATCACCCTATAGCATTTGCAAGTAGAAAGTTGTCTAAAGCTGAGAAGAACTATTCAACGACAGAGTGCGAAGGGTTGGCTATGGTGTACGCGCTCTAGAAGTTCAGACATTACTTGTTAGGCGGACACTTCAAGATGTATATAGACCATTCTGCATTGAAGTACCTAGTTAACAAGCCTGTGTTGGGGGGTAAGATATGCAGATGGCTGCTGCTGTTTCAGGAATATGATTTTGAAGTCATTGTGAAGCCATGATGATTGAATGTAGGGCCATATCATCTATCGCGCATTGAAACAGGATAGGAGCCTACTAATTTGGAGGAAGGACTTCTTGACACTCAACTCTTTGCAGTGCGTGTCACGGACAATCACTTTGAAGATATCATACACTTCTTGACAACAGGAATGGCTCTAGAGGGGTATACTAGTCAACAAAAGGAGTTGGTGGTGTGCATGACAGAATTTTCTGTCATTGCAGGACATTTATATAAAATGAGCTCAGATGAAATACTGCGATGTTATGTGCCTAAGTTTGAATGAAATAGCATCCTTGATAAAGCTCATGGAGGAGCTGTGGGAGGTCATTATGCAAGAAAAACAACAACAAAGAAGATTTTACACACCGGGTTGTGGTAGCCAACGCTGCATAAGGATTCCAAGGCTTATTGTAAAGCATTTTATGCATGTCAGAGGAGGGGCAGGCCATCGTGGAGGGATGAGCTACCTCTGAATCCACATATGTCATTACAACCATTCGAGAAATGGGTGATTGACTTTGTAGGGCCAATTCAACCTTCGGGAAAGAAGACGAGTGCACGATACATCATCACCACGACTGAGTATTTGACCAAGTGAGCAGAGGTGCAGCCTGTGAAGGATTGTGCAAGGGAAACAACAACAAAGTTCATCTTCGAGTATGTGTTGACTAGGTTTGGTTTCCTGAAAATTTTGATGAGCGATTGTGGTACCCATTTCCTTAATGAGACGATCAACGCGTTGACGGAGGAATTCCAAGTTTATCACCAAAATAGTATGTCGTATCACCTGCAGGCTAATGGGATGTTTGAAGCATTTAATAAGATATGGGAGAACATGCTGATGAAGGTTTGCAATGCACAAACAAATGACTGGGATGTGCACGTACCCGCGGTGCTATGGGCTTACAGAACGACTTGGAAAAAGCTGATTGGACAAATGCATTTTAGGCTAGTTTATGGTGTAGAAGTTGTGATGCCAATGGAGTACATTGTACCTAGTCTGTGCATAGCAGCATTCACAGGAATGGTGGATCACAGAGCCCTGGAAGAGAGGCTCCTGCAGCTGACAGAGCTGGAAGAGGATATATTTTTTGCTGGATTCCACCAAAAGTTTAAAAGGAGCACGAAAAGGCATGGCACGATCAGCACATCAAACTGCACACCTTCAAGGTAAATGATTTAGTGTTATTATATGATAGCAAGTTTGCTAAATTTCCAGGAAAATTTCAGATGCATTGGCTGGGGCCATATGTCATCAAGGAGATTACCGATGGTGGAGCAGTTCAGCTAGTGAATCTGAATGGAGATCCATTTCTAGGGAAGGTAAATGGTAGTCCATTGAAGCCATACACTGGGGATCTGGCCAAATGACTATATGGTGGAAACACAATCTTAGCGCTCCAGGCAGTTGAAAGGAGGCGCGGGACTATAAACTACATTTATTGGGTTGTAGAGCTTCGCGATTGGGGGACTGCACGGAAAGAAGGAACGTCACAGTATTAGCAGAAGCACGAGGGGAGTTGCGCTATAGGAGGAGGAATCATGCAGGGCAGTCGAAAAGTGACCCTAATAGTCACTGTTCATGATTTGACAGTGAGAAAATGACTAAGAGGAGCAGGGGGTGGGTAGCATTTAAGGCAGAATTAAAATGCGAGATATTTGAAAATCTGCCACCAATCTAACATTTATGAATGGATTTTGGGGGAAAGGTTGGATTTGAATTTGAAGTTTCCTATAAATTAAAGATGGCCACCCAACGAAAAACACTTTGCATTTTGAGAATTGAAGTGTCGAGCTATCAGTTGATCATGAACCCTGAGAGTTTTGAGGGTTTGGTGGCTAGTTCAGTGTTTGACAGTTTGCCTAGGGAAACCCAGGAGCTCCTTACTAGCTGCATGTCGGTGCCCGTGGAAACTGCAAGTGTTGGAGGATTGATGGCCTCTTAGGGAGTTGCCCCTAAGTTCGTAAGCACATAAGTGTCTGTAGAAGTGCCAAAGTTGCTAAGGTCACCCAGGCTGAGACCTATGCCAACAAAAGAGGGGCATAAGACTAAGAAAGACAAGCAGAAAGCAACACAGCCAGTGTCCGAGTCGCTAAGGAAGCACTAGAAGAAGGAGAAGACTACCACGTAGGAGAAAGGCAAGGTGGTAGACCTAGAATCCGATGAGGGCGTAGAAGAAACTATCATGGGCGTAGAGGATATCGGTATTAAGGGGGTAGAACCTATTTCCAAGTTACCAAAATACATCCCTCCACGCCAAGGCAAGGTCAAGGTCCCAAAGGACCCAGATGAGGGCAAATTTTTACTTAACACACCATTGCTGCCAGACCAGATCACATTTGAAGGTTTGCACTTGGTGTGCATCCCAAATATGAAGTTAGAGGATTAGGACTTGGAGGATACTGAGCAGTTCCCCCACTTGGTGACTAATACATTTATGACCCGCATCTTCTATAAAGATTCTAGTGTCACTGTGCTAGAGCCGAGGAAGTGGATTAGAGGGGTGGACAAGGCAGGACTGTTGAACCTGCTATGGGTGCCACATTACAACCACACACCCATAATTTTGATGGTGATCAAACAATTGTTATGCTTGGTGCACGACATGTGCCTGTGGTTGGGAGTAACAATACCAATCACTGATATGTTGATCCATAAGATCAAATTTCTACCACACTCAGGGTTGAATCCAGCTAAGGCATTTGGTGGAAAGGTGGGCGAATGCAACCTCGCTTAGAGAATGAAGGATAAGTTTAAGCTTGTGAGGAAACCACGTGGCTACTCAATTTCTAGGATAACTAACCCCACGGTTAAGGTAGCCACCTAGATCTTGTCGGGAAAATAATGAGGAAGTGTTGCGTAGATGAAGTGCCGATGCCAGTTGTGTCATTAGTGGCCCAATGCACGGAGGGCATACAATTCAATTGGACACGCTACCTTTGCAGCGAATTCCTCGTGAACTATAGAGAAGCATAAGACCAAAGTAAGACCTTCCATTACGCATAGATTTTGCTATCAATCGTACTAGTCGCGTGGAAATTACGGGAGGACAGTCATTTTCCTCTGATCGCATCGGATTTTCCAGAATCAGTGAAGTTCGCTTCACTCTGGGCCACAAAGGACGTTGAAAGGGTAAAGGACAGTAACATATTTTGGGTGCTGATAGAGGCAAGCATCTGCGCTGCGATAAACCGCAAGCCGCGGCTGTCACCAATTGTCTTTGAGAAGTTGTCAAGATATGTGGAGTTCATATCGAACTTCCACTGTATCTCCATCCAAGCGTGGAAGCACCCTGAGTAGAAGTGGTATGATATCCCATACCTTGCGATAGATGATGCAATCGCAGTGGTCCTTGAGTGTTGGCCAACAGAGTGGCGCACAGCCTCAGATTTTTTAGCTAGGTCTAGTAAGTCCGCAGGAAAGAAGAAGAAGGAAGAGGCCTGGTTGAATATGCAACAGTTGGCTAAAAGGAGGAAAAAGGAGGCTGAGGAAAAATCCAAAGCAAAGCGCATTGCAAAGGAGCAGGCCGAAGAGAAGGAAGGGGAGGAAGAGTGTACTTGTGACAAAAGTCAGAGGTCTCCTTTGCCGCAGTTAGAGGATGAAGAGCAACACTTAAAACTGGGTGGTGGAGACCAAGAGAGTACTCAATTCTAGATAAAGCACACTTGGGAGAAGGAGAAAAAAGAGCTATGGAAGAAGTCCAAGGCCAGTAAATCATCGCTCGACCGATCACCTTGACAGAAGGTGACTTTGATAACATCAGAGATAAAGTAAGGGTTGTGACCACAAAACTGCTGCAGCAGAAGCAAGCCTTGGTTGCCATTCAGATGGATCTTCGTGAGCTGTAGATCCAAACTACTCAACTGCAGACCTGTGAAGGGCGGGGTAGCGTGGCATCAACTAGTTTTTGTAGGTTTTAACCCCGCACAGAAATTACCTGCATACGAATTCTAAGACACATAAAATAAACAATGCAAGAGCATAACACATAAAAAACATATACACAAATATTTTCCCCTGGATCCCAAAACCGGGACTACCAGCTTGATTTTTCATTATGTTCATTTTAATGTTACAATACATATTTATAAATGCTGACACATCCAATACCATGGACTGAAAACCATTGCGTCCAAAACCATGTGCAAAAATCATGCACAAAACCATAGGTAGGTCCGCCCAACCTAATATAGGGTCCAAAACCAAAATTTTTCGGGACGCTGCCCCAGACCCCATAGAGTGGGGTTACCTACAACCCTCAAACCCCCCGTGACTCCCCTTGCTACGCAATCGGCGCAACGAAAGGGGGGGCTTCGCACCCCTTCTAACCCCCCGGTTAACTATAACGTGGGCTAGTCGTGGAAAGAATATAACACAACCCAACATTCTCCCACTTGTTGTTTTCTTTCCATAGGGGGCCACAAGAGAGCTTAGTCCTTTATCTAGCCCTGCAATGCTCATTGTTTCTCTAGACCAAGAGAACTTCTCAGAGCTCATAGATTTTGTCAATGGATCTGTAGTATTCTTCAAAGTGTCCACCTTTACCAGCAACACCTTTTTGTCTTCTATCATATCCCTCACAAAGTGATATTGAACATCAATGTGCTTTTTCTTTGAATGATATGTAGGGTTCTTTGCCAAGAAAATTTCACTTTTGTTGTCACGGTATATCCTTATATCTCCCTGTACTAACCCCATATTTGAACACAATCTGCAACCAAACTGCTTCCTTGCTTGCATGAGTGGCTGCCATGTATTTTGCCTCTGTAGTTGATAGTGCCACTACATATTGTTTCTTACTCATCCAATTGACTGAACCTCCAAATAGGTTAAACACATACCCACTTGTAGATCTTCTCTAATCTAGATCTCCAACCCAGTCTGCATCAACAAAGCCATGAATATCCAACACTATATCCAATCCTGGTCTTCCTTGGTAGCACAAACCATAATCACTAGTGCCACGCAAATACCTGAAAACCCGCTTCACTGCTGTCCAATGCTCATTTCCTGGTTTTGACATAGCTTGCTCAATACTCTCACTGCATGTGCAATGTCTGGTCTAGTACAGACCATTGCATACATTAGGCTACCAGTTGTACTTGCATATGGAACATGGGACATGTCCTCTTCCTCTTCTTGTGTCTTGGGACACTTTTGAGTAGATAACTTTACACCTATAGGAATAGGAACCTTCACCGGTTTACTATCCTACATATTAAATCTCTGCAATATTGTCTCGACATACTTCCTCTGGTTTAACCAGAGCTTCCTCTTTTCTCGATATCTTTTAATTTCCATGCCCAACATATAGTTTGTAGCACCAAGATCTTTCATGTCGAATTTGGAGGACAATTGGGTCTTCAAATCCTGGATAATTTCTTTGTTATTTCCAACCAACAACATATCATCCACACACAAGACAAAATAAATAACACGATCACCAATTAATTTAAAATACACATAGTGATCTGCTTTGCTTCTGGTGAAGCCAAGTCCCTGTAAAAATGTATCAAATTTCTGATACCATATCCTTGGTGACTATTTTAACCCATACAGAGACTTCTTTAACTTGCATACCAGTTCTTTCTTACCCTTCACTGCAAAGCCTTCAGGTTGCTTCATGTAGATTTCCTCTTCCAGATCCCCATGAAGAAATGTTGTCTTCACATCCATCTGTTCTACCTCAAAATCAAAAGCAATAGCAACATATAAAAGTAATTTACTAGAAGCTACCTTGGCAACAGGAGAAAACATATCACCAAAATCAATTCCTGGCACCTGGGAATAACCTTTTGCTACCAACCAAGCTTCGTATTTCTCCACCTTTCCTTTTTCATTTTTCTTCTTCTTGAACACCCATTTGATGCCAATGGGTTTCCTTCCAGCCGACAACTGCACTAGATCCCAAGCCTCATTTTTGTGCAAAGATTCCATTTCATCAACCATGGCCTCTTTCCAGAGTTTTCCATCCTCTGAATCTACTGCTTCCTTCACAGTTCTGGGATCATCATTTGTAATAGATAAATAAAAATTTGAATAGAAAGCAGATTTGTTTAGGGATAAATTCCCCCAGGGTCTTGGGTTGATACCCTAGTAGATCGGGGGTTATCTACAAAGAAAAACAAGCATTCCACACAACCATGATGCTAATATAAACAAACTACACAAAGAGAGGTGCACCTGGGGGTCCTTCATTTGGGAAGATCCAGCTAGGGTTCAAACTCTCTTGGAGTTCCTTTCGATCCTTCAACCTGCAAAAAATCAATTCCAGAAAGCACAACAGTATATTGACCAAGCATCATAAAGAAATAATCTTCATAGCTTATTGAAAGGTAGTTAGTTATAAAATTACAACAACCATTCATATGTGAATCATAACATTGATATCATAAACATGAAGAAGATTCATATCAAGAACAGGACAAGTGTTTCTTTTATTATAGATAAATAAAGTACATAAAGGAATGATTTCACCTGAGTCTTGCTTTCGCATGCTCCAAGCGGAACCATCCTCCGGATTCGTCCAGTCTCAAGCCTTCAACAAACTCCTTCCATGACTTACTCCAAGATATCTCAACTAGTGGAAAGACATCATAACTCAAGGAAACAAGGGTTTCCTGTAATGGGGGAAGTGCTGGAAGCACAAGGATCTTTAGACTTGGTCAGGGATAATCTCAGCAGAGTGATTTTTCTCTCTATTCTCTCCTCCTTAGGCCTTCCCATTGAAGCCTTTTTATACTTCTCCAAAAGTAGTTTTTTAGTTGGGAATTCGTTGGGAACAGTTGTACCATGGGCATGAATAGGTAATCAACAGGTAAAACCCATGATCTCCACATGAAATTAAGGAGATTTAATTTTTTTAACTGTTTTAAGACATATACGCAGGTTGGGTATACACAGACCCGTGTACACACGTGTTTAGCTCAGGGCAATGTCGCGTATAGGGAGTAAAACACTATTTTTGAAGTGTTTGGACCAGGTCTGGAAGGAAGGGTTGCCCTAGGCCATGAGTGCAACATCACAAACATCAAGAGTGAGATTTGGAGCTATAACAAGATGTACTATAGCTTTTTGGATGCCTTCTTTCTCGAGCTGATCTTCTCACACCCGGATTTTGTGGCTCTTCATCTTCTGATTCCTCCTTTGTTGTAGAGTCTGATTCTTCCTCCTTTAGCTCAAACTCTATCTTCTCAAGTTCCTTTGGTTAGAATTCATGTTTCATAACATCTTTCACCTCTCTGAACACTACATCTCGACTGTACACAACCTTCCTTGTTACTGGGTTCCAAAGCTTATAACCCTTTAAACCATCATTATACCCAATAAAGATGCACTTTTCAGATTTACTATCCAACTTGGTTCGTTTCTCCTTTGGAACATGTACATATGCATCACATCCAAATACCCTCAGATGTGAAAGAGAGGGTTTCTTACCAGTCCATACCTCTTGTGGATTTTTATCCTCCAATGCTGATGAGGGTGATCTGTTGATCAGATAACAAGCTGTCTCCATCACCTCTGCCCAGAATTCCTATCCTAACCTTGCACCACTGAGCATGTTTCTTTCCCTTTCCATCAATGTCTTGTTCATTCTTTCTGCAACTCCATTTCGCTGAGGTCTATATGGAGTAGTCTTTTGCCATGATATACCACACTTCTTACAGATTTCTTCAAATTCCTTACTGCAAAACTCTCCACTGTTATCTATTCTCAGCACCTTTATCTTCTTCTCTGTCTGGTTTTCCACTAGAGCATTAAATTTTTTAAACCTGTCAAAGACTTCAAATTTCTTCTTAGGAAAATATATCGATTTATTCCTTGTGAAGTCATCTATAAATGATACATAGTCCATAGACTTACCCAATGATGGAACCTTCACAGATCCAAACACATCACTGTTCACAAGCTCTAATATCTGTTTCGCCCTCTTACCACTAGAGGGGAAACTCACCTGATTCTACTTCCCGTATACACAATTTTCGCAGAAATCAAAATCCAGAGAGCTATTACTCATACCTTCTACCATACCTTTACCATGAAGTATTCGAAGGCCCTTCTCTCCAATATGTTCAAGCCTTTGATGCCACAACATGGTCTTCTCTCCAAAGACCACTAGATTTTCTGCTCCACTTTTAGAAACCAAAAAACTCTTGCACCCATCAATAATAGTGCTACCTTTCATCTTGTACAGAGTTCCAATCCAAACTCTCTGCATCAATACCAGTGCCCCTGAACCATCTTGCAGGTATCCTTCTTGAACACTATTTTTACACCTGCATCATCCAACTTTCTTACATAAATCAGATTTCTAGCCAATGCAGGAATATGCAGAACACTTGGAAGTGTTCTAACCCTTCCACCTTGCAACTTCAACTTTACTTTTCCGTGACCAATGATTCTAGCCTTCTTATCGTCCCCTAAGAATACATCACCACCATCATATTTCTCATACTCGCAGAACCACTCTCTATGGGGAGTGAAGTGAAAGGATGCACCTGAGTTAATCAACCATGCCTCATGATCTACATGTGTACTTGAAGAAGATAATTACACATCTCCACCTTCATCTGAGGTGATTTTCACCTCTACAAAAGGAGCATCATCAGATCCCTTTCCTTTATCAGGAGCTTTAGATTTACAGTCCCTTTTGAGTGCCCTTCCTTTCCGCATTTCTAGCACACCACCTTTACAAATTTTCCTAGAGATTTAGATCTCCCTCTAGATTTAGATCTCCCACTCGATGACTTATTTTTGTTTCTGTTCTGGGACCGTCCTCGTATAGACAAGGCATCACCATTATCGCTCTCCATATTTTTCCGTCTTATCTCTTCCGTCAGCAAGGATGCGCCTATTTCATCAAACTGCAAGGCAATTGCATTGCTACCTATTACAATAACCAGACTATCCCACAAATCTAGTAGAGAACACAACAAACTGATGCACTTATCTTCATTTGAAATTTTAATATCAACAGATGCTAACTGACTTAACACAGTATAAATGCTTTCAGATGCTTTGTCACCGAGTCTCCATCTTTCATCCTCAGGTTATACAACTTTTTCTACAGGAACAATTTATTCACCAAAGACTTAGATTGGTACAAAGTCCCTAACTTGTCCCACAAAGCCTTCGCCGTAGCTTCCCCTGATACATTCAATAATACTAAATCTGAGACACATAATTTATTGTGCTCTTTGCCTTCTAATCCAACTTCTTCCATTCTTCATCAGACAATCCTGTTCGTTTAGTACCCAGATCTACCACAATCCACTGATCTTTATCCACCAACATATCCTCCAACTTGAGTTTCCACAACTCAAAACTCTAACCATTAAATTTCTCGATCTCTATCTTTCCACTACTCGTCATCTTCTTTCACCACTAGAATCGATCTCGCAGATGTCCCACTGAACAGGGTCTACCACAGGCCCAAGCGAAACCCCTTAGCAACAAAGGCATCCCCTTGAAGCCAAAACAGCTCTAATACCAAATGTAGGTTTTAACCCCATACAAAATGTACCTGCATACGAATTCTAAAACACATAAAATAAACAATGTGAGAGCATAACACATAAAACACATATACACGGAGATTTTCCCCTGGATCCCAAAACCGAGCCTACCAGCTTGATTTTTCATTATGTTCCTTTTAATGTTACAATACATATTTATACATGCCAAAGCATCCAATACTATGGACCGAAAACCATCACGTCCAAAACCATGTGCGAAAATCATGCACAAAACCATAAGTAGGTCTGCCCAAGCTAACATAGGGTCCAAAACCAAAATTTTCTGGGCGCTGCCCCGGACCCCATAGAGTGGGGTTACTTGCAACCCTCAAAACCCTCGTGACTCTCCCTGCTATGCAATCACCGCAACGAAGTGGGTGGCTCCGCCCCACTCCTAACCCCCCCAGTTAACTATGTGGTCTAGTTGCGGAAATGATATAACACAACCCAACAGTTTGGCACCAAGAACCTCTGAAGCAGTGGAGATGGTTTTCTCCTTGGATCCTTGGGCTGTCACACTACCAGATGGAGCTTTGACTATAGATGCGAAAGATTATAGGTTACTGTCAAGACTCTCAAGAAGTTTGGGTTAAAGTTGGCCACGCTCCCTAGTGAAGCTCTTCACACCTTGTAAGCAAGTGTGATCCAGAACTTCAGGCTCGAGAGTAGCACGTGTTGATTGTGATTAGTGAACAAAAGGTAAAAAATGTGTAGATGTTCATTGAAAAGACTTCAGAAATTGACACATGGAAGAAGGTGTAGCAGAAGAATGAGCACACTGCTGCAGTAGTTGCTGAAGAATGCAGAACCATTCCGAAGTTTCATATCCTAGAAGAAGCACCAGTGAAGTCCAAAATTCGAAAGCTCACTGCAGGTATGCGCAATGCAAAGACAAAGTTGGCCAAGGTTCAGTTTGAGTTGAACCTTAAGATCACAGTGCTTGAGTTGAAGGCCTAGCCTTCAACTTCACCCTAGGTCAAAGAGCAGCACGAGGCAATTGTCAAGGATGCAGTTGTTGCAATAGATGTCATGGTAACAGATTGCACCGTGCTCTTTGAGCAGTTGTTGGAGGTACTTACCATTCTGCAGGAAGATCCCAACCTATAGAGGTTAGAGACTGAGGCAAGGGAATTAAAACAGAGGTATGATGAGGTCAAAGAGATGGCATGCACCATTTCCATCACACAAAGGTCGGCCAAGCTGCAGGAAGCAAATGGATTGAAGGAACAAGTGGATGCAACACAACGAAGAGAGGTAGTACTAAAGGCCAAATTCAGGCCTTGGATGGATGAATCCTATGTGCTCACTACCACCATTGAGGGAAAATTGGCTATCCTGGAGGAAACACAACATAAAATCAAGGCAGATATCATAAGATCAACAACGGAGCAACTGGTGGAGCAGGTTAAGCAGGCGATGACAAAAGTGTACTGCCGAAGTTGCAGTGGTGCAAGTGGAGCTGGGAGGTATTCACGACAAGATCTCTATGCTAGTAGATTAACTCGGGGGAAAGTCACCATATTTGTGTTGGGGGCTTGTCGGGAACGGGTCCCTTAGAGCCAATTTTGGGGTTAAAAACCCAAGTTTTGGGGTAGAAAGCCGAAGTTTTTATATAAGAAGTGTAAGGTCTCTAGATTTTGTGGTCATGGAGTGCAAAGATGTAAAAGTGTCAAAAATGGTTTCTGCCCTTCTTTTATGTAACTTGTGTCAGCTTTAGGAGATGGGAGTGTATAAAAAGGAGAGTCTTAGAAGAGTCTAAGGCAGTTCTTGGTATGTTTTGAGCTGTTGATGAATGTAATGGGTCTGTGATAGATAAGAGAAAAGAGTCCTAGTGTAGGAAAGAGGCTCTGGAGTTGTGTGCGTAGAGGCCTAGGGTAGCAGTCCACAACTAAGTGCGTGGACCCCTGCAAATGTGTATGCAGGGTAGTTAGAGTTTGTAAAGAAGATCTGAAGCATCAATAAAGAGAATTACTTTGGTTTATCTGCGTGTGATCTATTTTACTTCTGTTATAAATGCATGTGATTATGTTATGATGAATACTGGGTTTATGTTTAAATGTTGTATTGATGTGCGAATCCATATGTTTTGCTTTGTTTTATGAAAGCAAGTAAGAATATCTATTTACGCGAAGATCATCTTAATGCATGTTGAAGTTATCAAATACTTATTCTAATATGGGTAAATACAGAAGTAAGAGTAATTATAGAGGCACGTAAGTGTTTGATTTGCCTATCTAGGGTACGCGAAGGATAGTTGTAGAACTTCGTGGCGGTCTAGAGGACGTCTAAGAGAAGTATATAGATATGCCCTAAAAGGCTTATTGACCTGTGTGAAGGAAGGTTTAGGGTATAAATAGACATCACTACCATATTTGGGTGCGGAAACTTGGTTCCTGAACCCCCCCATATTGCTTCGGGTGAGACTTTAGTCCATTATGTACAGATTGATGCCGAAAGGGCCAGTGGTGCAGGGATTTTCTTGGCTAATTAATGTTGAACTTCGGTTAGGGCCCATAAAGCCAACACACATCCACCCCATTGAAGTGTGCACCTCTTGGGTTTTATTCGAACATAAACATGGTATTCGACTTGGTATTCCTTATAAGTGATTTTCTTGTCTGTGTATGCTTTTTGTATATCTTGGGAAGCTTCCAAATTCGATCAATGCATTTTTAAAATTTGGTCCATTTTTGCTAGCATATCAGGTCCTACAAGTAGTTTATCTTTAGGGTTATTCCAATTAACCTGTTTCCTACACCTTCTCCCATATAAAAATTCAAAAGGGCTCATCTTTAATGATTCATGATAATTGTTATTCTAAGTGAATTCCACTAGGTGAAGGTACTCCTCCCACTTACTCAATTGCTGCATTACATACATTCTTAACATATTTTCTAGCACTTGGTTTACTCGCTCGATCTACCCATTTGTTTATGGGTGGTATGCTCTGTTCAATTGAACCCATGTACCTAAACTAATGAAAAGAGTTTTCCAAAATGTTGATGTGAACTTTACATCCCTATCAGAAATCATAACCTTAGGCATCCTATGAAGTTGAAAGATTTCCCACATAAATATGTCTGCTATTTGTACAGTTTTGTATGTGGATTAAATAGGGATGAAATGAGTTTCCTTTCTAAGTTTATCCACTACTACCATGATTGAGTCATTTTGTCTCTTGCGTTTGGGAAAACTAGTAATAAAGTCTAACTTAATAACATCCCATTTCCACTCTGGAATGGGTAGTGGGTGGAGAAAACCAATTGGGTGCTAGTGCTCAAACTTAGCTTCCTGTCACTCAAAATATTTGGCTAAATATTCAGTGATGTCCTTCTCATCCCTGGCCAAAAATAATATTTTTTTACAGCAAGAAATGTTTTTTGATATCCAGGGTGAGCTGCATAAGGGCTCTTATGGAATTCATCCAATATTAATTTCTTAACAATCATCTGATTTGGAACATATACTCTTCCCCTAAAAGTCAGTAAATTGTCTTCATTTATGGAAAAATCAATCCAGTTTTTAGAATCATTTGCTTGTTTGTTTTGCTGGCATAAAAACATGTACTATGGGTCTTTAACTGTAACTTCTTTAAATTGATTTGAGAAATTGAATTCTACCTAGCTCTAGGAGATTTCGTGCACGTAATGTGACTTTCTACTTAGTGCATCTGCTACATGGTTCTCTCTTTCTTTTAGATGTCTAATATCAAAATAGAATTCACTTAAAAAGGCTCTCCATTTAGCTTGTCGTGCATTAAGGTTGGGTTTCTTAATGAAACTAGTTAAACTACTATGGTCAATCATTAATACAAACTTTTTACTCAACAGATAATGTCTCCATACCTTCAAAACATGTAATACTATAATTAACTCCAAATTGTATGCAAAGTATCTTTGTTCATGCTCTTTTAAGTTCCGGGATTCATAGGAAATTACCTTTCCTTCTTGCATTAGTACTCCTCCCACTCCTTGACATGCATCAATGTAGACAACACACTCTTTTTATGGGTCTGCAATATTTAGTACCGGGGTTGAGGTCAACAAATGTTTCAATTTTCAAAGCTACGATGACATTTAGTGGTCCATTTAAAGGCTTTTCCTTTCTTTTGTAGAGAAGGTATAAGATATGCTATTCTGGAGAATCCCCCAATAAAGTGATGATAGTATCCTGCCAATCCCATAAAAGTTCGAAAGTTAGTTACATTACTGGGAACAAGACACTCCATAATAGTTTTTATTTTCTCCAGATCAACAATTATCCCCTCTACAGAAATTATGTGTCCTAGATATTGTATTTGATCTTTATAAAAGTCACACTTGTTGTATTGGGCATATAATTGGTGTTCCCACAATGTTTGCAAAACTATTTGCAGATGTTTCTTATGTTATGCTATATTCTTGGAATATATTAAAATATCATCAATAAAAATTAGGACAAATTTATCAAGGTAAGGGTGGAAAATACCATTCATAAGACTCATGAAAGTTTTTGGGGCATTAGTAATCCCAAAGGGTAAAACCACAAACTCGTAATGACCATATCGAGTTCTAAAGGTTTTTTTAGGAGTGTCTTCTTCCTTAATCCTTATCTGATGATAACCTGATTGTAGATCAATTTTAGAGAATATCATGGCAACTTTGACTTGGTCAAACAAGTCATCAATCCTTGGCATTTGATATTTATTTTTAATGGTCCGTTTGTTGAGTTTCCTATAATCAATGCAGAGTCTCATAACACCATCCTTTTTCTTTACAAACAACACAGGGGCTCCCCAAGGTGATACACTTGGGCGAATATAGCCTTTGTCAAGCAATTGTTGTAGATGTATCTTTAATTCAGTTACCTTAGGTATGCTCATTCAATAAGGGGTCTTGGACATAATTGCAACCCCTGTAATCAACTCTATGGTAAAGTCTATATCTTGCTTGGGAGGTAGCCCTAGAATTTCCTCTTGAAACACATCAGTAATAATATCTTGCATAACTGGAAAATTCTCTAAGGTGGTTGCGTTATCTTTTGAATTGGTATATCCTACCTGAACAACATAGATTTGAAACCCCTTCCTAATACATTTTCCTAACTGAGAGGTAGTAATTGGTTGTAATTTAATATGTCTTATTACTCCTTTAATCTCTTGTCTAACACCCTCTTTTGTGAGATAACTAAATAATTTTATATTTTCAGTTTACGAGGGACCAATGTCCTAGCCTATCCATACCAATTAAGACATCATAAGACCCTAGGGGTAGTATATTAAAATTTATACTAATTTGTTGGCTTGCTATCTCAATAGGACAATTATCTACCTTAATTTACACTCTTCTTTTCCCCTCATTAGCTCACTGCACCAACCAAGGATTTTTAAATTTTTGAGTCTGCAAATGAAAATTTTCAACTATATTAGGAGTTATGTAACTTAAGCTTGCTCCTCGATTGATCATAATAAGCATAACATGATTATATATATTACCTTCAAATTCAATCATGGTAGGTTGTTATTATGCTCGATGATCCTCCAAAGAAACATTAATTTTAGCCATACTTCTAGCTACCACACCAACTATGGAACCCTCCTAAATATTGGTAGTATGCTCTGCTCTAGTGGAATAGGGGAAATTTTTATAATAATGAGGTTCCCCATAGCCCCAATACTGTAATGGAGGTCTTTATGCTTGGCTAACTTCTGGCTTACTAGATAATTCCACTTGTTTTGGTTCATTTTGAGATCGAAAATTTTGTTGATTCTTCCCAGGAGCTATGTTGTACCGATTCTTATGCAAGTTTATGAAATTTCCATGTTTTCATTTTTAATACTTTGGGAAATCTTTTTCCCCTTCTTATTAAGACATTTTTTTCTTCCTTCCCCTTTTGTTTCATCTACTGATAGCAAATCTGTGCTTTCTGAATGGCCTCGTCCATAGTTTTAGGATTATCAAACACCAAGTGCTCTTTCATAAATGTTGGTAGGCTACTCATAAAACACTACACTTTGTCATTTTCATCATGCATGTAAGGTACATATCTCAATAGGGATGCCAAAGTTCATCACAAATTCATTCATAGAAAGTTGTCCCAATCGGAGATCATGGAACTCCTTTTCTTTGTCATAGTAAAATCACTCAGTCAAGTACTTTTCTTTGAATTACTTCTGAAATTCTCCCCAAGTCACCCTATGATCATCAATTACATGTACAACTTTGACCTCTTCCACCCATATCATGGCTTTCCCTTGAAGTTGGTACACTGCTAATTTGGCCTTCAAGTTATCGTCATATTTATAAATCTGAAAATATCTGTTCATATTAATCAAAAAGGCTTCAACAACTTCTTGTATTTCCCTATCAAAGGTATGGGGCTTAATTTTCTTAAATCCCCCTTTTAACACTGTTTTATGCTTCTTATTTATTTTAGGGGCTAATGCATTATCAAATTCTTCCTCATTTTCACCTTTATCCCCTTCCAATCCTTGATTTTGACTCCCCACTAGCATATTTTCACTTCCCTGCCTTTGCTCCTCATTTTTGTCTTCGTTACCAGGGCTTCATATAGAGTTCCTATGGTTTTTCCGATCAGATAGGCTTTTCAAAACCGTTCTTGGTCCTGCACCAGTCATTCATGATCAACCCGTAGGTGAGCCATCTCAGGTCTTAGTTGTTGAGTTGTTTCCATCAACATAGTAGTGGGATTTTTATTTTCTCCTCCCAGTTGAACCCACATTTCTGGATTAACTCATGCCATTGGTGTAGGGCCAGATTCTACTATTGGTCTTACTAGTTGTATACTCCTTGCTCCTCTTCTCATCGTTCTTTCTCTATGATATATATATATATATATATATATATATATATATATATATATATATGTTACTCGATTACCCATATAAGCCACAAATCTGAAACATGGCTATGATAACACTTGTAACATCCATCACCCTCAAAACATTTTTTTATTATCGTTAACCCTTCACACTTATTAATATATTTTAACAACAAAATTCTAATGTGTATCACATAATTTATTGTTAATAAAAATTTATATTTATACAAATGAAGGTTAGCGATGTTAGTTTTTAATATAACACATATAATATACCCCTCTAAATGAATAATATACATCCCTCTATCTATATAGTTGGAACTTTGGTTTGAGGTATACATAGAGGGTTCGGTTGTATGGCGCACTAGGTAACTAGCGTAAGGTTTTATGCATGACCACTGACTTGGATAATTCTAGAGCCTGCCACCTATGCACTTGTCACTTCTTTTGAGTAAATATAGTGTAGTACACCTGGCTCACCCTTTGTCATTCATATCCTAGGGTTTTGATCGAGTGGTCCACATTTTGATGGGTCAGTTAAGGGTAACCACCCTCACTTCTGATCTCCCATCGACCATCTCACTTTGACTACTAACCGTAGCGACTTTGAAACATCACCACCATGCCAAGGTCTCCTGTTGGGGTAATCTGTTGAGATTTCTCTGGTAAGTAAGGATAAAATTTTCTCTATCATTCCCACGGTCCAAATAGTTATACAATTTTCATGGGTATTTACAGATGCCGCAGGTATCACATTGGGAAAGAGGTTGTATAGGCCACTACTTCCCGGAATGGTGGGTTTTTATTCTGTTAGGTAAGGCCAGAGTCTAAAAATCCTTTCCTCTAGTGTTCGGTGAGAAACTCCTTTGATTCATAATTTCCATCTCTTCTTGATACAAGGGTTCATTAACTCATGGTTCCATTACAGTGATGCTACCTTTCAGGTACTTAATTTTTTTTTCAATTATATATTTCCTGCGCTTCTTAATATTTTACGTCCTCAGTTGGAGGGTTTCAGGATTCCAAGAAATATTTAACGTTTACTTTGTTGGTGAATTCCATGCAAGTGAGAGGGTTAAACCCTAGTTTTATTTTTCTATTATTTTTTATGGTTCTCCTCAGAAATTCCACAACCATATTATCTTACACATGGTTTATTCCTACTCTAGTTGCACAATTTTTTTGCTCTTATTTCTAAGAGGGTTTCATATAATTAAGTCTGCGAGCCTTACTCTTAGCTTCATTTTATTTTCATATTCATGGTTGTAATGCTAGGCCAGACTACATTTTTACATTTTACATAAAAACCCTTGGAGAGTTAGTGCATCTCTTGAGGTCTTGAAAAATATTCCTATGTATGGACTGAGGTTCCAGGGATTCCTGTGAACCTTGATATATACCATTTTTTTCTTTATACACAAAATTGCATAGTGGTAACCCCAAAATTGGGGTTTGATATCATAATTGTAGTAGTGTTGATAAATATTTTCTGAAACTTTAAATATCAATAATTATTTTTTCTTTTCTTCGTTTTACTTATTATCAACTTGAAATGTTTCCTTTTTTAGTGATTTTGGGGTTCCACAATGTTATTTATGCATGTACATATAAATTATCTCTATTCCTTTGTCTTAAATTAAGCTTAGCTTTTTGGTTGACATGAGCTGCTCTTAATTACCGTAATTCTATAACTGGTTTTATGTTAGGGTTGGTGCTAAACTTTTCTAATGAAATTTATCTTACTGTTATATGTATGTATTTATGGTCATTCTTAAACTCTTTCTTTCTAGTTATTTAACAATGAATGTTATGTTTATTCCAATTATACTTACTTTCGTAATACTTTTACCCATACCGCAGAGTCGACGAAACCTGACCTTCGTCAGGATTTGTCCCACCAAACCCTTGGTACTTTTAGTAATTATTAAGATTAGGGAGAGGGACTGCTCTCTGTTTGGGGCCCTTGATTCCAGAATGAGACATAACCTGCTTCCACCAAGGAATATTTCACCAACACTGACTTATCTATCCTAGATGTTCTTGATCCTGACATTGTTCGAATGCTCACTTCGCTTGTTTCCAACTCCATATCCTCTATTTCTTGAAATAAATATGACAATTAAATTATTTTCCAGAGTCATTTCCTTGATTTTGTTGATTTTTTGTTCTACAAAAATGCATAAATTATTTTTACTAGTAGGGTCAAGGGTTCTTACATTTTCTTGGACCTGTAAGGGTTTATCACACTCGTATCAATTCTTTGATTATTTTTCCTCTTTCCTTAGCATAAGGGAGTTATCTACATATGTTCGATAACCTATCATACCATTTTATTTAACAAAAGAAGAATATATATACCAGTCAACATTCATCTTGTAACAATAGAATTTTTGTTTCCTGTTGACATAGAAATATTATACTCCAGCATTCTTTCTTCAGAATAGAATGACGATAAGTTAATAAACACCAACATTCTTACAAACTAATAATAAGTCACTATGCACCAACATTATTTCTTTTAAACAATATGACAACATATTTAAAATCACAAGATACTGATCTGCATAATTTAGCCTATTAGGGAAGCAGTCTTGAAAGAAGACTCCTCCATCCAGCCATGAGATTGGAGATTAGGTCCAATACACCCCTCCGAGACTCTTTAATTTTCAGAGTTTCTTGCAGACAATATTTTTTTCCTTAGACCTCGCGATTCCCAGTCCAGTTAATAACATTAAGCTTCATGGATTCCATTGGCTCCTTGTCCCGATCAAGAACATCCTTAGTAGTTTTAAACCTTGCCTTGGTAGCATCCTGCTCAAGGTTTCCCTCTCTACTCTTTCTTGCCTGGGGTCTCTCTCTCTTCTCCTGCCCCTTGGATTTCTCCCCAACTGAGATGTTTTAATTTCTAAGGGAAGAGGAAATAATTGTCTCAACTGCTTGGAAATTTAAATAATTTCTTTTTAGGATCTTCTCTTGTAATTCCCTTACTTAGCATAATAATTGTATATTTATATTTCTTTAAAATAAAACAATCAAAATAATTTTAACATTTAAGGTTCCCTTTTTCCTAAACTTTACCTTGTCTAGAGTTTACCAAATTTTGCATAGGAAAAGTAAATGACAATTATTTACACAGTCCAAGTGGGTGCTACAACCAATTATATAAGATATAAAATTGAATTATCTCAAGTCCAACTAACATCACTATTCAACCTCTTTTATCATTGTTCACCAAGACTGTAATTTTCTAAACATCTTACAAAATATGAAAAGTTGGTTTAACAAGTTGGCTACATAGCCTTTTTAAATGATTGTCACGGGGATATGGCAAATGATTGGTTATAATTTTGTGGTGTCATGTTTATAAATAAATGTTTTTTTGTTTTTGTTTTTGTTTTTTTAAATATTGTATATATAATAATTATAAAAACAAAGGAAATATGTGTGTGTGTGTGTTTTGTTTTAATAATAATTTAGTTTTAATAGTTTAACGTCTTTAATCAATAATGTTTTTTTTGTCTCATCAAGTTAGAAATGAAAAATTTGTCAACGACCAAATTGTAAATAGCCCTATAAAATTCCATTGAATTGAGATTCAACCAAAACCTAACAAAATCTTGCAAACGAAGATTCCTATATAGTATGTTTCATTGTTTCTAATCCCATAAATTGCATAGTCAATTAATAAAAGCTCTTTTCATCCATAAAATTTTGAAGTATAGAGCATGATAATTTATGTTTTTATTTTTTCTTTATTTTTATGTTTTAGATTATTTTTAAGTCTTTCCAAATATTGGTGAGCTCTAGTATTGCAACAATAATGCTGTAATTCCTGGGGCTTCCTTCTCTACTTTTATCAACCCAGTAGTTCGTAACAATCTTGGAAGCGACGGTGCTGTATGCACAAGTACTAGCTCTTACTGCAGGTTGTCACTTGATCAGCTCGCGGAAGTTCGCTAGCTTAAGCCAACTTCTATGAGTTCTCAGAAGACGTTTTAACTGTGATGAAAGGAAACTAACTCTACAGGGGCAATTCTACTTATAGAAATAGAAGGAAAACTGAAATGAAACACAAACCCTAACAAACCCTAGCTAACCCTAGTTTACCCACTAACCCTACTTTTGCAAGAAAAGAGATTGAAACTACTGAAATGGGTGCCATTAGCTACTGAAAGGTAAATTTGATGTATTCAAGCTACTTCTAAAGATAAATGAGAAGAAATCATCTTTTTTTACTTTTGAGTATTTTTATGTGGAATTATTATGCTTGTGATTTGACTGGTTGTGACTGTGCAGAGGTTTGGTGGCAAAGGAAGATGGAGTTTGCTTTTGAAGAGGGTGAGGAAGGTGTGGAAAGGTCTTAAGAAGCCCCTAGTACCCTTCTGAAGACTTTCATTGTGATCAGACTTTGAAAAATCACTCACAGGAAATTTTACAGGAGGCTGTAGGGGATCTACAGGAGGATCTACAGGAGGAGGCTGAAAGTGGTTTTTGGAGGTTTGAGGGTGGAAAAATGCTGGAAAAATGGAAATGAAGGCTGGATGAAGGTGTTGAGAGGTCTATAACTTGTCAAGGAAATTCAGGGATGAATGAGATGGTTAGATTTGTTCAAAGGGAAAGAAGGCTACTTTATGGAAAAACACAGAAATTAGGGCAGATTGGTGAAATGTTGCGAATGAGTTGGGAAATATAGGAGAAGTGAGTTGGTGCTGGCTGGTTCATGGAGGGATGGTGAGTTGATATTTCCTACAAGAGATCTGCACATTCACTTAGCAAAACTGACCATAGAAAGAACTAAAAACATAGTTTTGTCTAGCTTAACCTAATCTCTGACCTAAAAGAAGAAAATGTTGAACAATACCTTATGAATAGAAAAGCATGCGAGAGAACTATGGAAAAAAGACATGAAATGATCTTAGCAATTAAATCTGAGCCAATATCAACTTTTCCAAATCAAATTATCACACTAGTAGTTGCATGAAATAACAAAAACTGTGTTTTTGGTGGCAGCAGTAGTGTCTTGAGCTAATTTAATGAAGCAAAAATGAATATATGCAACAAAAATTAACTCATGAATGGAAACAAAACATAAAAGTACACAAAGGAGGTGCTGGGCAGCTTGGGTTGGGCCCTAACTCAAGAGCTTCAGCCCTCTGAAAAAGATCAGTGTTGGCTCAAAACTTGGTTAATCTTCATTATAAAAAAAAGTAGCAGTTACATCACATAAACTGTCTTCAAAAAGAGCTCGAAAATGAGCTGAGTACAAGGCTGCACAAAAGTGAAAAAATATACTAAGAACTGGCTAACCTACTGAGGCTTGAAGCCTTCTTATTTATACAAGTGGGGACTCCCAACAGTCCTCTTAAAATTAACGAACTCGACTTTCTAGAATTGAAGATAACAACAGTCCTACTTGACTTGCTCAGCTACCCCTTGGAATCATCAATGTGGGCTTTTGTACTCCAAGTTGCTAATGGAGGATTCGAGAAAAGGGGTAATTAATGAAGGAGACACCCCTCCTACAAGTCCTCTTCCCTGTTTCCTCGAGTTTGGCTTCCATTTGCTCATAAATTCCTTGTCCTTGTCCAAAATTGTCCAAAAAATCTGCAATAAACACTCATTAGACTACATGGCAAAGTGACTAACCCAATTCACTCTATTGACATAAATATATTCAAAAACATGCACAAAACTACTGAGAATAGTGGATTAAATCGAAATAATAGGCAGAATGAGCCCATATAGTTACCCATTTCTGGGGCTCATCAAATATTAACCATTTGCATTTTAGATAAGTGATTAGAATTCCTTTATTATTTTAATAAACCTTATATAAACGGCTAAAATGAATCCATGATAATTATACAATATAGAAAATTGAATTGTCTCAACTCCAACTAACATCACTACTCAACCACAATTTGTTCCACCATATTATTTCCAAATAAAGTGAGATTCTTATCCTATTTTCACGAATAACTGTTTATGTAAATGATTAGAAAACACCTAAATATTAAATAAAGGTATTTCATTAGAGAGGACTTATGGACAACTTCTTAGTAATATTAGTTTAGATTTCAATGTTTGCATTGTGCGCATTAATTTAAGTGTAGATGTTAATTTCTGGTGATGTGTAATGATTTTTGTGTCACATTAATAACAAAATGGGTGATTTGGAAGTTGGGGAGTGTAAAGAACAAAAAATGAATAAGAATGAACAACAAATATAAAGTCAACAAAGAAACATAGAAAAAATGACAGCTAAGTAATATCAACAAAAATAATCACAACAAATAGCAACAGAGTAACGTCAAAAAAAGGTGAAAGAACAAATTGAGAAACAAAGAGCACATCAAAGAGAAATTAGAAGAACATATTGAGAAAGAAAAACACAACAAATGACAACAAAATAATAAATAGAAGAGATAAAAGAAAAAATTGAATGCCAAAAATTACATTGAAGATAATGTCAAAGAACATATCGAGAAAGAAAAACACAACAAATTACAACAAAACAAAAACACCAAGAGATGAAAGAACAAATTGAACAATAAAGAGAACATCAAAGAGAATATTAAAGAGCATATCAAGAAAGAAATGTACTACAAATGAAAATAGAACAACAACAAGAAGAGATGAAAGAACAATTTGGACAACAAAGATTACATCAAAGAGAATATCAAAGAGCATATCAATAGAGGACGACACAACAAGTGACATATAAAGAGTGTGAAGAGAAAAAAATACAAGAAAACGTAGAAGAAAATCCTATAGAAAAGAGGTCTTTAAAGGATGAAGAAGAAAATCCTACGATAAAAAAGGTGTTTAAAGGATGTAGAAGAAAATACTACGATAAAAAGGTGTTTAACAAATATCTATGTCCAATTAAAGTAAAAAATTCTCAGTGATGTGGATATTACACATCAAAAATTTCACGATATATTTGATTGATAGCTTAAGTTCAAATGTGTTATGTGTGCAAGGATTCATATGATAGAATTAATATATTTAAAACAAATACAAGTCCGATATGCATGAGATGTAAAATAGAAGGAACTCATCACAAATTTCCATTTGATAATCATATGAATCCAGAACAACAACCTAAAGTTCTTAAAGATCTTCGATAAGTTCAGGAGATGTTGATAGCACGTTCAAGTCCAATTTTGTAGGCTATGCATTCAATAGGTGGAAAATACAAATATAGAGGACACACCATTAGTTTTTCACAAAAGGTTACAATTTTTCCATGAGTTACCTCGACATATTCAAGACTTAGATTTGATGATTGCTGTTAGAAAATATAAAGTATTGTCTTCATTTAATTATAATATTTAGAATGATCCATATTATCATGGAGCTCAATTTGATGAGAACGCACTTAAAAAATTAATCGAATGTATGGTGCTTTTGGTAGCATATGAGTCCCAAATACACATTCCTTGTTGTTGGTTGCTTCATACAAGTAAATATACAAACAATGAATGATGATAGTGATTAAACATGGACTAACAAATTACTAAATTAAGTGGAAACAATGCATAAACTAAAACTAAAACAACTTGAAATAAGCTAATGAAGCAAAACAAATCAACAAAAGAGTAAGAAAAGGGTCCTCTTTATTGATTGATGGTAGTGGAAGAGTTACAAATGAATTTCAAACACACTTGAAAAGAGTTAATTTAGAAACAATTCTCAATACTTTTTCAAGCTCTTGCATTCTCAAAGAAGCAAATAAAACTCTCTAAAATGGTGGAATTCTCTTAGAATTTTTATGCTTGATTTCTTTCGAGAAATTTTGGTAGCATAATATTGCACAACTTCTTCTTGTTTTTTGCTCTCCATGCTCTTGCATTTATAGAATTTTTGAATACTCTTTCCCTATTTTGGCCCATCAATGAGGTTGGTTGGCTCATAAATGAGATGAGAGCTACCATCCTCTTGCCATTAAGGCTTCTTGGAGCTCAAGGCTTGAATAGTTAGCCCACCATGTCAAGAGTTTGAGTGTTTTTCAAGCAAGTGCACCTCCCGAGATGTTGACTAACTTCTTGCGACCCTCACAACTATAGAATAAAATGTCGCAAGGGTGAAATTATATGTCTTTAGAGCACCTACGACGGATGATTTTTAAAGTCAATCTCAGAAAATCCTTTTGATTTTTATTTCCATAATGTTTTTAGCTCGAAATGTGTCCTTTGTACATGCTACTTACTAACTCTGAGTGCCTTATGTTGTGTACACATGAGTTTACCATTTTTTTTCATAATAACAGTTCCCCCCTAATGTGTGAGGTTAAGAGCAAGCATATAGTTGAAATACGTCACATTGTGTTGTTCCTGATGATGAGTCCTACTTACTTCTTTAGAGAGAGAAGCTTGTTGTGGAGATGAGTAGGGGAAATGACCTTAACTAAGAACTGAAGGAAAACCATGCTCTAAATAAATACTGATACAAAGGTGTCTATACAATGTGTGCATGTCCCATGCTCATTAATATGGCTGAAATATTACAAATACACAGGAAAATCCTGTCAAAACAACGTTGAAGTGGTTTATGTGTTGTTAGTTGAAGAATATATTTTATTTTTCCCTCAGGGGCATAAATGACAAATAGAAAGAACTAGGTGACACCATGCATCAGATATAAAGCACTGTGAAAGGAGGTGGGATCTAGACGCATGGGTCTTCGACTAAATGGGATAATTGCAATGGTCACAAATTATGATACACTGGTCACAAATCACGATACACCTCTGACGTGAAAAATTATGTTGGTGTCAAACATTAGGTGGACCACTGAAATCAATGGGTAATGAGGGCTCTCATTATTCCACATAATATTTTCCCAACAAAAGGTGAGGAACAACCAAGGTACTACTTTTGATTCTGGAAGATGTGTGTTGATGTCAATAGAAAGGAAGAACTAATTGCTCGTAAAAATGATTCCAGGAAATCCCTATGACGATGAGGTAGGTATTGTAACTTGATGGGTCAAAGGCATGATAATAGAGATTTCCAGTATAAGAGGGATATAGGAAACTACCCAAGGTTGGAACTATAATGCTAGTGGTGGCAGTCAAAATGATAACTCTAAGGGATAAGCCCCTAGGGTTGGGAGGATATCCAAGGGAGGTTTATGCATGTTTTGATTATCACAATCGATGGGAAAACAAATGGTGATAAATTATGTGGGAATGAGATGACTAAATATTGAACTCCAACCAAGGGAGGCTAGGTACTACTGCTAGGTAATTGACACAAAAATATGGGTGAGGATCATTTTCCAAAAAATCTATGTACACTTGCCAAAAGAATTTAAAAGTGGTTTTGGATGTACAAACATGGAGACAGGAAACCCAAGAATACGGTCGCCTACCTAATAATGTAGGTGGGAATCTACAGAGGGTGGGGGCCCCATTCACTAGTCGCAGTGTGAGGTGGTTGAAATGGAGGTGAGAATACAAATGATATAATGTAATGTGGATGGATAGTAGGCCAATTATTGAATGTGGTGGTACATTCCTCATAATCCAAAAATAAAGGTGGCTGAGGAGGGGGGTGGTAAGCAGGAAAGTGAACAAGAGAGATGAGGCTTGTCTTCAAGTCATGCTAATGAAATGGCTCCCAAGCCTAAGAAAATGATCATGGATACTAATTATATTGGGCGAGATGTGAGATGGGGTAATCCATGTTTATCGAGGCTCTATCAAATAACATGGAGGTTTATCGAGTGTAAGTGTAAGGTGATAGTAAACGTGGTCGAGATGATGGAACTTATGGTTAATTTCAGAGAAATGATGCCAGGACATGAAAATTTCTAAGGAAGCCTATCATGCTAGTGAGGAATCATATCTTGGTTGTTGAGTGGTGCACTAAAGGACTGAGATCACTGTGAAAGCTACCAATGACTTGCAATTTAAAAGCCAATACTCCAAGTGAAAGTATCTTCATAAAATAAACATATACATGAAATATTGTAGAAGATGTAACCAATTAGGCAGGAAGGTGCATCTGATGGGTACTCTGAATGTAAAACAGGCCCAAAAATGAAAAAAAAATGATGAATTGAAATGAGGGTACCATGGTGTAGATGAGAATGTCCTAATCCCAACACCACTAACATTTTGGTGAAAGGAGCTCATGGGATATCATACAATCATCTAGAAGAATGGTCGAAACAAGCGTATATATGAGCGGTGTGGCTCACATTGCCACCTCATTTATACCTGCTAATGTGGTGCTTGGTTTGGATCCCACATACTACTTATGCATTTGCGACCAATCAGAGTGTCCATTCATCTTGCGAGGAGAGCCATGTTAGTCATCATTAAGCCCTGTTTGTTAATTCATTAGCTCTAGGGTAGATAATTGGTAGTTATTGTTGGTGCCTTCTTGGACTAACACACCTGTGATGGCTACCTCCAATGATGAGAGGTAGAGGATGTAGTCCTTGTTATGGTTAAGCATGCTTATTAATGGCACTTACGAAAACATGTATTTTAAAGCCTTGAATGATTGTTGAGATTGCTCATCCCATTGTAATGGGACATCCTTATGGAGGAGGTAGAGAAAACCGTGAGCACATGTGGCATAATAAGGAACAAAGCGACATAATAAATTGAGCTTACATTGTAATCTTTATAACTTCTTTGAAGCATTGGGTGGTGGAATTTTCCAGATGGTATGCACTTTTAGAGGGTTAACCCTGATACGTTACTGGGAACCAATAAATCCCAATAGTCTCCTAACATTGACGTAGAAGACACACTTGAGAGGGTTAAAGTGCAAGTTTTATTTTCAACAACACTAAAATGCAAGAAAAATATATTATAGATGGTCAGAGTGTTTTTTCAATCATACAATGAGGTCATCCAGATAAGCAAGTATCATATGAGCTTAATAATGGAAAATTTAGTTCATATCCCATTGAAAAGTGGCTCCAACATTTTTAAGGCCAAAGGGAATGACGTGATATGTGAAAGTACCCCAAGGAGTGGTAAAATCAGTCGTGTACTGATTTGTGTGGCAATTTCTAATATGATTGTATCCTGATAAGTTTTCCATGAAGGAGAAGGCTCTGTGCCTAGCACAATCATGGATGACTTAATTAATAAAGGGTGTGGGATGTTTATCCTTAGGGTAGACTTTATTCAAATAATGTAAATCACTACAAACACGTATGGCACCATGTTTTCTCATGACAAGTATAGGGTTGGAAACCCATGATGTGTAAGCTATAAGGTAAATGAAACTGGCTTTGTGTAGCTACTGATTTCAAGTTTGATTACATACTCTTTAAATGGATGTATTAGGCACTGATTTTTCCTAAAGGGTAGGAATTGGGCCATGAGTCAATGTGATGCTCTACAATTGTAGGACTTAGACTAGGCATTTCAGACTAATACGATGTGAAGATGTCCTTGAATTCTTGGAAGAGGGTTTTGTATGAGGTAAATTCTTTAGGTGAAAAAACTACCCCATGAGAGATCTCCTCGACGACATCAATTTTGGTTGAGATATATACCTGGATGGTGGGCAACATATTGGACATGTTACCTACTTAAAATTTATTTGGTGATGGAATTGGATTCTTGTACGAATCTACATGGCCCATGGGAAGAAAATATTTGGTTTCTACTATGCAAATGGTATTCAATGGTGCATCATTAGGTGTAACTTTTTTTCTAGCAGGAATAAAACACTGTGATTCATGGCATCCCATGGAGATTTGAGTTTCATCATGGACTTAAGGATGTCCCAATCAAAATGAAAGAGACTCGAAAAAGGTGACAAAGGTGATGATAGGTCATGAGGCATTGGTTAGTGCATGGAAGTGCTAGTTGATAATTAGGGGAATGATTCTGTACTCATTGTTGTAGAGCTAAGAGATGTTGATAGTGCATAGATGCATTGATTCCATGTGGTTATAGGTGGTGCAAAATTTGCAATGAGAAAAATAGTCTCGACATTGTATAATGATAAGTAGATGAATTTAATCATGGTTTAAATGGAAGAAGAAATGAACTAAATATGGTGTTGTGTGTCATCAACACTAGAGGTGGGAGTATCTCCCTGATGGTTTCCTAAGGGTGAATGGGAGAATATTACCAAGACGTTGTTGGAATATTGGGAGCCAAAGAGTCATCCTCTCTAGGGTTAAGCTCTTTATGATTTTCATGCAGAGAGTGACACACTATACTAAGCTACTGAAATATTTGAAGAAGGAGACATGTGGATGTGTCATAGAAAGTGCTAGTGAAAATACCACATGGGTGTAAGGCACATAATGAAACTTCTGAGGCTATGTAGTAGATAGTCTGCAATGTAGCTTCACTCATAACTCTCGATGGTGATTTGGGGGTAAGATCTATGGATGGCATGCCTGGGGGGGTGTACCACCTATTAATCGTGGATTTATCAGATGCAGGGAGAAGAACATATGACTGCATGTTAGTTTGTGTCAAAGAAAGCCACTCCTCTTTGAACCTAGGGAAGTGTAGCCAATGGCATGTGTGGTGCATATAGTGCACACAAATATGACATCTATGACAATTGTGTCTTGACTTGTTGTTGGGCATAGGCCAATGGGTAGGAAAAGAGGCATGGATAATATCCAACATTTATTTCAAGGCCATGGATTGGCTGACTAGGTGTCCCATCTCATTATGGATGTCACATGAGGGGATTAGTTTAGAAGTATTATGTTTTGTCTTATTTTTCTTTATCCTAGTCGGGGCTGACGTAGAATGGGTGTAATGATGGAAAAAAGCACATGGGGGTTCTCTCTATGGAGTTTCTTCTTCAAATACATAGTAAATGTTATGAGGTGCATCCTCACTAACTAGAGTGGTGGGAATGGATGGTGACCATACTGACTTGATGAATGGTCACCAATGCATCTCGATATATAGGGAAATTGGGGAAATGATGAGTGTAATGTTTTTGATATGCACAAATGGTGCATGAATGATTGGTGTGTAATACCTTATTATGATAGGTGGTGGATTTCTCTCCTATAGGGGAAGAAGAAAGTAAGGGTGCCTTTAGGGTATGAATAAGGGATTTCAACTCTTCTAATGATGGGAATTAGTTGGTAGGGCACCCCATTACGTAACATAATGCAAATGGTGGAGGTAGCCTAGGAGAAGAGGTAGTTGTGGTGTCATTCTTCCTAACTTGTCATTTATCTTTCCTCGTGGCACCCTCTGGTGTCGATGCAAGTGATACTACAAGCGGTAAGTGGTGGGTGACAAGATTATCCTCAAAACTTACTTGTCAAAACAGGGGGTCGTATACTTCTAGGTGTAGCACAATCAATGCCAAGAAGGTCTAGAAAAATATACAAGATAAAACTCTATCTCCAACCATATATTAAATCTTCTAAATTCTGAAAAGAAAAGAAACAGAACCCTAGTTTCATGTTCATGCACTAGTTGTTATGGAAACTCATAGATCACTTTGTTTAATATCCACTCCAATCATAAACTCTTCAAACTGACTGAGATTATATACAAAATAAAAATAATTCATTTCAACACAAGCTTCAAATGATAAATCCCAAAAACATGCAGTAAAATCACATAGGATATCAAACCATTCATGCATTGTAAAGAATCATCAATTAATTATGTTCCTGTACTATGTACAAATTCCTGATAAAGAAATATTCACCACTCTCTTTCAAACTATGCACTTGGATTAAACTTCCCTGGTATATTGAATCAATCATGAGACATGTATGGTCAAGGAATCTCACTCTGTTCAAACCACTTAGAAAAGATTCTAGATCCTAGAATTAATCTATGCTTCAAATGAAAATCAAAATAAGAGTTTACCACTTGTATGCATTAAAAGAAACCAAGTTCAAAAGAGAAAGATAAAATAAAGTAACAATCCCACCCTTTCAATTAGCCTCTTCTCCACAAAAGCATTGAAGAAATCTATCTTACTCATGCAACAACTTGAGTACTCTTTTTTCTTTCTTTACTGTTATAGTGAGAAGATAGGATAATCACATTCAATTTTAATGTGAATTAAATCTCTAAAATTATTCTCCCTTGGTTTGATTTTACCCTGGATCCAATAAAAATGATTAAATCAATGGACCTATGCTCTTTCCAGTCAAGAGATATACTGAGACTTATTTCGTTTAGTAAGCCCTAATCCATCAGATTGCATCCTTTTGAGACCATTGCATCTCACAACATAATCATTGCTTTTACTCGCAACGATACAGGAACCTCAAAAGGGCAACTTCTAGTACTCAGTTTGTAATAGAAAACTATTGTAAAAACCTTCAAAGTTGATAGACCATTGTATAAAAATTGTTCTTTAAGGATCATAAGGATTCGAAAGACCATTCCAGGGTTTATTTCTTTAATAAGGTATACAATTGTTGGATGATGTTTCTAAAAGAGTTCTGATATCAAACTTGGTTCTCACAACCTTTCGAATGTAAACAATATCATCACAAAGAAGAGGCCTAAATCTGGCATCAAACCAATTGTTTTCAAAGTATATAATCATAAACTCTTCAAACTAAAAGTAAAATAAATGATACCATATAAGCCTTCAAGAACACAGTATTCCTGGGTCTAGTTTATCACACCATAACAAAGCTTTTAAATCACCTTTACAAGCTTATGTAAATAATGAAAACCACAATAATATAAAATTTCCAGCACATAGTGATATTAAATCCAATGATAATGAGCTGGGTTGGTTGGGCCCTAACCAATTAGCTCATTTTGTTGTAAGAAAAAGAGAAGACTACATGATATTAAAATACATGAACAAAATAAAATACACATGCGATTTGAACCTGACAATGCAACTTTGTATTAATGGAAAGAAATATCAGTTTAGTACATCTGATACTTGGTGGTCCAATTCCAAAGAGATCTGGTGATACCTGGTTTAGCTTTAACAATATAAGACTGAAAACAATATGGCTAACCTGACGCTTCCTATGACTTGAGTTATATAGAATTATTATAGAGAATCCATGGCCATAGCGAGCCATTATTAAAAAAATAAAATAGAAACAGTTGAAAACAAACTTCTATCAATAGGTATTTAGGTCAACTACATCTGAATGTTAAGATTTGCTTCTCAAGGAAAGACCTTGAATTGGCTTCATTTGGAGAGAAGTTATGATCTGAGCGTTTTTTGCTGAAGACTAGGAGTAAGGAGTGCTCCATATTCTCCTAAAAATTGATGAAGAACTTTAACAACTCATCTGATAGCAAATGGTCCTGATGCTAGTGCAAGAATCCCTTTGACCTAGCGCAAGAATCCCAAGGTTGAATAATTTTCTCCTATTTTACCATATTCACTTCATAACGATATTAATGACAGATAAAATAATAAAATACTTATGATAACATTAATATAATCAGTAGCCATCAAAATATTAATTTATTTAACATTTTTAAAGATAAGAAAACTTCTTACCTAAATTCACATAAATTCAATAGTGAGAAGTAGAAAATGTATGCATGAAGGTTTTTTAGGTTGTAAAACAAAGCATAAGGTGGGGTTTTGTGGGTGAAATCTAAGAAAATTCTAGAGCTTGACATCCCCCCAACCTGATGATGTTGTGTGTCCTCACACAACTGAATATGCTTACCTTTGCAAAAAATAAAATTTTGAAGACTCCCCTCCATCACTACTGAATTTGAATATTAATTCCAATGTTTGTAATTTGTATCTTATTCAATTCTATTTTAAACCTTTTGGCTCGGGTTTTCATGTAAGCAACATGAATTCTCCATTTCTTTACATGTTCCTTCAACCCTGCTACTTTTGCAAGTAGTTGCTCATTTCTAGCTATCAATGTTGTATTCTGGGACTTTACAATTCGATCTAAAACTTCCAAGTATTTGTTCTTTCATTTCAATATTTTCATTTCTTTTTATTTCTTAGTCTTTTTTAAGAGGAATGAGAGAGGAACAACGTCCTCTTATTCCTATGGATTTTGTTCCTTACTGGTGGCAGTAGCTTCAACGTCTACTAAGAGAGAAAAACTCTTCTTACCACTTGCATGCTTTTAATCATGAATTGATGCTTTGTCACTAATATCTCCTCTGTCTCCTTTACTTATGGGAACTTCTTGTGAATGTGTTTTTTCTTCTGGTGGAATACAATCTGCCTTTGGTAAAGTTGACTCCATAACGATCTCTACATCATACGAGTTTTCTCCCTCTGGTAACTCTTGGTGAGAAGAGACACGCAAAATCTTTGGTAACCCTCTTGTTATCTTCTGGGGTGTTTCAAGCACCACATCCTTAGATAACGCACTCCTCTTTCTTTTTTCTTAAGTGTTGCTATTGCTTTTCCTTCTGAGACTAGACAAATCTGGAGCTAGATCCAGATCCTTTAACTTTATCTGTGTTCCATTTCTTAGGTTTTTCTAGAATATTAACTCATCTCATATCCCCAAACTGCTGCAGTGTAAGGAACTCCTCCCAAGTAGAACCCCTATTTTTCAATTCTTCACTGATTAATATATTAATTAATACATAGTGACAAAGTTTATATTCCACCTATTTTTCAAGACACTTTTGAACACTCTGAGCCATTTTAGCTAAACTATTTAACACAAAATATGGTAAATTGATAGACTGTTCGGATTCAAAATGCATCAAAAGGTGTATGTGATACAAAAAAAAAATTGAATACATGCCTTCACATGTAAGAAAATTTTGTAGTATATACAACAAATTCCTCCATTTTTCAATAATTTGGTTTCCAGGAACACCTTTCTTCCAATCAACCTAAAACTCTACATCCATCAAGAACCTTTGCCAAGATCTTTTTACTACTTCTTCCATTTTAAACCAATATTTCCTAATGCAGGGAAACTCTATTGCCTGTGCAATGAATTTTTCCAACAATTCAAACGTCATTGTCCCAATAATAATAGTCTTGCCATCAAACCCTTTTGTAAAATCTTTTGTCACTGCAGAATCAAACTCATTGAATTTGTATAAAAATGGAAGCCACTCCATTGCTGCAAAATAGGAAAACTCGATTCATACTCAATGGTTCCTTCAACTTCTTTCACTGAGAAGGGATCCATTCTTATTGGTGCCATAATGTATGTGTACAATTTGAAATGCAAAGGCACAATTCTATAATCAAAATTCTAAATTCTCAATCTTCTGGTGTCTAGAGGTTGAAGGGCGCAGGAAGGGTCCTTCTTACTATAATATGTAATGCATGCATCCAATTGAAACCTATAATTATTCTGATTTGATACCTACATCACCACCTTGAACTTTGAATCTTCATTACCATTTATGGCAATCATGATCCACTAGATACGAAATTTGGTTAGGAGTAATGAGGCTATGTAACGGCTAACACATCATGCATAAATATCAAGAAATTACAATCATGTCATGTTATCATATCGAGACTTTTGGGTTCCAAATGATAATGGAAACATCTATCACAATAATAATGAGGAATGGGTAGTGATTGTACCTTCATGATCATAATCTAGCCTTACTAATTACATAACAAGAACTAGGAGTAGTACTTTTTATGATAAAGGTTATATAGATTATAAAATATGACATGTTGAACATTAAAGTACCGCTAACTCATTTTTCTCCTTTTATTGGTAGTGAATCAAATAATTCATATATGTAACTGCCCAAGTGTCACAAAATTTATCGGTTCAACTATACAGAGTAAATATTCAGACATGTAGAAACCAAATACCATTCTTGTACTAAAAAATGGTTCCTATACTTAGGAACATTCCTGCACTTCAAATACTATTCCTGCATCAAACCAAAATAATATTTCATGCTTAGATAGGCTGACTAATCACTTCAAGGAGAAACAATTTTCTCAGGTTGGACCAACATTATTACAGAACAAATTTCTTTGATGCTCTAAAATATTCAATTCCAGGAATCCATATTTCCATAATTCAACTATCTGCTCTGAATCACATAGAGTTCCTAATTTTTTTTATCAGAGCTCAGAAACAAGAATGGGGGAAAAAGAGGTGGGATAGGAGTATTGTAAAAATAATGGGAGGGGATATTACTAGGGATATTTAGAAATAAAATAGAGTAGTCAATATATAGGGGAAATAAGAAAAGGGATGGGGAAAAATACAAGTGAATAAGAGGGAAAACACAAGTGGCAAGTAAGGAATTGTTTCGAAGAAAGGGGTATATATACTTATAGGATTAGTGAAGAATGGAGAGGTTGTATAGGAGGGGGAAAATAAGAATGACTAAGTAATCTATTATAATGTTATAATGTCTCTGTCAACAATAAATGGTGTAACCTATGTGAGAAAATTAAGCTGCAACAGGATTTTTATGTCATCTGCTTATAATTTAACATGCCACCTGCCCTGAATTTTGATAAAGGCTATGTCTCTACTAGTCCTTTTCTGCTGCCACCAGAAGTCACTACAAAAAATTTCTTCTTATTAGAGGTAGGTTAGGCATGTATACAAATTCAAGTACATCTCATTTATTAAAAGGAAATAATTTGCCTGCCAGTGACCTAGTTTTCAAGCAAATCCTTACACAACTACGTCAGTAAGATGATTTTCACAGTTATGCATTTTTTTAATTTAATTTAATTCTTTGATTTTTTACTTTATTTTATTATTCCAGAAAAAATAGAAACTCAAAAAGTACTCATAGTAGGCTAGAGATTTCCTCTACGTACCAGTCTCAAGTCTGACTATTGTTGAACTTGTTGCATGAAGTCTTCCTTGGTGCTAGATTGAAGATATAACTTGAGTCTATGTCTATTCACCAAGAAGATAGTACCTTGTTCATCAATGGTTTTTATCTCAGCTTCCCCATTCTCAAAAACTCTAATCACCTCGTAAGGTCCCAGCCAGTGTGTGTGAAGCTTCCCTTCAAAATTATTGAACTTTGACTCATAGAGGAGCACCCAGTTGCCCAATTGGAACTGCCTTTTCCTAATTAACTTATCATTCCATTTACTACACTATTATTGAATCAAAATAGTTTCCTATACAACATCCCTTCTCATCTCATCCAATTCACTTAACTACAAAACGCATTGTTTTTCTGCCTCCAAGAGATCTAATCCCAACTGGACTGAAGTCCTAAAATTTTTAATCATGAATTCAATTGGAAGTAATAACTATTTCCTGTACACCATCTCATAAGGTGTGTGACCCGTAATAGCTATCCAAGTAGTTATGTATGCCCACATTGGTTTTAGTAACGTGCTTGCCCAATCCTTTTTATGGATATTTACTATTTTTGTGAGGATGGACTCAATCACTTTATTTGTGGACTCTACCTGGCCATTTTCTTGTAGGTGGTATGGTGTATATTTCTAGCATCGAATCTTGTATTGATCTACAATTCCTTTCACTAGATTAGAAACAAACTATGGTCCATTGTCAGTAACAATTTCTTGTGGTACACCAAATCTAGTAAAAAATTTAGTAAATAGGAAATCAACTACAACTTTTTCAATGGCATAAGGAACAACCTTATCTTCTACCCATTTTGTCACAAAATATGTAAAAGCTAATATATGTATTTTGTTTAAATATGTTGGGGCTATAGGTCCCACAAAGTCAATGGACCATTTTTCAAAGGGCTCTAACATGACTTGCAGGCACAAAGGCATCTCATCGGCTTGACCAAGTTGGCCCATCCATTGACAACCATCATAACACATAACATATTGTTTGGCATCCTTAAAAAAGGAACTTGGCCAAAAGTAGCCAGTGCGGAGGATTTTATATGTTGTCATTTTATCTACGAAATGGACTCCATAAGGCTCATCATGGGAGGCTTTTAAAATGTCAAACACATCTTATTCTCTTACACATGTATGAATAATAAGATCAGGTCCTGTGTAAAAGAGATCTCCTTGAATCCAGGGGTATGAAGTACTATTATGAATGATTCGCTACCTCTCCCTAGAAGACAGGTGTGATGGTGTTTTTCCTGTGACAAGATAATTTGCTATATCAACAAACCGATGGGATTGTTTTAAACAACAAAAATATGTTCATCGGGAAATGAATCAGCGACTGGATCTACTTGACCAAGACTATTTAATTTAGAAAGAAAATTAGCTACCACATTTGACTTTCCTAGCCTGTCAATTATAGTTACATTGAATTCTTGTAGTAAAATCAACCACCTAGTGATCCTACCACTAGTTAAAGGTTTGTTCATCAAATATTTTATAACAGGGTGATATGTATGTATAAATACTTTATATCTTGTAATATAGTGTCTGAACTTATTGATAGCAAAAACCACAGCTAGGAACTGTTTCTCTATCATTGTATAGTTAAGCTCAACGAGTGATAAGTTTTTACTAATGAAGTATATGGCATAGGATTACTAATTTTATTCTTGTCTGAATACTGCACCAATGGCAGTATCTAAGGCTTCTGAGGAGATATGCAATGGAAGGGACCAATTAGGTCCCCCCAGAACTGGTCTCTATACTAATCTCTCCTTCGGATTCTCAAAATCTCATTGGCAAGCTTCGGTCCAAGACAAATCACTATCCTTAGCCAATAGTCGAAAAAGAGGGGCAGTTATCTTAGAAAACTTCTCAATGAATCTTTGGTAGCCGCATGACCCAGGAATCCTCTCACATCCCTTTGTGTTTCTGGTATAGGCTGGTGTATGATGACATCTATCTTAGTTGGATCTACTTGGATACCCTGATCATAAATCAGATGGCTAAGTACCACCCCTGCTCTGCACATTAATCTACATTTTTTGTCACTCAAAGCAAGGTGGCCTCTTGGAATCTATCTAGTACTTTCTCTAAACTCTGGAGAGATTCCTAAAAAGAATTACTAAATACCAAAAAATCATCTAGTAAACCTCTACACACTGGAGGTTAGCAAAAGTAGCCAAGATTTCCCTTTGAAAAGTGGCAGGAGCATTACAAAGTTCGAAGGGAAGCACTTGGTAGGTGAATGTTCCCGAAGGACAAGTAAAGGTAGTCTTGTCTTGATCCTTGGGTGTGATCTATATCTAGTTATAACCATTGAAGCCATCCAAGAATGAGAAGTACTTTTTACCCTCAAGGGTATCTAGTACCTGATCGATAAAGGGAAGGGGAAAGTAATCCTTGAGAGTGGCTTTATTTAATTCTCCATAATCAATATAAATTCACCATCTCCCATAGTTCTTTGTAACAACTACCAATACGGAGACCCACTGGCTATTGAATATAGGATAGTGTCGGGATGGAGTCCCTTGGGTTAGTTTGGGGTTAAGCTAACCCAAGCCTTTATACATTTTTGTAAATAGTGAAAAGTCTCTGAGATTTTTGGATGTAGAGTGTGTAAATGAAGAGGATTCGAAGGGGCTTAGCCCCTTGTTTTATGTAATGTTTTGAGTTGGTTTTGAGATTCACCCATGGTCCACAGACCATGGCGTTGTATGAAAAGTCTATAAATAAGTCTTAGTGAAGGGATAAGTAGACTTAGGAGAAGAGAAAGACGAAGAAAAGATAAAGAATTAGGTCGACTGAAGAGTGTAGGACCTGAGCTAGGGCAGGAAGGCTCTACTTCATGTGCTTAGATATGGAAAGAAAGGCTCCACAACTCAGTGTGTGGAGGCCTAGGAAGAGTCCGCAGCTGAGTGCATGAACCCCTGCAGCTGTGTGCACATGGTAGTTTGAGTCTATAACCTTGAATTGAAGATCAATATAGTTTTCCGAAGAATTCATGAGTATTTATGTTTATCTTTGTTAATTTTATATGCTACTTTGTTTATGATATATTGATTGAATGTTACGTGGTTCTCTTGAATAAGTCTTAGTAATGTATGCAATGCATGTTTAAATATTGTCACGAAGACTATAGTGAGTTCTCTTATGTTTACTAATGGCTTAAGTAAATCTGTGCGAACACTAATTTAGAACTGCTCTCTGATGCACGTAAGTAGAAAAATTGACTATCAAGGATTGATCGTAGACCTTTGCAAAGGTCTGAAGACTACTTTAACAGAGTTGTAGTAATGTGCCCCAACAGTTTATCGATTTGTGTGATGGTAGATCTGAGGTGAAGGAAGACATCACACTAGTCTCTGGATGCATAAATGTGGTTCTTGCATCCCCCCATACTGCTTCGAGTGAGACTGTAGCTTGTGTTACACGGGTTGTTGCTGAAAGGGCCAGTAGTGTAAGGTTTTGTTGGTTTGCCCAAATAACTTTGAACCCGGTTCAGGACCCCCTAAGCCAACAAATGGTTTTGTTTCCACAACCAGGATCTACTTGAAAGAGGTGTGATGTTCCATCATTGGAATCCGACCAAGAAAGAAATTTAAAAGTGGTTGGATCGAAATATTCACGAGTTCGCGATGCAAGAAAATAGGAATCCACGCCTATGAAAGGAAGAGTGGTTGAACAGGTATTTGTATATAGAGATATACGAGATATTCTGCTGCACTTTCCGCATTGAAATGTATGAGTGGTTAGCTAAATTGACAAGCAGACAAGGAAGGTGGAAGCTCGATAGTCCTATAGTGTGTACTCCAGAATTAGTACAACGATTAGAAGCTTCTGAAAACAAGATAGTGCAAGTTGCTGATCATTGGCTCAACTCGATTCTAGGTGGATTTGTTACAGAAATTGCACTTGATACCTTAGTAAGCTATAGCGAAGCAGAGTTATGATTTTTCAAAGGACTACAAGGTAAGTATTTAAGATCATTGAATACTTGGATTAAAATGTTGTTATGGGAAAAATGGGTGATGCCATTACCTTGATGTCTGTAGCTACGTGAAGAGGACGATTCTTTAGAAGTTGTGAAGGATGAGGACCAGAGTATAGTCCATTGATTGGATCTCATCCAAGTGATGACAAAGGGATGGAGTAGACTATGCTTCGAAGCGTTATTCAGCTAATCACTCAAGACATTCCTTGAGAAAATCATCCTTCTACTCCACCTCCACCCCCACCTCCACCGCATACATCTTCGCCCATACCTCCACCTCCACCACCACCATTTAACATGGAGAACACAATGAAGATGCCGATCTTCAAGGGAATAAGAAGTAAAGATGCAGATAAATTCTAATTTGTTGCGAACATTGTATGGACAGCACAACAAATTACTGATGACAATATAAACAAGGCACAATTGGTTACTACTTTGCAGGATCACGTGCTAACCTGGTACATTAAGTATTGCTATGATAATCCTCTTGTGACACTAGTAGAGACTAAAGTGGATTTAAACAAAGAGTTTATTGATCGTAAGTCTAACTCACAATTAGTAATTGGATTTAAAGAGATCATGATGAAGGGCGATGAGATGGCTTGGGAATTTGATTAGAGGTTGATGTGTCAAATCAAAGAGGCTAACATGAAGATCACAGATAGCCAACATCGCGAATGGTTTATCACATCGCTTTTTCCCCACTTGAGAATTTCTCTATCACAACAGAAGATAGAAACACATGCAGAAGCCTTACAAATTGCAATGAGGGTGTAGGCATCACCTATTCAGGATACAAACTTGGGAGTACAACAGATCCACTCATAATTAGCTAGCTTACACCTAGAATTATAAATGTTAAGTAAATACAAGAAGACTAAACCAGAATTGCACACGAAAGTCTGGTGTTTGAAGTGAAAGGGCCATGGGCACGATAAAGACCACTGGAATTATATTATAGGAGGGGGGCCAATTTCCTTGAAACCAGAAGCCTTAACAGGGCCGAGTGTGGGGGTTGCATTATGGTGTGCTATTTTTCAAGTTGCTGGACAACATGTGACAAATAATTTTCATTTACTTTAAAAGTTTTTCCAGACACCCCAACAGTTGTTCTGTAACTTCTGCAAATCCATGGGCCACGATGATTGCCACTGTCGAAGCTATGAGTTGATGATGGAAAGGACACCTACATACTGGATGCAAGAATAAACTCAGCCACCAAATCATGGAACCAAAGGAACGCGTGGAGGTTATCAAGGTCAAGGATGAGGCCAAGGAGGAGGAGGACCTGGTAGCAGATTATCTGGTACAATTGCGGACAACTAGGGCACTACGCGCAAGAGTGCCAGAATCCTACACACCCGTCATGTCAATACTGTAGACATTTTGACCATACTGTAGAAGAATGCTCGGTACTCATAGATAAAATGCAAGAGAAGAAAACACAACCTCAAAAACCTAGCAGAATCTACAAATGATGAGGGCTGAGCCCCACAAAGAAGATCAAAGAGTTAACATTGTGCTAAGAAGTGGAATGATGATTGGTGCTGATAAGGGTAAATAACTTGAAGAAGAAGGATGGGTCTGCAAAGTACCAGAGGAAGAAGCTGGATTTGATTTGGACGGTGCTAAGGAAACATTTATGGAAGCCAAGAAGAGCTTCGTTGAGGCCTCCACCTCAGGGAGCCAGGACAAGATGCAAGAAATCAGCGTTCTTGCAGAGGTTGATCCCTCTATATTCACTACATTTTTGGAGACTTGCATAAAACTGGCGCGTGAGAGAAAAGTTGTGGAAGGCCTACAAGAATTAATAAATAAATGTGCCAACAAAGAGAAGGTCCCTGATGGACACTGGGTGGTCAGAAAACTGGCAAACATAAGGCACGAACAGGGCGCGAGATGAGGATCACTATGAAGATAAATGCTTATGAAATGGACTAGGTCATTTTGGATCTGGGGTCCGATGCGAACATATTATCAAAATGAACATGGGAAAGGATGGAGAGACCTATACTGCAGTGGTCTTTGATTTAACTTAGGATGGTGAAATAATAGAAAATCATCCCCATGGGATGGTTATATGGAGTAATAGTTGATATAGAAGGTTTGAGCGCGATGGTTGATGTTGAGGTTATAGAAATCATTGACGAAAGTAACCCCTACCCCGTGCTCTTGGGAATTGACTGGGTTATTGACATGAATGGGGTCATTAATTTGAAGAAAAGGACAATGTCCTTTGAAAGAAATTTGTTGCGAGTTATAGTGCCACTGGATCCTACAAAAGGGGCACGCTATACTTAACCAGACCGCGATTATGACGAAAGTGACGATGAATTGGATTAGATTTACAAGATGATAATGCGGGATGAGGACCGGATCAATCTGATGGTAGATGGATGGATTGATTGGGACTGGGAGAGTTCCTGCACCTCTAATTCCGACGAGAAATTAGAGCATTGGCAGAATCGCTTGCATGAAGTATCTAAATTGCGATGCAATATGATGACGAAATCGTTGCGTTGTGTTTCGTCAGAGGCAATGAAATTACCCTATTATGATGGTTTAACTGATGTAGATCTTTTTTTAGATGAATTTGAGCACAAATTCTTAAGGTTCACCACTTATAAGCATTAGAGTTGGCACTATGCACTATGCCTACACGATGGTGGGGAACGCATAAGGATAGTTTTGCTGGATGGCGGGATTACCGAAGAATGACGAGGTTATGGTTTGGGCTTGCTAACACTAGAATGAAAGAGAAATATAATGGAAGGGATGATCCACATGATCACCTAGTGGAATGGACTAAAGGATGGGGAACAATACCGCAACTAAAATGGGTACACATATTTTGCCATAATTTGATACAATTCCCATGAAGTTGTATCTAGAAACGAAGCTCCTCCATGGCACTGTGGAATGAGAGGTATTGAAGCAAGGGTTCTTATTGACCTTCAACTTTGAAGACGACTTCACAAGCATCGATGAAGCGCTACAAGAGATTAAGGTGGTTATCTTTAGAACACTGAAGGAACCTATGGAATGGATCCAACCAGACTAGAGCACCCAGTTGTGCCATGCGTTGGAATGCTATAATGTAACCACTAAAGAGGAAGATGAAGATCCAAGAAACATTAATATTCCAGAGGTAGAAGGGCATCGCAAAGTCAAAGGCCCACAAATAGAAAACCTGGACATCTCCGCACCCTTGAAGACAAAGTAAGTAAACATTGGCACTCAAGAAGAACCGAAGTTCATGAAAATTGGAGATTATTATTATGATGCTACAGTGGATAAAGTTACTGAGTTACTCCGCGAATACTAGGATCTATTCCCCACTAAGCTTTTAGATTTGAAGGGCATAGTTGGCAATTTGGGTTGTTAGGTTGTGTTATATTCTTTCCACAACTAGCCCACGTAGTTAACTGGGGGGGTTAGAAGGGGGGAAAAGCCCCCCCTTCGTTGCACTAATTGCATAGTGAGGGGAGTCACAGGGGGTTTGAGGGGTGCAGATAACCCCACTCTACGGGGTCCAGGGCAGCACCCCAGAAAATTTTGGTTTTGGACCCTATGTTAGGTTGGGCAAACCTACCTATGGTTTTGTGCATGATTTTCGCACATGGTTTTGGACGCGATGGTTTTTGGTCCATGGTTTTGGATGCGATGGTTTTCAATCCATGGTATTGGATGCTTCGACACGTATAAATATGTATTTTAACATTGAAAGGAACATAATGAAAAATCAAGCTGGTAGTCCTGGTTTTGGGATCCAAGGGAAACTCTCTGTGTATGTGTGTTTTATGTGATATGCTCTCGCATTGTTTATTTTCTGTGTTTTAGAATTCGTATGCAGGTAATTTCTGTACAGGGTTAAAACCTACATTTGGTATCAGAGTCGTTTTGGCTTCAAGGGGATACCTTTGTTGCTGAGGGGTTTTGCTTGGCATGTGGTAGACCCTGTTCAGTGGGAGATATGTGAGATCGATTCTGGTGGTGAAAGAAGATGGCGAGCAGTGGAAAGATAGAGATCGAGAAATTTAATGGTCAGAGTTTTGAGTTGTGGAAACTCAAGATGGAGGATCTGTTGGTGGATAAAGATCAGTGGATCGCGGTAGATCTACTACTAAACCAATGGGAGTGTCTAATGAAGAATGGAAGAAGTTAGATCAGAAGGCAAAGAGCACAATACGATTGTGTGTCTTAGAGTTAGTATTGCTGAATGTATCAGGGGAAGCTATGGCTAAGGCTTTGTGGAACAAGTTAGGGACTTTGTACCAATCTAAGTCTCTGGTGAATAAACTGTTCATGTGGAAAAATTTGTCTAACCTGAGGATGAAAGATGGAGACTCAGTGATAGAGCATCTGAACGCATTTAATACTATGGTAATTTAGTTATTATCTATTGATATTAAAATTTTAGATGAAGATAAGTGGATCAGTTTGTTGTGTTCTCTACCTGATTCGTGGGATAGTTTGGTTATTGCAACAGGTAGCAATACAAATACCTTGCAGTTTGATGAAATAGTCTCATCCTTGCTGGTGGAGGAGATGAGACAGAAAAATATGGAGAGCCAGAATGGTGATGCCTTGTCTATACGAAGACGGTCCCAAAATAGAAACAAAAATAAGTCATCGAGTGGGAGATCTAAATCTAGAGGGAGATCTAAATCTCTAGGAAAACCTGTAAAGGTGGTGCGCTAGAAATACAAAAAGGAAGGGCACTACAAAGGGACTGTAAATCTAAAGCTCCTGATAAAGGAAAGGGATCTCATGATCCTCCTTTTGCAGAGGTGAAAACCACCTCAGATGAAGGTGGGGATGTGTACTTGGCTTCTTCAAGTACACATGTAGATCATGAGGCATGGTTGATTGACTCAGGTGCATCCTTTCACTTCACTCCCCATGGAGAGTGGTTCTGCGAATATGAGAAATACGATCATGGTGATGTCTTCTTAGGGGATGATAGGAAGGCTAGAATTGTTGGTCATGGAAAAGTAAAGTGGAAGTTGCAAGGTGGAAGGGTTAGAACACTTCCGGGTGTTGTACATATTCCTGAATTGGCTAGAAATCTGATTTTGGTAAGCAAGTTGGATGATGCAGGTGTAAAAATAGTGTTCGAGAAACCACAAGAGGTATGGATTGGTAAGAAACCCTCTCTTTCACATCTGAGGGTATTTGTATGTGATGCATATGTACATGTTCCAAAGGAGAAACGAACCAAGTTGGATAGTAAATATGAAAAGTGCATCTTTATTGGGTGTAAGGATGGTTTAAAGGGTTAAAATCCTTGGAACCTAGTAACAAGGAAGGTTGTGTACAACCAAGATGTGGTGTTCAGAGAGGTGAAAGATGTTATTAAGCATGAAGTCCAACCAAAGGAACCTGAGAAGATAGAGTTTGAGCTAAAGGAGGAAGAATCAGACTCTATAGCAGAGGAGGAACCAGAAGATGAAGAGCCACAAACTCTGAGTGTGAGAAGATCAGTTCGAGAAAGAAGGAAGCCAGAAAGGTATAGTCCATCTGCTTTCTGTTCAAATTTTTCTTTATCTATTACTGATGATGATCCTAGAACTGTGAGCGAAGTAGTAGATTCAGAGGATGAAAAACTATGGAAAGAGGCCATGGTTGATGAAATGGCATCTTTTCACAAAAATGAGGCTTGGGATCTAGTGGAGTTGCCAGATGGAAGGAAACCCATTGGCAGAAAATGGGTGTTCAAGAAGAAGATGAATGTAGAAGGAAAGGTGGAGAAATACAAATCTTGGTTGGTAGCTAAAGTTTATTCCCAGGTGTCGGGAATTGATTTTGGTGACATTTTTTCTCCTGTTGCCAAGGTAACTTCTATTAGATTACTTTTATCTGTTGCTGCTACTTTTGATTTTGAGGTAGAATAGATGGATGTGAAGACAACATTTCTTCACGGGGATCTGGAAGAGGAGATCTACATGAAGCAACCTAAAGGCTTTGCTGTGAAGGGTAAGAAAGAATTGGTATGCAAGTTAAAGAAGTCTCTGTATGGGTTAAAGCAATCACTAAGGATGTGGTATCAGAAATCTGATACATTTATACGGGGACTTGGCTTCACCAGAAGCAAAGTAGATCACTGTGTGTATTTTAAATTAATTGGTGACCATGTTATTTATCTGGTCTTGTATGTGGATTCTATGTTGATGGTTGGAAATAACAAAGAAATTATCTAGGATTTTAAGACCCAATTGTCCTCGAAATTCGACATGAATGATATTGGTGTTGAAAACTATATTTGGGGCATGGAAATTAAGAGAGATCGGGCAAAGAGGAAGCTCTAGTTAAACCAGAGGAAGTACGTTGAGACAATATTTCAAAGTTTTAATATGCAGGATAGTAAACCAGTGAAGGTTCCTATTCCTGTAGGTGTAAAGTTATCTAATGAACTGATCAGGTGCTCATGTCCTAAGTGTCGTAAAATGCTCAAATTTTAAAATGCTCAGAGCTGGTTCAAAGTTGAACAAATGGAAAGTTCTCGTATTTCTGATTCCGTTGTCGCAAACAGTTCGAAAAACGGTCGCCGTATGAGGAAGTTATGGCAAAAAGAAGAATTTCTCAATAACATTGAAAATTTGAATTTAAAAAAAAAAATAAAAAAAATATTCCATAGAATATTCCTTGGAATATTCTAGGGAATATTCCTTTTCGGCAACCAATCACAGGCTTCCACGTGGCAGGCCCGGAGGCTGCCACGTGGCCTTGGTGACGTCAGCAAATGGCTGTTGGTGCGCATGTTAAAATTTTGGGAGTTCAAAGTTTTGAACCCGCGACCTCCATTGTAACAACGCTGTGCCTTACCATTACACCACGACAACAGATCTTGTTTAGTGGGCCAGCGGACTTCAAATTGAAGTTTGATTTAAGTTTGGAGGGGCACCGAAGGGGGCCAGCCCCATACCATGTGACCACAGCCCAAAATCGTGAGCCAAACCTTTAACCGTCAGGCACATAATCCGAGGTAAACCGCCAAATGTTCATATGCATTTATTGTAACTACAGTCAAGTTGGCACGAATAATGGCGGAGCGCCAAATTTGGGCAGTCCCGCCATATTTGGCGGGCCTAACTGGCCCCAACTACAGTTAGCTGGAGTATTTCTAGGGGCAAACTGGAAAAACTTTAATTGGCCATAGCTTTGGCTAGGAAAGGCAATTTTGGACGAATTATTTTTTGATTTTGGGTATTCTCGACCTTCTGAAGCCATTGGTGTAGGTCTTACAGCCATCTGAGGTCATTTGCAGAGGTTTTGGAGCCATGGAAGTTCTAGGAGCCACTAGGGCCCAGTATTGTGAAGACTGTATAGGGTTGCAGGTATCCATTGGAGGTGAACCAGTAGTCAATCCTGGAGGATTCAAGTGTTATGAATCCGTTTTTACCATCTATTCCACATGTAGATGCTTCTATTCAGCTGTATATTCAATTTGAGCATTTAATTAAAACAAGGACAGGCCCAGTTGGGAGCTTTGGACCCAGCAGATGTAGCCCAGGAGGGGTGAACTGCTTTATCAACTTCTTTTGCATCTATGGTTGATTTATTTTTCAAAACAAATTCGTTTTAGTGTGTTAAACAGTAAAAGGAAATAAATCTGCTATGCTTAAATGGTTCATGAACAACTGTAAATTTCATTTGTTTTCTTTCTGCAAGACATGGACATCTTTTAATTATGTATATATCTAAATTGAATACCTTGCAAACCATTTACAAGTAGTTTCAAATTCAGATCAAGTTGGTATCAGAGCTATGTTGTTGTTTCTTTGTATCAAAAGCAATCAAATATACTATAGATAGAGCCTGAAACGAGCCAGGAAGCCTTCGAAATGCTCTTGTTATACAATTGCAAAGTAGATAAAAGCTCTTTCAGTCAATCTCTAGTGTAGTTGTCTTTTGATTGTTTTTGTGCAAAGATCTTCTAACTGTCTTGCAAGTATTGATGCTTACCAGGTTGAAACTTAAAAGAGGGGAAGGACAGTTGACTAGAGAACGAGAGAATCCTCAGTCAAGGAAGGCCAGAGAGCCATCACCTCCACCTTCAATTTCACCCTCAAGAGTCTCAGCAGAAGCTTCAAGAATGTCTGCACATGAAGGAGAAATTCCTGCAGACATGGATCCAAAAGAAGAAGAAAGAGTCTTCAGAAAGGCTTTCTTGGACCTCACTGAAATGGTGAGGATATTGTATCAAGAAAGAAATGAGAAATTGGCTGGAGAAGGGTCCAAACATCCACAGGAAGGAGAGGGCTCTTCAGGAGGTAAGAAGGATGATGATCATTCCAAGAAAGGACATGGAGGTAATGGTGATCCACCACCCCCACCGTCCCCTTCTTCCTCTTCATCCGCGTCCTCTTCTTCTGTGCATAAGCATAGATCCTCTGGAAAAAGTCCTTTTTGAAGCTTGATGTAAAATTCGAATTACCTATGTTTAATGGTGAAGTGAATGCAGAAAAGCTTGACAACTGGATTAGGCAGTTGGAAGTTTACTTGAGGATCCAGAATATGCATGATGATGCCACAAAGATTCAGTTGGCTTCTTTGAGAATGGATGGAGCAACATTGGTCTGGTGGGAGGCCAAGGCTAAAGAGGAGATCAAGAAATTTGGTAAGGTTACCTTAACATGGCCTGAATTTCTGTTAGCCATTAAAAAAAAATTTTATCCTCTTGCTCACATGCAGAAAGTCATTATGAACTAGCAAAATTTTAGACAACTTAAGGGTCAGAGTGTCCAAGACTACACCCAAGAATTCAGGAGAAGAGCTCTCTTGTTAAGGGTAGATTTACAGACCCAGGAAACCTTGCTGAAATACATTGGTGGCTTGCATAGCTACCTTAGATACACCATCTTGATGTTTAACCCTACTAGCCTGGACGAGGTTTGTGTCCAAGCTACACATTTAGAGGCAAGGGGAAAAAACACATTTGAAGAGGCTAGAAACAAGCCCCCCAAGGGGAAAAACAAAGAGAAAACCTCCAAGGGAAATGGAAAAAAGAATGCATCTGTCAAACAGGAGAGTGAGAAAGTGGTCTGTAAACACTATTCTAAACCAAGCCATGAGGAGAAAAACTGTTGGAAATTACATCCTGAAAAAAGACCTCAATTTAACAAATCCAAAGGGAAACAGAAAACTGCTACTACTACATCTACACCACAGGATTTAGGGGATGATTTAGGTGATGAAACCAAAATTGCAGCCATGGGTTTGAAAAACTTGAACGGAAAAGAAATTGAAACTCAAGCCAGCACTAGTACCTCAAACTGCCATGTACAAGCTCCTAATGAGGAAGAAAGAATTGAACTGTTTCATGTGAGGGTGATTTCAAAACATACTAAAATTGACACAATTTTTGATAGTGGGTCACAAGCAAACCTTATATCAGAGGACTTGGTCAAGCAGCTTAAACTTGAGACCGTTCCACATCTGAAGCCATATCCACTTGGATGGATTTGCAAGGATGCAAATTTACAAGTTTCAAGAAAGTGCACATTGCGCTTTGCAATTACTGCACATTTTATTGACACAGTTGAACTTGATGTGGTACCTTTTGATATAGCAGGAATTGTTTTGGGAAGTCCTTACTTGTTTGACAAGAAAGCTATCTTTCATCGCCATGAAAACACATATCATCTTTTCAAATATGGCAAGGAGTTCATTGTTAGAGCTCATCGCAAGAAGACAAATGTAGCGATGGTGAATGCAGGACAGGTAAAAAGGCTGGTCAATTCAAGTAAGAATTTTGTTCTTCTTATGATTAAGCCCAAGGTTGATGTGAATCATGAGTCATTTGACAATTGTGATCCAAAACTTAAGTCAGAACTGTATGATGTAGGTGATGCATATCATGAGATGTTTCAGGAGCCAATAGGTTTGCCTCCTAAGAGGGAGATTCAACATGAAATCCATTTGCATCCAGAATGTCCTCTTCCAAACCTAGGCATGTACCGCATGTCTATTACGGAGAATGCTGAAATAAAGAATCAAATCAAAGACTTGTTGGACAAGGGTTTCATAAGGCCAAGTACTTCGCCATGTGAGTCACCGATTGTACTGATTCCAAAGAAAGATGGCACTTGGCGTATGTGTGTTGATTTCAGGGCCTTGAACAAGATAACGGTAAAGAATCGTTACCCACTCCCAAGGATAGATGATTTGCTAGACCAGCTGAAAGATGCTCGATATTTCACTAAGTTAGACTTGCGCAGTGGATATCATCAAGTAAGAATTGAAGAAAGTGACATTTGGAAGAGAGCCTTTAAAACCAAACAAGGACTCTTTGAGTGGCTTGTGATGCCGTTTGGTTTGTGCAATGCACCTGCAACTTTCATGCGGGTAATGGATGATGTCTTTCGTCCTTTTCTTGATGATTTTGTTATTGTCTACTTAGATGACATCTTAATTTTCAGCAAGCCTAGAGAAGATCATGTCATGCATGTTAGGAAAGTACTTGATGTTTTGAAGAAGAATCAGTTATTTCTTAAAATGTCAAAGTGTGAATTTGGAAAGACTTCTTTGGTTTATTTGGGACACATAGTAGGAGGAGGTGCTTTGAGAATAGATCCCACTAAAATAGAGGCTATTGTGAATTGGCCTACTCCCAAATCCACAACAGAGGTAAGAAGTTTTTTGGGTGCAACTCAATATTGGAGGAATTTCATCTCTAACTTCTCTTCTATAGCAGCTCCTATGCATGCAGTAACAAGTGTGAAGCGTGCTTTCCAATGGGGAGGCAAGCAGCAAAAAGCTTTCGAATCTTTGAAAGAGAAGATTAGTTCAGCTCCGGTCCTTGGATTACCGGATTTGAGACAGCCATTTGAGATACAAACCGATGCTAGTGATTATGCCATGGGTGCAGTTCTTCTACAACATGGTAAGCCTATTGCTTTTCATGCTGAAACTTTTAATGGTGCTGTTGTAAATTATCCTACATATGATAAGGAGTTGTATGCATTGGTACAAAGCGTCAAAAAGTGGAAACACTATTTGATGGGAAAGGAAACTGTTATACATACCGACCATCAGCCCTTACAATACTTGCAATCACAAAGCAAGTCACAACAGTCACAGCACTTCAGATGGATGGGCTTCTTGCAACAGTTCCATTTGGTAATAAGGTACAAGAAAGGTACTTTGAATAAGGTTGTTGATATGCTTTCAAGGCATATTATTAGTGTTGTTACTTTACTTGAGAATGATTCCATTGTACATTATAGTTACATAGAACAATATGCATCTGATGATGACTTTAAAGATGTGTATGCTAACTTGAGTAAATGTAATCATGTAGAGGAAAATGACTATCACATGCATAACAATTTGCTGTTTCATTTGGGAAAGCTGTGTATACCACAGGGGGAGAGAATAAATGTCATAAGATAAGCTCATTCTTCTCTTATTGCTGGCCATTTTTGGGTAAGCAAAACAGTTGCACATCTACAGAGGTATTGCTATTGGCCTCGCATGGTAGATTCTGTTTCAAGGTTCATAAGAGGATGTTCATTATGTGCTACAAGCAAGCCTAGCAATAGGAAGCTTGGTTTGTATACTCCTTTGCCGGTACCTTCTAGACCATGGGAGAGCATCTCTATGGATTTTGTAGGAGGCTTGCCAAAATCTAGAAAGCAGCATGATTACTAATATGTAGTAGTTGATCATTTAAGCAAAATGTGTATACTTATGCCTTGTAAGAAAACTATAACTGCTGAACAAACTGCTGAATTATTTTTTCATCATGTATGGATTCATTTTGGTTTGCCTACTTCCATTATTAGTGACAGGGATTCCAGATTTGTGGGGAATTTTTGGTCCAACCTATGGGAGATGATGGACACAAAGTTGAAGAAAAGTACTGCTTTCCATCCGCAAACAGATGGACAAACAGAAGTTGTGAACATAACCATTGTGCACCTCTTGAGAGGATATTGCAGCAAGCATCCCAAGCTTTGGGATGAACATTTGCACTACATACAGCATGCTTATAACCGTGCCAAGCACTCTTCCACAAACACCTCACCGTTTGAAGCTTGTTTTGGTTACTTGCCAAAATCACCTCTTGATTTCATTCTTGATAAAGATGTCGCCATTGAGGGACATAGTGATATTGACAAAGCTCGTTCATTCATTGAAAGAATTCAACAAATACATCAGCAAATTCAAGAACAGCTTGAGAAGAGTCAAGGCAAGTACAAGGAAAGACATGACAAGCATAGAGTCGATCACAAGTTTCAAGAAGGGGATGAGGTATGGCTGTACATTAGTAAGGAAAGGATGCAAGGAGAAGGTAAAAAGCTGAAGCCTATTCGTTATGTGTTGGCATTATGATACATATGTTTTACTTGATGGCAACTCACTCATCTCAGATGATAAATTATAGTGCAGAAAAGTTCACGCACTTTCATGCAGAGAAAAGTCCCTTTCATGAAGAGAAAAGTTCACGCACTTATATGCAGAGAAAAGTTTATTTCATGTAGAGAAAAATTCACGCACTTTTATGCAGAGAAAATTTTATTTCATGTAGAGAAAAGTTCACGCACTTTTATGCAGAGAAAAGTTTATTTCATGTAGAGAAAAGTTCACGCACTTTCATGCAGAGAAAAGTCCCTTTCATGAAGAGAAAAGTTCACGCACTTTTATGTAGAGAAAAGTTTATTTCATGTAGGGAAACGTTCACTCACTTTCATGCAAAGAAAAGTCCCTTTCATGAAGAGAAAAGTTCACGCACTTTCATGGTTCGCTCATGGTATTAGTCCGACAGTTTTTGATCCTATGGTTTTGGTCCATGGTATTGCATCCAAAAGTGTTGATCTCACGCACTTTCATGGTTGGTTCATGGTATTAGTCCTATAGTTTTTGATCCTATGGTTTTGGCTCATGGTATTACATCCAAAAGTGTTGATCTCACGCACTTTCATGGTTTGTTCATGGTATTAGTCCAACAGTTTTTTGATCCTATGGTTTTGGACCGTGGTATTGTGGAAGGCCTAAGACTATAAAAGATGAAGGAGATCATTTGGAAAAGAATCATCGAATAAATTGCATATCTAATAAGTGCTAGATCTGAAATATTTGTGATTGGGTTATGGTGCAGATCTGGATCTGAATGAAGGAGGAACCTTAGCGCATAAAGAAGGATAAGTTCTATTGATGGGTCATAATCTTTATGCTTGAATAATAGTATCATTGCATGATTTTGATCTGTTATATGAGGCGCATGCTTGATCTATAAATCTGACAATCTGGGTTAATTAGTGTATGAATATTTGAAAGAAGGAATTATCCTTTATAGATATGCACGCAGGTTTCAGGTTGTTGAAGTAGCATATATCTTTAAATTATGATCTAGCTACCTCTGTCTATTGTTGTAGTATTCTGGGCTCAGAATTTGGTGTGTGGTTACTGTTACTGTGTTTTGGGTACAACTGTCAGAGAAGTGTTTACTTGATTCAGTGCTAATTGGGAAAAGGAGATTGTTTGATGAAGATGTTCATGGATCCAGTCTGAAAATTTATGAAACGTGGTCCCTGGAAGAAAGAGAAGGTTGTAGCCTTCAGTAGGCCAGCACCTACGTACTAGTATCTTGGCTAGTACAAGAGCTAAGGGGGTTGTAGCTCCCTTCCAGGAGAAGCTGGAGAACAAGAGAGGGTTGTAGCTCTCTACAGGTTGTAGCCTGCGTATTGGTAAAGGACTGCACCAGTACAAAATCATTGTAAAAGGAGTTTCTAATTGAAAGAAGATAGAGACATATTGCAGCAGGTGGTTTTCACCCACATTGGGTTTCCACCTTATATCTGGTGTTCTTTTTGTGTGACTATTTGCTTTTCTTGTTCCTGCTCATTATTTTATGATACTGACATACAAAGTAATGATCAATATTTGAAGAATTATTCAAAGTATAATAAGGAAGATAGATTGAAAAGAATTTGATAATACTTATTCACCCCCCCCTCTCAGTATTATTTCGAACATTATGGTCCATTCAAAATCGTCAAGAAGGTTGGAAATAATGCTTTTCAATTAGATTTGCCTTCCTACATGCAAATGTATTCTGTTGTGAATGTGGAGAACTTACGTTTATATGAACCTCCTTTGGTCACTGATCATGAAAGTGTTGTTCAGCTACCATCTATAGAAGATTTCTCGCTAGAATTCTTAGATGAGCTGAAAGAAGATACAATCCTTGACAGAAGGACACGCACTTCAAGGAGGGGCAGTGTAGATTATGTTCGGGTTGGTTTCAAAGGCAGCAAACCGAACAAGGAAAAGTGTATGGAGGTGGACAGAGTGAGGGAGATGTACCCTCACCTCTTTAACAGGTAGTTGAAGGCTTTTGGTGTCCAAAAGCTTCCCAATGGGGAGGCGTGATCAGGTGCTCATGTCCTAAGTGTCATAAAATGCTCAGAACTGGTTCAAAGTTGAATGACTGGAAATTGCTCGTCTTCATGATTCCGACACCACAAACGGTTCGAAAAACGGTCGCTGTATGAGGAAGTTATGGCAAAACGAAAATTTCTCAATAACATTGAAAATTTGAATTTTTCAAAAAAAATAAAAAAAGAATATTCCATAAAATATTCCTTGAAATATTCCAGGGAATATTTCTTTTCGGCAACCAATCACAGGCTTCCACGTGGCAGGCCTGGAAGCCGCCACATGGCCTGGGTGACGTCGGCAAATGGCTGTTGGTGCGCATATTAAAATTTTGGGAGTTCAAAGTTTTGAACCCGCGACCTCCATTGTAACAACACAGTGCCTTACCATTACACCACGACAGCAGATCTTGTTTAGTGGGCCAGCAGACTTCAAGTTGAAGCTTGATTTAAGTTTGGAGGGGCACCGAAGGGGGCCAGCCCCATACCATGTGACCACAGCCCAAAACCGTGGGCCAAACCTTTAACCGCCGGGCACATAATCCGAGGTAAACCGCCAAACGTTCATATGCATTTATTGTAACTGTAGTCAAGTTGGCGGGAATAATGGAGGAGCACCAAATTTGGGCGGTCCCGCCATATTTGGGGCGCCTAATTGGCCCCAACTACAGTTAGCTGGAGTTTTTCTAGGGGCAGACTGGAAAAACTTTAATTGGCCATAACTTTGGCTAGGAAAGGCGGTTTTGGACGATTTTTTTTTTTTTATTTTGGGTATTTTCGACCTTCTGAAGCCATTGGTGTAGGTATTACAGCCATCTGAGGTCATTTGCAGAGGTTTTGGAGCCATGGAAGTTCTAGGAGCCACCAGGGCCCAGTATTGTGAAGACTGTATAGGGTTGCAGGTATCCATTGGAGGTGAACCAGTAGTCAATCCTGAAGGATTCAAATGTTCTGAATCGTTTTTTACCATCTATTTAGCTGTATATTCAATTTGAGAATTTAATTAAAACAAGGACAGGCCCAGTTGGGAGCTTTGGACCCAGCAGACGTAGCCCAGGAGGGGTGAACTGCTTTATCAACTTCTTTTGCATCTGTGGTTGATTTATTTTGTAGAACAAATTCATTTTAGTGTGTTAAACAATAAAAGGAAATAAATCTTCTATGCTTAAATGGTTCATGAACAACTGAAATTTTCATTTGTTTTCTTTCTGCAAGAAATTGACATCTTTTAATTATGTATATATCTGAATTGAATACCTTGCGAACCATTTACAAGTAGTTTCAAATTCAGATCATGAACAGTGTCCCAAGACACAAGAAGAGGAAGAGGATATGTCCCAAGTTCCATATGCAAGTGCAGTCAGTAGCTTGATGTATTCGATGGTATGTACTAGACCAGACATTGCACATGCAGTGGCAATATTGAGCAGGTTTATGTCAAAACCAGGGAAGGAGCACTGGACCCTATGTTAGGTTGGGTGGACCAACCTATGGTTTTGTGCATGATTTTCACAAATGGTTTTGGATGCGATTGTTTTCAGTCCATGGTTTTGGACGCGATGGTTTTTGGTCCATGGTATTGGATGCTTCGGCATGTATAAATATGTATTGTAACATTGAAAGGAATATAATGAAAAATCAAGCTGGTAGTCCTAGTTTTGGGATCTAGGGGAAAATCTCTGTGTATATGTGTTTTATGTGATGTGCTCTCGCATTGTTTATTTTTTGTTTTTTAGAATTCGTATGTAGGTAATTTCTGTATTGGGTTAAAACCTACATGCATTATGAAGATCACTCTCAAGCCGGACGTGAAGCCTATTAAATAGAGGTTGTATCGCCTTAATCCTAAATACAAGGAAAAGGTTCGCCAAGAGTTGAATAAGATGGTGGAGGCAGGCATCATAGAACCTGTTGAATAATATGATTGGGTGAGCCCGATGGTGGTTCAGGAGAAGAAACAAAAGGGTGAAATTATAATTTGTGTAGATCTGTGGAAGCTTAATGATGTGTGCGTTCACGACCCATTCCCAATGCCGTTTATAGATGAAGTTTTGGACAATGTTGGAGGGAAAAAGGCCTATTCCTTTATTGATGGGTTTTCCGGGTATCATTAGATTAAGATCATGCCCGAGGATAGGAGAGAAATGACTTCTGGAATGGAGTGGGGTTGTTTTCAGTACATTGTGATGCCATTTGGACTCAATAATGTGCCTGTGATATTTTCCTGTGTAGTCATAGTAGTGCTCAAAGAGTTCATTCATAAGTTTATGGAAGTATATTTTGATGACTGGATGGTATTTGGATTAGTGAAGTGCCATGTAGCAAGTCTTCACCTGATGTTGGATACATGTTGCAGATACCAGATTGTGCTGAATTTGAAAAAATGCATATTCTATGTTCCTTTTTGGATCTTGTTGGGTCATGTTTTGTGCAAGCAAGGATTGACAGTGGACCCTGCAAATATTGTGGTAATTGTGAATTTGAAGGCCCCTAGGAACATCAAGCAGTTGCACGCAACGCTAGGACATATGGGATACTATAGAAAATTTATCAAAGCTTACGCTCAAATTACTATACCCATGGAGAAATTGCTAAAGAAGGATGCAACATTCTGTTGGGACGAAGAATGCCAGCACAGCTTAGATGTGATGAAAGAAAAGATGGTCACTACATCGATCTTGATATTCCTTGATTGGAAAAAGGATTTTCATGTACATGTGGATGCCTCTTGCATTGTGTTGGGTGCAGTGCTAACACAGGCTGGTGAAGGAGAAATGGACCATCCTATAGCCTTTGCAAGAAGGAAGTTATCGAAGGTTGAGAAAAATTATTCGACCACTCAGTGTGAAGGATTGGCCATGGTGTACGCGTTGCAAAAATTTAGGCATTATCTGTTAGGAGGGCATTTCAAGATATACATAGATCATTCTGCCTTGAAATACTTGGTCAACAAGCCTGTGTTGGGGGGCAAGATCTGTAGATGGCTTCTATTATTTCATGAGTATGACTTTGAAGTCATTATGAAGCCAGGAAGGTTAAATATGGACCTGACCATCTGTTACGGATCGAAATAGGAGAGGAGCCTAATAATCTAGAGGAAGGGTTTCCAAATGTGCAACTCTTTGCAGTGCATGTAGTATACGATCATTTTGTAGACATTATTCACTTCTTGACTATACGGGTGGCACTAGAAGGCTATACAAGCCAAAAGAATAAGGAATTAGTAGTGCGCGCAACCAAGTTTTCCGTCATTGTGGAACATTTATATAAGATGGGTGCAGATGAAATATTGTGAAGGTATGTGCCAGAATTTGAGTGGGATAGCATTCTCGTTGAAGATCATTGGGGAGATGGGGGAGGCCCTTATGAAGGAAAGGCAACTACGCAGAGGTCTATGGTGGCCAACATTGCACAAGGATTCTAAGTCATATTGTAAGGCGTGTGATGCATGTCAAAGAACTGGCAGACCATTGTGAAGAGATGAGTTACCACTACATCGTCAAGTATCTTTGTAGCCATTTGAGAAGTGGGCAATTGATTTTATTAGGCCAATCCAGTCCCTTCGAGACAGGTGCGCACTATATTATCACTGTGACTGAATATCTCACCAGATGGGCAGAGGCACATCCGGTTAAAGATTATACAGGGGCTATGGTAGCAAAATTATTGTTTGAGTATGTATTAACTAGATTTGGCAGCCTGAAAGTATTGATGAGTGACAGTGGTACGCACTTTCTGAATGTAACAATTAGTGTGTTGGCTAAAGATTTCTAGGTCTACCATCAGAAGAGTATGGCATACCACCCACAGGAAAACAAAACTATCAATATTTTAACAAGATTTTGGAGAACCCATTGACAAATATCTATTGAGCTGCCTTCTTGTCCATATTTTTACGATTTTTATCAAATAATTCTATGCTTGTGACTAGTGTTTTTAATCATTATTATCTTATTACACTGATCGTTAGAGGCATTCAGAGGCAATGGCTATTAGCTTATGAATTTTTCTTGTTATTTAATTTGAAATAATGTTTTGTAAAAATATCATTAATAATATGCCTTCTTGGTGGCAGATGAATAAGTCATGTACTAGCAGTTTTCATACCAGCAATGCAGGAATTCTTCCTAAAATACATTTGAGTACGGATTCATCTCATGAACAGAAGCAGCAACTTGAATTCAATGACAAAGATTGATAACTACATTTTGCACCTTTTGCCGAGTCTCAAGATGAGATTGTGTGTAGATATTGCTGAACAACACCCACACAATGTAATTTTTATGATAATGGCCATCATTGGTGGGTTGTTGTAATTGTTGTCAAGGAATCTTGGCAAGAAATTGTACCTAATATTGTTGTATCAATTCCTGATCTTAAAGTAACAATTTCCAAGAAATGCACTATTTTCCATGTTGAATTTTCCATTGGAACTACTTGTATGTCAGTATGGTATGAGGAATTATTGTGAAAGGTTGATGCATAGTAGATAGATTTACATTTTTTTCAGGATAATTTCTCCATTAAAGATCTATACTCTACATGAAAAGAATGCTATAGATCGAATGGATTGGATTGAAAAAATAACTATAGTGATTGCATCACTTCTGAATTCTCACTTGTTTCAATAGGTGGGTTATAGCCATAAGATTTCTCAAAATATGATGGGTACCAAACATCAAGGTGCACTGTATGAACCAAATTCAATGATTGTCTCTTCGGATTTTTAGCACTTAATGTATGAAGAGCTTATATCAATAAGGGGTTATGTTCCATCCATTTATTATAATTCAGTCAGAGCTATGCAGGGTTTCTTGGAAACTGAACATCAGGAAAGGCCTCTTGAGATACCGTGAAACGTTGCCGACAATAATGTGTGCCCAGACTATGGTTGTCACGATCCAGATTGGGGCTCATTAAATTTGGGTATTTTGATGTGCATTGAATATTCCAGTGTTCATATAAATCTCAGTTACATCTCTAATGCTGAATGTAAAAGTTCAGGAACCTTCGATTATTAATTTGTTCGAGTCTCTTGGTAATATGTATGAAAATTAAATATGGGAGGATATTTTAGAAATTGGGCAGGAAAACATTGATTGCAATAGCAGATCATATTGCAATGAACGTAAGGCATATTGCATATCCATCAACAAACCAAGTGTGAGGAATTCTCTTTCAACTAAGGTGAATATTATCCACTTAAAGTATGTTGAAAAATAGTTAGTATCAAAGGAAAAATTTGATGCGGAGTTACCACCATTGGAGTATCATATGTGGGCAACATATTCCCAGATGGTCTAGTTAAGAATCAACGTCTTTAGAAAAATATTATTAGTCCATCAACATTGGCAATCAATTTGTGGTTTGGTCGTGTTTTTGCTAGGAGAGTTGCAACAAGTATATGGGTCAGAACTATGTGCCAGGCTAGAAGAATGATTTTTTAAAGGATTGGGATAAGGATGATTGTTGATTCGAAGCTTTCCAGCTGTGTGTTTCCTTTGTCAGCAACACGATGGGGGAAAATTACTTCCAGAAGCCGGATTCACACCAATTCGAACCCAATTCGAAATAAATCTTCTTGATGTAATCTTAACCAATTTGTATTAATTCTAGATTTATACACCATGTAACAGTCAATCCGGTTAATTAGGGGCAACACTACTACTATAAAATGGAGAGTTATCTACTGATAGAGAGATCGCACAGGATCACTAGGATAGTAGAAGAACGCTAGGCTACATGGAAATTAAGCCTACACATTGTATTATTTGCAGAATCCGCATTTCAATTGCGCCATGAGAGGAATCTAAGCCCAGTGGAATGATCCGTGTAGGGGACCATTGGAGCCAACATTCAATTATTTAGCATTCATGTAATTTGGTTTCAATAGAAATATGATTTTGCAATTAATTTATATTTTCTAGGCTAATTCAAATTTCTGAGATGGGGTGTTGATTTGATTTTTACAGTGAGATTGAGCTAGTTGTTCGGGCCCATCAGCCAGTTTGTTACCTAAATTGCTTAGGATTTATTTATTTCACAACATTTTATATATTGTTAGTGTGATTTAATTCACTACATTTTATTACATGCTTGAGTAATTCATTTGACTGCATTTTATTTTTTGAATTGTGTAGTGTGATTTAAACTCTGCTCTGCCATTTCAATGTTTCTTAATTGCATAGGTTTGATAAATTTAATGGCAATGTCATTTAGGATTTATTTCTGTTCCATTAATTAGATTAAAAATAGAGTAGACTTAATAAGTTTTTCTTTCTCATTTTCACTAATTGCCTTGTTCTCTTTATTATATAACAAAGCATATTTTTAGCTTGTAGGGATTCAAGAAGGGGACAAAAATAGTATAAGAGAAATAAGCATTTCATTTGATTCACCATTTATATTGTTTGGCACTTATAAGCAACTTAAATCATTACATGGAATTTATCTTAGTGTTTTAAGAAAACAAGATTTATTTAAATACCAAGATTAGTTGGAATACATTTTTAACATAAGTGTCCAACAACTAGAAGATATCCTCGCTCAATAATTTAAATTTTGGATTGAATATTGCCATACCCATATGATTCCTTTCCAGAATCATTCGAAAGAAGCATTTTAAGTACATATTTTAAAATAGTTTGAAATTGAATTTGTTTCATGCTTTCATATTTGCAGTATAGTTGTAGTCTTTTAAGAATCTTTGCATTCTTTATTTGTTGCAGTGTGTTTACTTTGGAATGTCTTTTCTTGAATGATTTCCTTTTCAAATTGTTTTTAGGATTTTTATTTTACAAATCCCCGAGGTCGTATTCTAGCATATATTGTGCTACATCTCTAAGTCTTACGACCCCAGATTGACAATTTAAATGTGGGTGTAAATCTAGCATTTATACCTCCCAACATTTTGGTGTTGTTGCCGGGAGATGTTGTAGGATAAGGTCTCATGGTTATTTTTTATTTTTTTTTCACAATTGAATTTTTAGATGAATGAGATCCCCCTTTCTTGTTGAAGCATACTGGATGGTATTGCCAGAAAGATCACAAGCTAGGTTTTCTTTACTACAAATGAGTGATTTTCTTTACTGCAAAGTGTGGTTGTTTTCTTTGCTACAATTGAGATTAATTGATTTTTTTCCGCTTTTACTATCACAGGAAACTAGAGGGCGGAGATGATAGTAAGAAATGAGTGAAGAGCCAGGCATTCGCTTTTGTTTGGGTCACTCCAAAGTTTGGATGTACGAGTAAATGAATATTTCAATTTTGGTTCTAACAAGACTTTCCATCTAGCAAGAAAATGTCAGGAAGTGTGATGCTATTCCAAGAATTATCTAAAATTCTAGTAGAAGTCGGTGACTTTGCTTCATAGAAAGATCACATTTTGGCATCAATCAGAGAAATTTCTATTACTCTAGAAGAGAAGATTCATGAAGATCTGGAAGATATTCCTAAGGAGACCGAGAACTTGTGAATCATGCATGATGAGGAGAAGCCATTAGAAGCAGAACATCTATTTGATTCGGCCTGCACTTTAGAGGATAAACAAGGAAATGTGGAGGATTTTCACGATGTGCTGGATGTTTCCCATGAATCAAGTAACTAAGAGTATATGGATCCCATAGAATCCTGGTTCCAAATGACTGTTAGTATCCACTCCTCCTTTATCATTTGGAAATTTGTAGCATCACATTAGTTAGTGCAGCTGGTACCTCATGTTCTGGTAGTTTTTCGTATATACTTTTCAAATTTGAACATGAGTATAATTGTCCTTTTGTTGCGCACGTGGATGCATTGGAAGTACTCCTATACTTAAAAGGGAGTCTTCTGCATTTTAGGGTAGAGTAGGGTAGGAGAATAAATTAATTCCATGAATAAAAGATGTTACAATAATACTATTAGGGTTTTCTTATGTTTAAAGTATAGCTACTAAAATTGCTTTTGATCCACATTAGTTGTTAACACACACATCTGTGATGAATATTGTTGAGTATGAATCACTCTAATACCTCATGATTTTGCAAAAGTAACCAGGATTAAAAACTCTAATAAGTTGTCATCTGAGATATATATTTTCAGTTTCCCTTAGAGGTACTATTGAAGAAGCCCTTATGGTGGACCACTCTTATAAAAGATCATAACAAGCTATTCATGAGAACACTAGCATTATTAACATAAGGAATATTTTAGTCATTATCTGGGATATTTTCAATAAGTCTTTAAGGTAGAGGAACTAGCTAGTAATGATTAGTTATTAAAAACGTTTCACGCCATCACGTACTCTTAAGGAGTAGATCTGTTTGCCCACTTATTAAGTGACCTTTAGGGTTACTCATAATCAGAGCTTACAAAATATTTAGGGGAGGATAGGAGGTCTTGTGATGTTCCTACCTACAACAATCATGGGACCTAACATGCATGACATTATTGATGTTGGTCACCAAGCCATAGTAATGGCTTTCAGCCAAAAGCTGGAAGACAGGAGGTCTCATCACAAGTCGACCTGTTCAACCATGTTACTTCTTGTGAGTGGCACTGCCATCAGCTGGTTACCAAGCCACAACAATGGCCTTCATCTAAAAGTCAAATAAGCTAACTTTGAATCTATATCTTGTAAGTGGGAAACATGCATTTCGCTGGGTTATAAGACAGGGAAAATTTTAAGGATGGTAATTTATCTTAAAGTTAGAAACCTTGGCGAATCCCACTAGTCCATAATATGAAATCTATAAAATGTTTGGAGATATTTTTGTAAAAATATTCAAATTTATAATATTTTTATATAGTCTATATATAATTTTTTGGCGATTTTTAGGGTAAAATAATTTCATTCTATAAAATTTTGGCGAACCATTTTTACAAAAAAATGGAAATTAGCGAATCTTTTTTTTTGGAAAAGTACAGAAAATAAGCCCATGGGCGAATATTAGCCCCTAAAATTTCCCTGTAAGACATCGCTACCGAGGTTATAGACACCTGTAGGAAACATGGCTATGTCTGTGGTATTAAAGGTAATTGCATACTAAGATTTACTCGTTTATCCTTCTCTTTCCCTGAAGTTGATCATTTTAATTATTGGTATATGGTTTTAAGATGATTTCAACATGATTCTTTGAGTTCTATTTTTCACAAATCAGGAATCTTTAATGATGTGGTACCCTTAGTGAAGATAATTCTTTGTACTGATTAAGGAGAAATTCAGTTTTGCATCTAGATGACAACAAAATTTAGAATGTTCAATAAATAGGTTGCTGATTGATCCACGAAAGTGTCATAATGCTCAATTTTTATTTCCCTTATCTGGTATCATAACTCACTTTAGTGTTCATGGTAATTAGAGTGGTTAATTACTCAATGATCAATACTCACAAGGTGTTGATTGACAACCATGTGTATTGATTGTGGTTGCCTCTAAATATGTGCTACACAGTCTAGATATAAGGTTGTTATAGTAGGAGTAGGAATCTTGTGGTAGTCTTCTCGCAATTTCACCTTTTCAGCAAAAAAATGATTTTTATCATAGGACTCTGGGTAGAAAAAAAATAGGGAGTTTATTTGGAAGAAGACAACAGGTATGTGCAATAATGTTTCTCCATAATGTCTGCTTTTTGTACCTAATCTTGTTTTATAAGAGTTGTAACATGGTTTTAGTGGGAATTTTAATAGTTATGTTGAAGGAATAATCATATTTACTTGCTAAAATTATTGTTCACACTCTTATCAAAAGCATAGTTTGATCTTTAAACATTTCCCCTGCCTTCTTTCATGATTTTTATAATTTAATGGTTTGGCTTGCACAAGGACGTGTAAGAAGATCAGCATGGGGGGATGTTGAGCTGCCTTCTTGTCCAAATTTTTACGATTTTTATCAAATAATTCTATGCTTGTGACTAGTTCTTTTAATCATTATTATCTTATTAAGATTATAGTTAGAAGCATTCAAAAAAAATGGCTATTAGTTTATAAATTCTTCTTGTTAATTAATTTGAAAGAATGTTTTGTGTAAATTTCAATAATAATATGCCTTCTTGGTGGCAGATGAATAAGTCATGTACTAGCCATTTTCGTACCAGCAGTGCAGGAATGCTTCCTAAAACACATTTGAGTATGGATTCATATCATGAACAGAAGCAACATCTTGAATTCAATGACAAAGATTGAGAACTACATTTTGCACCTTTTGTCGAGTCTCAAGATGATATTGTGCTCAAAGATTGTTGAAAAACACCCATGCAATGTCATTTTTATGATAATGGCCATCATTGGTGGTTTTCTATAATAGTTGTCAAGGAATCTTGAAAATAAATTGTACCTAATATTATTGTATCAATGCCTGATCCTAAAGTAACAATTGCCAAGAAATGCACTATTTTCCCCATTGAATTTTCCACTAGAACTACTCGTATGTCACTATGGTATGAGGAATTATTGTGAAAGGTTGATGTAGAGCAAACATATTTACGTTTTTTTTTGGGATAATTTCTCCATTAAAGATCTATACTCTACAGGCAGAGAATGCTATAGATCGAATGGATTGGATTGACAAAATAACTACAGTGATTGCATCACTTCTGAATTTTCACTTGCCTGAACAGGTGGGTTATAGCCAAAATGTTTCTCAAAATATGATGGGTACGGAACATCAAGGCGCACCATCTGAAACAAATTCAATGAGTGGCTCTTCGGGCTTTGCACACTTAATGCCCAAAGAATTTACATCATTAAGGGGTTATGTTCCATCCAATTATGATAATTTTGTCAAAGCTATGCAGGGTTTCTTGGCAGATGAACATCAGGAAAGGCCCATTGAGATACTTCGAAATGTTGCTGGCAATAATGTGTGTGCAAAATGTGGTTGTTATGATCCAGATTGGGCCTCATTAAATCTGGGTATTTTGTTATGCATTGAATGTTCCGGTGTTCATAGAATCTCGGTTAGATCTATAACACTGAATGTAAAGGTTTGGGAACCTTCAGTTATTAATTTGTTCTAGTCTCTTGGTAATATGTATGCAAATTCAATATGGGAGGAGCTTTTAGAAATTGGGTAAGACAGTGTTGATTTCAATAGAAGATTAGATTTCCATGAATGTAAGGCATATTTCATATCCATCAACAAACCAAGTGTGAGGGATGCTCTTTCAACTAAGGTGAAGTTTATCCACTTAAAGTATGTTGAAAAGTAGTTAGTATCAAAGGAAAACTTTGATGTGGAGTTATCACCATTGGAGTATCGTATGTGATAAACATATTCCCAGATGGTCTAATTAAGAGTCAATGTCTTCATAAAAATATTATTACTCCATCAACATTGGCAATTGATTTGCGGTTTGGTCGTGTTTTTGCTAGGAGAGTTGCAACGGATGTAGGGTCACAACTATATTCCAGGCGAGAAGAACAATTTTTTAAAGGAATGTGATAAGGATAATGGCGGACTCGAACCTCACCGGCTATGCATTGCCTCTGTCTACAATATCATGGGGTCAAATTACTTCTAGAAGCTAGGTTCGCACCAATTCAAGCCCAATTTGAAATAAAACTTCTCGATGTAATCTTAACCAATTTGTATTAATTATAAATTTATACACCATGTAACAATCAATCTGGTTAATTAGGGGTAGCACTGCTGCTATAAAATGTTAGGAAATTATATATTACAGAGCAATGAAACACATAAAATATTGCAAAAATATAAACACAGAAAACACATAAAACAAGAGACACAGATATACGTGGTTCACCCAGTTTGGGCTACGTCCACCCCGAACAACCAACCCTTCCTTTCTATTATCCAACAAAATGAAGAGACAAAACCTACAACAAATCCGTTGTAATATCCTCTGTTTTATCTCACAGTCTCACCTCACTGCTTCTCCCTCAGAGAATACACATCTATTACACAGCCTCAAATACAATGCCCTCATACAAAGAGAGGGGTTGCCTTCTAGGGCAAAAAACCCTAAATGAAACATAAGTTCTACCTTCAGATCATCTGCCTAATGAACGACCCAGATTGACTAGAAATTACTATACTTTTACAAGGCAATTTTACATCTGTTTTTAGCTTCTGGGGCACTACCCCCGAAACCCCCTGCCAGGGGGGGGCTCCCAAAAGGTCGCAGCCACCCCCCCTGGACCCCCCCTACAGCGAATATTTTATGGGCAGCGTTGCCGCCCCCATTTCGAATTGGGGTCCAATGTGGCGATACCTTTGAATACAGAAGATAATCAGGCTCCACACCCAACATAAAATGCAGAGTTGTGTATTGATAGAGAGATCGCACAGGATCACTGTGATCGTAGAAGAACGCTAGGCTACATGGAAATTAAACATGTACATTGTATTATTTGCAAATTCCCTATTTCAATTGCGCCATGAGAGGAATATGAGCCCAGTGGAATGATGCATGGAGGGGACCACTGGAGCCAACAGTCATGTAATTTGGTTTCAATAGAAATATGATTTTGCAATTACTTTATATTTTCCAGGCTAATTCGAATTTTTGAGATGGGGTGTTGATTTGATTTTTATAGTGAGATCGAGCTGGTTGTTTGGGCCCATCATCTAGTTCGTTACCTAAATTGCTTAGGATTTATTTATTTCACTGCATTTTATTTCTTGTTAGTATGATTTAATTCACTGCATTTTATTACATACTTCTGTAATTCATTTGACTGCGTTTTATTTCCTGAATTGTGTAGTGTGATTTAAAATCTGCTCTACCATTTCATGATTTCTTAATTGCATAGGTTTGATAAATTTAATGAAAATTTCATTTAGGATTTATTTATGTTCCAATAATTAGATTAAAAAGAGAGTATACTTAACAAGTGATTCTTTCTCATTTTAACTAATTGCCTTGTTCTCTTTATTATATAATAGAACATATTTTTAGTCTCCAGGGATTCAAGATGGGGACAAAAATAGTATAATAGCAATAAGGATTTAATTTGATTTTCCATTTATATTGTTTGGCACTTATAAGCAACTTAAATCATTACATGGAATTTATCTTGGTGTTTTAAGAAAACAACATTTATTTAAATACCAAGATTAGTTTGAATACATTTTTAACATAAGTAAAGTGTCCAACAACTAGAAGATGTCCTCGCCCATTAATTTAAATTATGTATTGAATATTTCCATACCCATATGATTCCTTACCAGCATCATTCAAAAGAAGCATTTTAAGTACATATTTTAAAATAGTTTGAAATTGAATTTGTTTCATGCTTTCATATTTGCAGTATAGTTGTAATCTTTTAAGAATCTTTGCATTCTTTATTTGGTGTAGTGTGTTTTCTTTGGAATGTCTTTTCTTGAATGATTTCCTTTTAATTTTTTTTTAGGATTTTGATTTTGCAAATTCCTGAGGTCATATTTTGGCATATATTGTGCTACGTCTCTGAGTCTTATGACCCTAGATTGACAATTTAAATGTGGGTGTAAATCTAGCATTTATACATCCCAACAATATCTGTAACGTGTAGAGGAATGAATGGGATGTGCGCGTGCCTGCATTACTATGGGCTTACGGGACTACTTGTAAGAATCTGACAAGGAAAATGTCATTCAGATTAGTATATGGGGTCGAAGTCGTAATGTCGATGGATTACATTGTGCCTAGTCTGCACATAACAGCTCTGACGGGTATGGAAGATCATTAGGCCTTGGAGGAATGGCTCATGCAACTTATGGAGCTCGAAGAAGATCGATTTTTGGCAAGATTCCATCAACAAGTGCAGAAGGAACACGAAAAAGCATTGCATCATTGGCACATCAAGCCTCACACTTTCAATGTAAATGATCTTGTCTTGTTATATGATAGTAAATTCACTAAATTTCTAGGTAAATTCCAAATGCATTGGTTAGGGCCATATATTGTGAAAGAGATTACAGATGGAGGCGTACTTTAGCTCGCGAAGTTGAATGGGGAACCCTTCCTGGGAAGAGTGAATGGGAGCAGGTTGAAGTTGTATACAGGGGATCCGATACAATGACTATATGGCAATGAGGTAGTCTTAGTGCTCCAGGTAGTTGCAAGGGAGCGCTGGACTATAAACTACACTGCCCAGCTTGGAGCACAACACAGTGAGCAGGCTGCGTGGAGAATGACGAAGCTACAATGTAGGAAGCTACACTCAAGAAGCTGCTCCATGGGCAAAGGTACCATGTAGTGCAGCCGGAAAATGACTGTTAGAGTTACTGTTCATGACTTGATGGCCAAAAGACGGTTAAGTGGAGTGGGTGGTGACATTTAACACAATAATATTTGAAGATTTGTCACCAAAACAACATTTATTATCAAGAATTGGGGGGAAAAATCGGATTTGAATTCAAAACCCCCTATAAATTACACGTGCCAATCCAAAAGAGAACACTTTGTGCTCTAAGAGTTGTTAGTGAATTTCATTGTTTGTTGCCTATGAGCCAAGTGTTTTGGGAAGATTTAGTTACAAGCCCCATGTTTTCTGAATTTCTTGAGATAAACCAGAAGCTTATTCTTGAAAAAATGTCTGCACCAAGTCTTGCTAAAACTGTGAGTACTGGTGATGTTGTATTTGACATAGCCGCCCTGGAAGTTGTAAGTATGGAAGCTCCGACTCCTGTGCCTACGGCGCCGAGGTCGCTTAGGCCGAAGCATACCCCTACTAGAGAAACCCAACCAGCCAAGTCAAAGCACTCTACGAAGTACAAGCGGAAGAAGTCGGTGTCACTCGATGCATCCCTAAGGAAACATATCGAAACACAAGCCAAGCAAAAGAAAGATAAGCAGCTAGAGATAATAGTGGACCTGGAGGCAAAAATATTCTTGGCTATAGATGATATTGATGCTGAAGGAATGGAACCCATGACAAGGCTACCTTAGTATACCCCTCTGTGGAAGGGAAAAGCAAAGGTCATGAAGGACCTAGATTCTGAGAAGTTTACCATATCCATGCCCCTGCTACCTAAGCAAGTACCTTTCGAATAGACTCGGCTTGCAAGGATCTCGTTGTTAAAAATGGAGGATTAGGACCTCACAAACCAAGGTAAGTTTCCACATTTGGTGATGGAAAAATATATGCAGAGGGTTTGTTATGAAGAAACATGTGTTATAGTGTTGGAGACAGAGGAATGAGCTGTGGGTGCCACATTATCACTGTACCCGCATTAATACGATATGTGTGCGCTAGCTCCTCACACTGATGCACAATGGATGTTTATGGCTAGGAAAACCTATCCCCATCACGAACATGTTAATCCACAGAATCACACGGCTACCTTACAAAGGCATGAACCCAGCTAAGGAGTTTGGAGGGAAGATTGGGGAGAAATATCTTACAGAGAAGATGATGAGGGACTATGGCCTCCTCAAAAAGTCACGAGGGTATTCCATTATTTCCATAATAGACGAGCAACTTCAATTCTCTCCCAGATTTTTGTAAGAAAGGTTATGAGAAAATGTCGCGAGGATGAAGTTCTGGTGCCAGTGGTTTCTCTTGTTGCACAGTGAGCGAAAGGCGTACAATTTAATTCGGCAAGGTAACTTTATTAGGAGTTCCTAGCAAACTACTGAGAAGCCCAGGAAGAAACCAAGACATTCCACTATGCTTGGTTGTTGCTGTCAATTGTGCTTGTTGCATGGAGTTTTCCGGAGGATAGCCAATTTCCTCCTCTCGAGGAAGGATTACCGAAGGCAACACAATTTTGCTTCCTTATGGTCCACAAAGGAGGTCATGCAGATAGCAGAGATGAAGATATTTCAGGTCCTTGTGGAAATGGATCTCCGTATGGCAATCAATCAGCGTCCGAGGGTGTCCCCAACCTTGCTCACTCAGGTGTCAGCCTATGCGGAATTCAAGGCTGACTTCCACAGAGTCTATATCCAAGTGCGGAAGGATCAAGAGTAGAAATGGCACCAGTTTCCCTAATTGGTGTCAGAAACGAATGTGCAGGACGCTGTAGTGTCATAGCATGCAGAATTGTGTGCACTGTCAGAAGTAGATGTTGGAACAAGCATGGGCACGGGAAGTTCTATTGTGCAGAAAAGAAAGGAGGCATCTTATTAAGCTATGCACACCCTCGCAGAACAATGAAAGAAAGAAGTTGTAGAAAAGGCTCGCATTGAGCAGGAACGCGTTGCTACGAAGTAAGCGAAACAAGAGCAACACAAGTCACAAATAGGTGATAAGTCACCTTCACTCGAGAAAGAGGAAGAAGAGATTTCAGGACAAGGCGGCGGAGGTGATGAAGGGTAGCACACCCCCTTCATTTTGAAAATATGTGGCACGAAGCAGTAAGGAGAAACGCGTAAGAAGCAGAAATATGATAAAACACGGGTTGATCCCATGGTATTAACATAGGGTGATCTCGATGAGATCAATGATAAAATTCGAGACACTGGCACAAATGTGCTGCAATAGTTTGAGTAGAAATACATGCAGATGCTTGGGGGAATCCAAAAGGATTGGCATGAATTGCAGCTCCAAGAAACAAGAATCCAGGAAGATGTCAGGAAAGCGAGAAACGCGCAATGCAATTTGGCATGGGGAAAAAGTACAATTGTAGAAATGGCCTAACCGTAGGATGTGAGAATCTTCCCCTTGCACATGGGACTGAACCTTTCCACATTGTCACTTGAATCTTTACATGCATTACTTCAGGGAGTCATGGAAGAACTCAAGATTAGAGAACATTGACCACTCACTACTATGAGTGAGTTTAAAGTCAACAATCAACAACTATTCGTTGAAAAGATGTAGGCTCTGAAGGAAAAGGAGGCCCTACAGGCACATAGTTCACGTCTAGAATCAGTAGTAGGGGAGGCATACAAAATATTGCTTTAGCTTCACATCTCAGAGGATGCACAATGAGAAGCCAAAATCAGAAAAATAGCCACTGGTGTGCGTGAGGCTAAAGCAGAAGTTGGATCAGTCACTTTTGAGTTCAACATGAAGATTGCAGAGATACAGTTAAAGTTGCAGCCCACAACTCCACCTGAGGTCCAGGAGAAGCGCAGAGTTGCAATTAAGGAATTCTGGCTACCTTAGATGCCACAGTCACTGACTGTGTGGCACTGTTTGAGAAGGCTATGGAGCTAGTGATCAATCTGCAGGAGGACCTGACCCTCAGACATTGAACACAGAGGTAAGGGAGCTGCAACACCAATATGATGAGGTGAGGATAGCGGCTTGACAAGTTACATGAAGGAAAAAAACTACTGACACAGGTAGAGGACGCGTAGAAGAAGGAGGCCTTGCTAAAGGCCAAGTTGTAGCCTTGGTTGGAGGAGGCTTATCAGCTCATGATGTCCATTCAGGATAAGATTAAAGGACTGTAGTAGACATAAAAAATGATGAGGTTGGCAGTAGAAGGACCAACCACTGAGAAATTGATTGAGGAGGTTCAACAGGCAGTGACATAGAGTGTTGTTGAAGTTGCGGTAATCCAGGTGGAGCTGGGGGGTCTTCGCAAAAAGATTGTAGTTGCCAACAGAGTGACTTGAGGGCGCGCCATGATATTTGTGTTGGGGCATGTTGGGATGGGGTCCCCTGGGTTAGTTTGGGGTTAAGATAACCCAAGTCTTGGTATAGTTTTGTAAATTATGTAAAGTCTCCATGATTTGTGGATGTGGTGTGCGTAAATGAATACGAGTCAAAGGGGCTTAGCCCCTTGTTTTATGTAAAGTTTTGAGTCGGTTTTGAGATTCACCCATGGTCCACAGACCATGGCATTGTATGAAAAGTCTATAAATAAGTCTTAGCGAAGGGACAAGTAGACTTAGGAGAAGAGAAAGATGAAGAAAATATAGAGAACTGGGTCGATTGAAGAGTCTATAAATAAGTCTTAGCAAAGGGACAAGTAGACTTAGGAGAAGAGCAAGACGAAGAAAATATAGAGAACTGGGTCGATTGAAGAGTCTAGGATAGGAGCTAGGGAAGGAAGGCTTTTCTTCATGTTCTTAGATAGGGAAAGAAAGGCTCTGTAGCTGAGTGCGCGGAGGCATAGGAAGAGTCTGTAGTTGAGTGCATGGGCCCCTGCAGCTGTGTGCGCAGGGTAGTTTGAGTATGTAACCTTGAATTGAAGATCGATAAAGTCAGTTTTCTAAAGAGTTCCTGAGTATTTATGTTTATCTCTGTTAATGCTAGATGTTGCTTTGTCTATGATATATTGATTGAATGTTACACGATTCTCTTGAATAAGTCTTAATAATGTACACAATTCATGTTTAAATAATGTCATGAAGACTCTAGTGATTTCTCTTATGTTTACTAATTACTTAAGTAAATCTGCGCGAACACTAATTTAGAATTGCTATCTGATGTGCGTAAGTAGGAAAATTGACTGTTAGAGGTCCTCAAGGACTAATCGTAGACCTTCGTGAAGGTTTCAAGACTGCTTTAACATATTTGGAGTAATGTGCCCTAATATTTTATCAATATGTGTGAAGGAAAATCTGAGGCAAAGGAAGAGATCACACTAGTCTCTCGATGCAGAAAATTGGTTCTTGCATCCCCTCATACTGCTTTGGGTGAGACTGCAACCTGCGCTACGTGGGTTGTTGCCGAAAGGGAAGTAGTGTAGGGTTTTGTTGGTTGGTGCAGCTAACTCTGAACCTTGGTCAGGACACCCTAAGCCAAGAGATAGATAAAACCAATATCTAAGACTTTTTTAAGTTCTTCTTTAAAAACATATCTAAGTGCAGGGTTCATTTGCCTTTGGGTTTTTGGATAGGTTGGGCACCCTCCTGAATATAAATATGATGGGTACAAGTTTTAGTAGGGATGCCTCTCATGTCCTCGTAATTCCATGCAAAGCCATTAAGATGGTCTTGTAACAAATTCATGAGTTTCTCTTGCTAGGATGGGTCCAAGTCTATGCCAATATATAAGGATTTGTTTGAACTTACCTCAATAAGAGTAGTGTTTGGCTCATGAATACTTGTGGTGGCTACCAAAATTTGTAATGATGATGAGGATTATGGATCACAATTTTCCTGGAAACATGGGCTAAAAATTTGATGAAGTAGTCCAAAGTCCTACATAGTATCTAATTTACAAAGGAAATCATGTATCACACTCTCCTCAGTACACTCAGTATATTGATGAATCATGGAAAGAGACTAAGTTTCCTCATCACTACTATCATAATCCAACCATAAGGTATCACGAAGCTCCTAGATAGATCTGACAAGTCGGTACAAGGTGACCTTCTTCCTAACATCCTGATGGGAAATATACATGTCACTGAAGCGATAAACTATATAGGCATCTTTTGTAGCAAGCCATGGTAATCCCAAAATCAAAGGGTGTCCCCCAATAGGATTCTTTGGTTGTAAAAAAATAAAATCTGTGGGGTACTCCCATGAGTCTATTGAGACAATCACATCATATAACACACCCTCCAACTTGATTTTATATCTATCAACAAGTTCAAGCACTGTGGGGGTAGGATGAATTTGAGTCAGCCAAAGTTGCTCCATATTTTTCCTGGTTGTAACATTAATAGCCACTCCAAGGTCTATCAACACATTGGAAACGAGGGTATCACCTATGTGAACAAAGACGATTGGGTTTCCAGGATGCTTTTATTTCTCTTTTTTTTGCTAAAGCAAGAGTCGTACCTTCGTTATCATTAAATTAGAAAAATATTTACATATAATACAACCATCCACATGGAAACATGGATCATAATCAAAAACTACTTTCTAGATATCCAAGGGTCACGAGTTGAGTATGAAAACTCCGACCCTTACCCACAAGACTACACCACCCTAAACAACAAAAAGTACCAAGGCCACAAAATCAACCCATCAAATCCGAAAAGGGGGAGAAAGCCATTAATCTCCACCATCAGAACTCCTAGCTCCAACCAATGGCAGAGGAGGACCTCGCTGAGCCAAGACTCTTGCCAATTAACAGTTTGGACCCACCAGTATGCACGCAGATTCTTGATCGTTGATCCTCCCAACTTGATCCAACAGTAGAGGTGAATATCGCGCCGCCTAGAAGTCCGCCTTTTAACCTTATGGCCCCACTGACAATCTCGATGAATCATAGCTATAGATCCGCCGAGATTGATCCAACAGCATAGGAACATATCGCACTGAGCAAAATAATTTCTTGTTAACGTGCGATAAGGGTAGAAAACAAAACCACCCCTTGGCCACATGTAGCCCGAAGAGTGTGATCACTCCCAAATTTTAAAAACCACTTCCCACCCGAGAGGCCCCCGATACACTAGAAACCACTCAGCTGGCCGATTTGCGTCCTTAGACAGCATATCAGGAATATTCTGGTCGCCATTGGATCCCGGATTCCAGTAGCTACCACTTTCTCCTTTGCAACCGTATGTGAGCCTGAGCGATGTACTACCCCTTCCCTCCAACCAACTACTCTGGTAGTAGAATCCTTCGAGCAACGTAAGAAAAAAAGAGAAAAGGAAAAACTTACACCTCATAATTAAACCAAATTGTTGGACAGAGCTTCCATAGTTTTGGTGCTATACACTGTCATATCCTCATCTTCTTGGGTGTCGTACTGATCCATGAGACTATCCTGAGGTGACCTATGCCACCCATCATAACCCTGTTCATGGTACACTTCACTCCTTGATTAGCCAATAGATCAGCAAGTTTGTTGGCCTGCCTTCGCACATGGTTAAAACTAACCATGAGTGCATGCCTCTAAGGTGGAGCTCGATCCTTTGAAAGACCTGGATCAATCTCCAGTGTTTTGAAACCTTCTTTGGCTCCAAGCCCCAACTAATTTTTTTGATTGTGTTGATAATTAACTCAGAGTCAGCTTCGATAATCACATTCTGTCGGTTATCCTGCACCAGGAGTTCTAAGCACTGCTCCATAGCCATGGATTCTACCATGTTATTTGTAGCTCTGCCCAAATGTCCATGGAAGATGGAAAGGATATTACCAGTATCATCCCTTAACACCCCTCCAAAGCCTGCATTGCCTGGGTTTCCTTTTGAAGCCCCGTCTATGTTATATTTCAGAAAGCCCAAAGGGGGAGGATGCCAGAATTCCCACTTAGAATCCATAACCATAACCTTTCTATTCAGGCCTTGCGACATAAGCCCCTGCATTCTCAATTGTCCAAGAATCCTCATGTCAGCATCTGAAGGTGGATTTTTAGGGGTATTTCCGACTATGGTACCCACCGTCTCTCTAAGTTGAGTCAAGGTCTGCGTCAAAAGATATTGGAGGGACCTTTTTTCATTTTTGAAAATTCTATTATTTCTTTCTTTCCAGACATTCCAAATAATGAAGCTAGGCGTAAGAGCCCAAGCTGAGCCAAGAATATCATTATCTGAATAATTACGCCTCCACTTGGTTAGGGTGTTTATGATACACCCTCTATCCCTGTCGCTCTTTTGGAAGATGTTGGCAAAAGAATCCCACAAACTAGAGGTGAAGATACAATTATTGAGGAGGTGTTCCATGGTTTCTTCTTGGGCTTCACAGAGCTAGCAGCTGGAAGGCCCTAGAACACCCCTTTTCCTTATGTTATCCCAAGTCAAAATTCTCTTATGACAAACAAGCCACATGAATAGTTTAATCTTCATCTAGCCTTGATTCCTCCACAGATTCTGCCATATTGTATCTCGAGTAAGAGAATCCATCTCAAGGAGTTTGTGTTTTATCTCTTTGAGATTAAAGGTACCCTCATTATTGTTGCCCCACCTCAATTGGTCATGCCCCTGTCACTAAAATCTTCCTTTTTTTCTAGAATCTGCATGAGAGCCTCCGCTTTAGTTTTCAATGGGTTATCTTCCCTATAAATCATGTTCCTCCACTTTCTCAATTTACTTGCATTATTGTTTTGGTCCCAAAAATATTTGACCTATGATAACCCTATGATGTCTGTCTCTCTCTTGAGGTCCAGAAATTCCTCTTGTAGCAGTATTGGTTCTTGTTGCCATTTATATTCCCAAAAAAGTGCCAGATCCCCCTCTCTGATTTCCTAGAAGTTATTCTTTTGAACTAAGCCTCTGTTCTCCCAGGCCTTATTCTAGATCAAGGATAATTTTAGGGGCGAATGTTCGCCCTTTGGCGAAATTAAGGGGTTTTAAATTTTTAGTGGGCGAATATTTTGTATCATAGTACATTTTTACAAATCACCTCAAATAGCCCACCTTATTTTAAGGGAGAGGGTAAAAAAGGTAAATTTAGCCCTTGAAATTAGGACTTACAACCTTCCATTCGCCCATTTTCAAGAATAGGTTTTATTTAAGTGAATCCATTCGCCCATTGTCAAGAACATGTTTTATTTAAGTGAATCCTATGGGCCAAATACCATATTTATAAAAGAGGTATGGTAAAATAATAAAAATATAAATAAATGAGAGGTATGGTAAATAAATAAAGCATTTTTTATATTTACTCCATAAGTCACCTTATATACATGTAAGGGTGTAAACAAATAAAAATATAAGTAAAGTGGAGGTATGGTAAATAAATAAATAAAAATTTATATTTACTCCATAAGTCACCTTATATACATGTAAGGGTGTAAACAAATAAAAATATAAGTAAAGTGGAGGTATGGAAAATAAATAAAATGTCTTTTTATACTTACTCAAAAGGTATGGTAAATAAATAAAAATATATATAAACTAGACGTATCGTAAATAAATAAAACCTCTTTTTATATTTAGTCCATAACCCTCGTTCTATTTATGAAGGCTCAAGAAAGAGGTTTTATTTAAGTGAATCCTATGGGCCAAATACCATATTTGTAAAAGAGGTATGGTAAATTAATAAAAATATAAATAAACGAGAGGTATGGTAAACAAATAAAACATTTTTTTATATTTACTCCATAAGTCACCCTATATTTAGGGACACTCAAAAAATGGGTTATATTTAGGTGAAACCTATGGCCAAAATACTATGGGACAAATACCATGGACTAGATTGTTATTAATACCATGCAAAAAACCATTATTAACCCTAATATTAGAATTAATAAAAACAAAAATGGCACATGGTATTGACCCATGGTATTCACCTGGAATGTAGCCTATTTAAATGGGGGAATTAAACCAGCATGTAGCCTATGCTAAGATTCACTAGGACTTTACAAACTTTTATTATTTAGTGAAAGACTCGCCAAGATCTTACAAGATTTTATAATTGAGTAAAATATTCGCCATGCCTGGTGAGAGATTCACCAAAAAATTATATATACATATTATATTATTGATAAAATCGCCTTCCATTATTATATTTATAAATTTAGTGGGGTTCTTAAAATTTTCCCTGTTCTAGATGTATGAGCCCTTTATATTTTCGAACATCCTTATATGATCGTTATTATCCCAGTTACTAGCCCACTGGGTCTTTGGTTCTTTGACCCATCTCCACCATAACATAGCTCCTAAAGCCCTGCTTAGAACCTCAGGATCATCCAAATGCAGACCTCCTTGATTTTTGGGTTTGCAAATCTTTTCCCAAGAAACTAAGGCTCATTTCCTTTTTTTCTCCCCCTTACCTTAGAGGAAGTCTCTTTGAATGGTTCTGAATTGTTGTAAGACTCCTTTTGGTGCAGGGAGTGCTGAAAAAATGAAAACTGGGATAGATTGGAAAACGACCTTTGTAAGCACCAACCTGCCAGCTAAGTTTAAAGATCTGATGGTCCAATTCCTGATTTTATCCTGCATCATATTAATCATCGGTTCCCAGATGCTCTTATGAAGAGGTTTAGCAGTAAGAGGGACTCCCAAATATTTAAAAGGAAAAGAATCTCTTTGAAAGCCTAGAATTCTGGAAATATTCCTTTGAATAACAATATCGGTATTAAAGAAAAAGATTTTAGATTTGAAAAGATTAACCTCCATACCTGTGGCCAAACCAAAGTCAATTAGAAGTTGTTTGTATGCCAAATATTCTTTCACTGTAGGAACTCCTTGCAACATGGTATCATCCACAAATTTATGATGAGTCCAAGTCTGTCCATTCTCAGAAAGTTGAAGACCCTTGATTTTGCCTTCTGCTTTTGCCCACTTAATCGATCTACCAAGTCCTTCCATCATGAGTATAAAGAGAAAGAGAGACAGTGGATCTCCCTACCTGAGGCCTCTTGAGGGAATAAAAATCTAGGAGGGAGAGCCATTTAGCAAAATTGAAAAGCTAGAAGAAGTTACGAAAGCCATGACCCATCTAACCCAATTATGATCAAACCCAAAAGCAATAAGAACCCTCCTGATATAGGTCCAGTTCAACTTGTCATAGGCTTTAGCTAGGTCCAGCTTCATGATCATTCCAGCCTTCTTGTTTCTAGTCAGTGAGTGCACCACCTCCTATGCTTGAATGATGTTATTGAGAATTTTTCAACCTTCCACATAACCAGATTGCTCCCCAAACACCAGAGTGGGGAGAAGAGGTTTGAGTCTGTTAGCTACAACCTTGGATATAATCCTGTGAACCACATTGCACAATGCTATGGATGTAAACTTATCAAGAGTTAGGGCATTACCCTGTTTAGGGATTAGTGAAATGAAAGAGGTGTTGAGTGCCTTCAGAATAGTTTTATTCCTCCTGGAATCTTCTACTACATTCAGAATATCTTGTTTAACAATATTCCAGTAGGCTTTAAGGAAATCCACATTAAAACCATCAGGACCTAGTTCTTTACCATTCTGCATTTCTTTGAGGACTTCACTGATTTCCTCTTCAGTTACTGGCCTATTGAGGTTGAAATTATCCTCTCTGGACACTAGTCTTGGTATATGTCTTGTTAGATCCTTAATGAAAGGCTATTTGTTTGAAATGGTTTCCTTTGCAATCCCATGAAAGTGTTGAACTAATATAGCTTCTATTTCTTCATGGGTGCTGAGTAGTTTCCCTTCCTCATCCTTAATTGAGGAGATTCTATTATGAGCTCGGTTTGCCAAGGTTGACCTGTGGAAAAATCTGGTGTTTCATTCCCCTTCCTTTAACCATTGCACTCTAGATTTTTGTCTCCAAAATATTTCCTCTTGTTTGCATAAGTTCTCCCATTCATGCTAAAGTTTGGTGGCTTTTCCATTACTGAATTTATCAAAGCCAACCTTGATAAGGGATTGGTTGAGTATCTATAGTTTTTTTTCAACAACTTTTTATCCTTCAAAAATATTTCCAAATTCTTTCTTGTTCCACTCTTTTAGCCTGAGCTTGATATGTTTTAGTATTTTGTGAAGAAGGAACATGCTTGTACCCTGAATATGAAGATCTTCAGACCACCAACTTGAAATGTTGTTGATAAAATCTGGATGGGTGAGCCATATATTCTCAAATCTAGAAGGTCTATTTCTGGGAGTATCAATGCCCTGATCTCTATTTGAATTGGCCCATGATAAGATCCTCCAAAGGGCAAGATCCTTTCTTCCATTCCATTATCATTGAGTATAAGGTCCTCTGATATGATAAATCTGTCTAGTTTTGAGGCCACCAGAGACCCTCCTCCTCTTCTATTGCTCCAAGTAAAGAGACCATTACTTGAATCAATGTCAACTAGTTTCGTAGGGTCCATAAAAGATTGAAAAGCTAAGGCATCTTTAGTTAGAGCTCTGGTGCCCCCTTTTTTCTCTGATAGTGATTTGATCATGTTGAAGTCCCCACCGATAATCCATGGAATCCCAACATATCTCTCTCTGAGATCCATAAGACAATCTAAAATTCTCAATTTGTCGTCCATTCTCTGAGGGCCATAAACATTTGTTGCCAGATAGATCTCCCTATCCCCCACAGGTTGAATGACCACTGATAAATAATTCCTGGAAGCTTCAACATCTATTATACTAATCTTTAGGGGATTCCAAAGAGTAAGAATGCCACTTGCTGTATTTTCTGCCTTGACTTCTAGAAACTCAAAACAACTGAGCCATTTACTATGAAGTTCTTTAATTTTCTGAATAGAACATTTAGTTTCCTGGATAAATATAATATCCGGAGCTTCCTATTTCATTCTGTTACTAAGTAATCTTTGCTTCCTTTTACTACCTAGACCCCTTATGTTCCAAGAAGTAAACTTCATCATTAAAGATTAGTGAAAAAGTAACTGGTTAGGTCTTTCACCTTACCGGAATCTATCATTAGCTTTCCACGCTCCATCAGCAGTTCATTCTACTTTTTCCTGCCTCTTTTCTTTCCCGGGCCTCGAGGTGCTAATCCTGGTGTGTTTTTTTTATAGATTTCACACCTTCTTTGCCATGGTTTGTTGTGTTACCTTGCCTTTCCACCCCACTATCCTGGGTTTTCCATAAGTACAACTACTGTACTCTAGAGAACTCTTCTTGAGGTAACGAATCTAACCCTCCCATGGTTCCCTGTTTCAAGAACCCTTCCAAATCTAGGTGCTCTCTATCTAAAATCTCCTGCAGTTCATGATCCTCCATTTCCATCTCGCTCTAGGTCATTTCCTGGTCCATATCCAGTTCTACATCGCTCATCATAGCCTCTTTCTATATGTTATTGTTCTTTGGTTGGTCTTTGTCCTCCTTTGTCTCCTTGTCCTCTGGAATTTCCTCTATTCCTTGATCTACTTTTATCATCTCTTCTTCTTCCTCGAGAACTTGGAACCTATTCTATGTAACTTGAGGCCCTTCTGCTTGATGTTGCTTAAGTCCCTTTTTGTCACCTTTTCCTCTGTGGCTCACTTTTTGAAAGCTTTCCATATCTTTCATTGTGGAAGTTCTGCTCTTATTCTCGATTTTACTGAGAGGGAAATCTCTAAACAAGTGTCCATGCTCATGACATCTGCGACATCTAAAAGGAATATGTTCATAATCTACTGTTTGCACCCATTCTTCATCAAAAACTTCCAAGATCAACTCATCCGGTAGAGCTCCGAAGAGATCCATTTCCACACAGATTTGTGCAAAGGAAGTATATTTTCCTCTTCTAGTGGCTTCAGAAGCCTTGACAAAACGTCCTAATTTATTACCTATGGCTGTTAACGATTATGTTTGCCAATAATCAAGAGGAAGGGAGTAAAGTCTTATCCAAACCAGAACTGATGTGAAAGTCTCCCGCTCTGGTACAAAGTTCATCATCCACGACCTCATATAGAGGCCAACAACTACATAGAATTAGGTCCCTCCTTCAGACACTCTGTCTTTATCCTAAATATTAGTGAAGACCACTATAAAGAAACCTTTTGACCCTAGATGTAGGTCACTACTCCCTTTTAGTTTCCAATGGTATTGAATCCATGTCTGTAAAGATTTTTTAGTGGGCCATACCCCCATGAATTTACAAATGATAGCATAAGTTCGCATGTGGTCCCTGTGTGCCTACAGCGCAGGATCATTCAGGACTACCTTGGGTGTAACCTCAGATTTGGGCTTACAGGGTCCTTTCTGTGCCTTGGTTTTTGCTCCCTTTTCCTTGTCATTTTCTTCCTTTTCTTTTGTGGTTTTATTTTCACAATGTTTGACTCCCTCTTGCTCTTCTTCCCTGCTATCCTTCCCCTCGTCATCAAGACTTGTGACTTCTTCCATTGGCTTCTTACCACAACTAGTAATAGCTTGCTTGTAGGAGAGAGTAGAGCTCCATCCTCCATACCCTACCATGGAGATCAACGCTTGCAAACTTTCAACCCTAGCAGTTCTCTGCGCTCCCTTCAATCTGCTCTCTAGGATGTGTATATTTCTCAACTTGATCACCATCCTGTCATTGATTCAACCTTTCTCCCAACAAACTAGATAGTGTGGGGTTCAAATCACTTCCTCTCTATTTGAGACAGAGTTCCCAAATAATTTTAGTGCATATAGGAATCTCTTTCATAGAATAAAGTAGAGGGAACTTTATACAAAGTTCTCTCAACTTGGAAGCTAGGTCAAACTCATGGGTGGGGTCAACTTTCTCCACAACTAGCCTCTTCGAAAAGGGAGGCTAGTTCAAAGAAGAAGGTAAGGAATTTGAGTGCATGAGAATAGGATGTGAGGTAGCATCATTGTTTGAAATATTAGGAGTTTCCTCCTCAATGATTACTGTAGGTTGTTTTTATTTTTGTTTTTGTTTTTATGAATTTATTACCCTTCCCGATATTAGCTGGAGGTCATTTACCCCAACTAGCATGGTCTGATAGGTGGGGAAAGGGAGAAGTCCAATAGAATGAATCATTTGTACTGCTTTATTATTTGGGTTGGGAACATGTTGTGCTGGCCACTAAGGTGGCTAAAATGGTGGCAACATTAGTAATGGTGGTAGCATAGGTTATGTCTTCTGATGTAAAGCAATTGACAATGTGGGTTGTGCCATAGGATAAGGTTCATACAATGTAGGATATGGTTGGGTAGGCATGGAATAAGGAAAATGAGAGTGTGGTGGTCCTCTCCATCCCTGTTCCCCAGGAGGAAGAGACTTCCCAAACTGAGAATGATACCCATGCTTCCAAGCCTGAGGATAGTTCATGTTTTAAAAAGAATATTATGGTGAATTATAATTAGGATAATATGGTGCAAGTTCAATAATTATACTTGTACTTTCCTGTGGCCATGATTTTTATACTCCCATAGCATGCAATGGATCAGGTACTGAATGCTCCTCTTCAAATGATGCCTTCAATCCAGGTGTAGATGGGCATTTCTTAGTAGGATGTTTACCTACACATATTGCACAACTATTAACAACCTTGACATCTGTAGGAAATTCATGTAAAATATGTTTTTTCTACATTTTGGACAATAAATTGACAATGTCTCTTGCTCTTCTACTAGTTTTTGCTAAAATTTTAAAGAATTTATCTACTTACTAACAATATTCATAATTTCAGTTTTCATGTTATCCATTTTATTTTCCAAACCAATAATCATAATATCTATGGTCCAAATCTATTGTTCCTAGAATTGCCTCTAATTCCCTTACCATATCTGGATTGATTTTGTGAAACTTCCTACACAAGTCATAAATTTTGTCAAAATGAAGTTGAGCAATGTCCCCCTGTCCTAAGAGATTCAATTTTCCAGAATTATCTAGAATTCCTCATAAAAATAAGCTTCTAGCGGTGCCTGCATCAAATTTGTGTTTAAATCAATCTTCACCACTCTATTTTACACTATGAATTTGGATTAAACTTCCCCCGTATATATTGAATCAATCATAAGACATATATTGTCAAGTAAGCTCACTCTATTCAAACCAATTAGAAAACATTCTAGATCCTAGAATTAATCTATGCTTCAAAAGAAAATCAAAAGAAGAGTTTTCCACTTGTATGCATTAAAAGAAGCCAAGTTTAAAAGAGAAAGATAACATAAAGTAACAATCCCACCCTTCCAGTAAATCTCTTCTCCACAAAAGTATTGAAGAAATCTATCTTACTCATACAACAACTAGAGTACTCTGCTTTGTTTATTTACTTATCTAGTTTGTTATGAAACCAGCTCAAGAAAAAGATGGAAAAGATAGATCAACGCTTTAAAAGTCAGCCTCTTCGAGGGGGCAACCTCCTTTACATTACATAAATGAACAATTCTTGGATGATTCAAATGAAAAAACCTCCTTTCTATATATAGGAGTCTAAGGAGTCACAATATAACCCAGCCGACCTAACAATAATAATATAAAGCCACAAAAATAACAATAGAGGGATTCTATGGGGCATAGTAATAACAATATGGGGACAATAGGGGCACAACAATATTAATAAGGGGTACAACTACAATAGTAATGGGGTAATCACTAGTATTATAGGGACCCAACATGCCCCTCTCCTTCAAAAAAGTGTTGTCCTCAACGCTTGAGTAGTTCTAGATGCTTCTGTATAAAATTCTCATCCTCCCATGTGGAATCTTCAGCAGATAAGTTCTTCCACTTGACAAGATACTCTGAAATTGATCGTTTTCGTAGCTGTTGAGTTCTGGTTTCTGTGACTGCTTCTGGTTCCAATATAATTTTTCCTTCCTCGTCAATTTCTGGCAATATTGTTTGAACTGGGAGCTTATCGCCTATAACCTTCTTTAAACATGAAACGTGGAAAACTGGGTGCAATCGAGAAGCTGCAGGAAGCTCCAGTTTGTATGCCATAGTACCAATCTTTTGCAACACCTTGTACGAACCATACTACTTTGGTGATAATTTATTATCCTTCTTAGCTTGCTTGAAGGACATTTTCTTATATGGTTGTAGTCGTAGGAATACCCAATCACCTACATCAAAACTTCTTTCGCTGCGATGTTGATCTGCCTGTTGTTTCATTCTATTCTGTGCCAACATAAGGTTATCCTTTAAGAGTTGCAGGACTTGTTGTTGATGTTCGATGTGATGTTCCACTGCTTGAACCTTAGAATTTTCTCTTAAATATGATGTGATGGATGGTGGCTGATACCCATAAAGTGCCATAAATGGGGTCATTTTTGTTGCTGTATGGAAGGAAGTGTTATACCACCATTCAACCAGAGGCAACCATTTGACCCATTGTGTCTGTTTATCAGATACAAAGCAACGAAGATATCCTTCCAAACATTTGTTTACTATCTCAGTTTTCCCATCAGATTGAGGATGATAAGATGAGCTATGAGCTAACTGAGTACCAAGACAAGAAAATAATTCTGTCCAAAAATTTCCAGTGAAAATGGGATCTCTATCACTTACAATAATCTTTGGGTTTCCATGTAGCTTTTGAATTGTTTCCATAAATGCAGTAGAAACTGTACTGGCTTTAAATGGATGTGATAATGCACAAAAGTGTGCATACTTGGTAAGTCTGTCAACTACCACCATGATGACACTCTTTCCCTCAGACTTGGGTAAACCAATGATAAAATCCAGTGAAACCTCCTCCCAACGTTGGCTTGGAATGGATAAAGGTTGTAATAGACCCGGTGTCTTAACTGTTTCAACTTTATTTTGTTGGCAAACCAAACATTCCGCCACAAACTTTTGAATATCTGATTTAAGGCCATCCCAAAAGAATTCCTTCTTAACCCTGTGGTAAGTTTTTAAAAATCCCGAGTGCCCTCCCAAGGGAGAAGTGTGCAATTCCATAAGAATATTTTGTTTTAGCTGGGAATTATTACAAAGGTATAAGCGATCTTTGTACCATAACGAATCATTTTTCCAGCTAAATGTATACGACGTACTGGAATCTTGTTGTAACTTTCGAATAAGTTCCCACACTTCTTCGTCATCCTTCCATTCCTCCCTTGCTTCGTTTATCCAATCTGGTTGGATAATAGAAATGGTGCACAACAATGCTTCCACATCCTCATCCTTTCTTGAGAGTGCATATGCCACCACATTTTGCTTCCCTTTTTTGTAGATGATTTCAAAGTCATAACCCAACATCTTTGTGACCCACGTTTGTTGCTCTTCAGAGGATAATCTTTGTTCTAAAAAGTATTTAAGGCTATCATGAACCGTTTTTACCTTGAAGTGTCTTCCCATTAGGTAGGGTCGCCATTTCTTAAGTGCATGGAGTATTGCCAACATTTCCTTCTCATAAATAGCTTTGTGTAAAAACTTTCCCTTGATTGGACGACTTTCAAAAGCAATGGGTCTTTCATCTTGCATTAAAACAACACCAATTCCATTTCCTGAAGCATCACATTCCACAATAAAGGTTTTTGTGAAGTCTAGTGTAGCTAAGACAGGTGCTTGGCACATTACCTCTTTAAGATGTTCGAAGGCCTTTGTTGCTTTTGGAGTCCATGAAAATGCATCTTTCTTCAATAGTGTTGTTAGAGGTGCTGCTATTCTCCCATAATTCTTAACAAACTTGCGATAATACCCTGTCAACCCGAGAAATCCTCGCAGATGCTTTATGGATGTGGGGATTTTCCATTCCTTAATGGCTTTAATTTTTCTAGGGTCTACCTTAACTCCTTCATGAGATACAATATGACCCAATTATTCCACCTCTTGTACTCCAAAGAAACATTTGGATATTTTTGCATATAATTGTTTCTCTTCCAATAGTTGTAGCACTTTGTCAACATGTTCAACATGATCCTTCCAAGACTTGCTGTAGATTAGTATATCATCAAAAAATACTAACACAAATTTTCTAAGGAATGGTTTGAAAATTGAATTCATCAAACCTTGAAATGTAGAAGGTGCATTGGTAAGGCCAAAAGGCATGGCCAAAAATTCATAATGACCCTCATGAGTTCTAAATGCTATTTTTGGAATGTCTTCAATCTTCATTCTAATTTGATGATATCCTGAACGAAGATTCAACTTGGTGAAGTAAATTGATCCATGTAATTCATCCAGTAATTCATCAATGATAGGAATGGGAAACTTATCTTTAATAGTGAGCTTGTTGAGCTCCCTATAATCCGGACACATGCGCCATGATCCATCCTTCTTGTGCACCAATACTACTAGAGCAGAGAAAGAACTTTGACTCGGTTGAATTATACCAGCCTCTAGCATTTCTGCAACCATACGTTCAATTTCACTCTTTTGGGCATAGGGATATCTGTACGGCCTGATGTTTGGAGGAACACTTCCTGGAATCAGATGAGTAGCATGATCATGATCACGAATAGGTGGGAGACCTTTGGGAGTCTCAAATACCTTGGAATGATTGTCCAAGACTTTTTGGAGATTTGGAGAAATAGATGATTCCAATGTGGAAACATCTAGGGAACATAATTGTGCAATTACACCTTTTTGTTCCTTTTTTAGAAGCTTTGTCATACCGTTAGAGCTGATTATCTTTCCCAGTTTCCCTGCAATACCCCTTAATTCAACTTCCTTTCCTTCCAAAGAAAATTTCATGAAAAGTTCTTGAAAATTAAAAGCTATTGTACCCAAGGATTGTAGCCATTGGACTCCTAATACAACATCAACACCTCCCATTGGAATGGAAAGAATTGGGCTAGTCAATACATATTCTCCCATGGACAGCTTGATATTATGGCACTTTCCAGAGCAATTTATTGTTCCTCCATTTGCAACCATCACTTGACACTCTGGTGTTGGATATAAGAAGCAATTCAATTCTTTTGCTACCTTACAATGAATAAAATTGTGGGTACTTCCTGAATCAATCAATACTATTACCTTTTTCTTCTTGATTTGTCCTTCTATCTTGATGGTTTGAGGAGTGGTAATTCCCACCAATGCATTACAAGATATGGTCGGATTCATTTGTTCTTAATCTAGGCTTTGTTCCCGAAGTATATCCTCTTCTTTTGACCTTTCTTGCTCCTTTTCTTCTTCCTCTTCACAATCTATGTAGAATAATTTCTTCTCAGCACACTTATGACCTTTAGTGTATTTGCTATCACAACTGTAACAAAGACCTTTTGCTCTTTTTTCTTCCAATTTTTGTGGTGTCAACCTTATAGGTTGTGGAAGACTAGCGGCAACAACACTTCCGTCTTTATAGTTGTGAGTGGTATGCTTCCTGGTTGCCATAATTTTTCTTTCCATTTTTCTTGCTAACCTGAATGCCTTCTCTAATGAATCAGGTTCCCAAAGGTGAACATCATGTTGGATATTATCCTTTAAAGACCCTATGAACACATCAATCCTATGATCCTCTGGAATATCTTTTACCCTTATGTTCAATTTTTGGAACTCCTCAATGTGCTCCATTATTGAACCCTTTTGTTTGAGACTTATCAATTGGCTAAAAAAAGTGTTTCTTTTTGTATCCTCATAATGTGCTATCAATTCTTCTGTAAAAATTTCCCAAGTGATAAATTGCTTACGAGAGCAAAGCCATTGATACCATACAAACTGATTTGGTTCCAAATATAAAGTTGCAATACATACCTTTTGTGTGTTTTCCACATTATTGAGATCGAAAAATTGCTCCATCTGTAATATCCATATTGCGGGATCCTTGCCATTAAAATTCCTCATATCAATCTTTGGAATATGGTGCGTCTTCGATCCAAAATTAGAGTCTATGAAATCATGATTAACATTTCCTTTTTTCACATCATGAGTTTCCTTTACTCCCCTTTCACCATTAGTAAGTATTTCTTGTAGAAAATTTATCAAATCTGCCTTCAAATCTATCTTCAAATCGTCAATCTTGGCTTCCACGCACTTTATCTTAGATTCCACGCCATTTATCTTAGCTTATGTTAGCTTTTGTGAGCGTGAAATTTGTTGCACTTGGTCTTGTAATTTTGATATATCATGTAGCATTTATTCCTCTTCTTCATGAGTCATGCTAGAGATTTCAGATTGCTTACTAGGTGTTTGCATTTTCTTTCCTCGGGGCATTAGTTACCGATACTAATGCTCTACTATGCCCTTTGAATTCCTTCAAAATAATTTTTCAAGCCAAGCTTAAGCAAAAATTTAAAAAATCTACACACCTTTTTTCACTTTATAGGAGCTCAATATTGCCTCTGATGTATCTCTGTAATTTCGGATCATCCAATTCTGAAATTGCGACCTGTGGTAGCCCTCTGTATTCTCTTTCCAATGCCACTAGTCTGACCCGAATTGGATTCTCCAATGAAGAGTTATGCCAAATCTCCCACAATGACCTGATTATAGACTAATTCAGTAGAGCGAACGTGTACGACGTGCCACGTGTCCCTGTTTCGACCTTTGTCTCTAAAAATATATACAAGAAACTACAGTCAGTCCTATTTTTGTACCTTCTTATAAAATTTCAATCCAATGCTCAGAGAGAAAGTTATGATGATTTTCCCAGGTCACCTGTTTGGAATGTAATTCAAGAGTCTGCAAAAAGACCAACTTCCTCAGATCATATCTCCGCAAATATAGCGCGAAAGGCTATGAAATTCGGACCCAAGGTTTAGTGCGATTTCATCTCAAATGGGTTTTTTTTTCGCTTCTAAAACGTCTCAGAAAAAAAGATAGCGAAAATTCCACGATGACTTGTTTGGAGCAGCGAAACCCTAGAATCGAAAGCTCTGATACCAAATGTTATGAAACCAGCTCAAGAAAAAGATAGAAAAGACAGATCAACACCTTAAAATTCAGCCTCTTCGAGGGGGCAACCTCCTTTACATTACATAAATGAAAAATTCCTAGATGATTCAAATGACAAAACCTCCTTTCTATATATAGGAGTCTAAGGAGTCACAATATAACCCAGCCGACCTAACAATAATAATATAAAGCCACAAAAATAACAATAGAGGGATTCTATGGGGCACAGTAACAACAATATGGGGACAATATGGGCACAACAATATTAATAAGGGGTAAAACTACAATAGTAATGGGGTAATCACTAGTATTATAGGGACCCAACATAGTTATAGTGAGAAGATAGGATAATCACATTCAATTTTAATATGAACTTAATCTCTAAAATTATTCTCCCTTGGTTTTGTTTTACCCCAGATCCAATAAAAAGTATTAAATCAATGGACCTATTCTCTTTCCATTCAGGAGATATACCAAGATCTCATTCATGTACTAAACCTTAATCCTTCAGATTGCAGCCTTTCGATACCACTGCATCTCACAACATAATCATTTCTTTTACTCCCAACAATACGAGAAATTAAAAAGGGTGACTTCTAGTGCTCATTTTTTAACATAAAACTAGTCTCAAAACCTTCAAAGTTGACATCCCATTGTATCAAAATAGTTCATTAAGATTCATAAGGATTCATAAGACCATTCCAAGGTTTATTTCTTTAATAAGGTATACGCGTGTTGGATGAGGTTTCTAAAAGAGTTCTAATATCAAACCTGGTTCTCATAACATTTTGAATGTAAAAAATCTCATCACAAGGAAGAGGCCTACATATGGAATCAAACCCACTATTTTCAAAGTAATATAATCATAAACTCTTCAAACTCAAAGTGAAACAAGTGATACCATATAAGACTTCAAAAATGCACACGCCTATTCCTAGATTTGGATTATCACACTATAACAGAGATTTTAAATCACCTTTATAATCTTATGTAAATATTGAAAACCACAATCATATAAACATCCCAACACAAAGTGCTATTAAATCAAAGTATGTCTTGTCTCTGCTTTGGATTCGCAAATTCAAATTCTTGCTTCTTCTGTTTAAATTTCTACTCGATCTTAAAAGAATATAGGTATGTTGCGCCAAGCGAGGAGATGTCCAAGAACTCCATTTCAGTCACGATGTATTTGTGCAGGTTTCAATGGTACTTGAGAACTAGATGTTTCTCAGAGTCCTTAATATCCAACTTTGTTCTTAGGGTATGAAAGATATTAGTGAACTCTGGTACTCCTTGGTCCCTTTCCTACCGTAGTGTGGTCCATTTTATGTACTTCTATTCATACCTCCCAATAGGGTAATATTGTTCCTTAACGACATCTTTGAAAGAGTCCCAAGAGGGTGTGGCTAAAAATAGTGAGGATTCCTCCTCATCCTTCTACTCACAGTAAGATTCCAACCAATCCTTGAAATGGGGGGCAACCTTAAGGAGTGAAAAAGTAATATTTTCTCTATCGGAAAAGTTATGGACCAAAAAATATCCTTCCAATAGATTTAGCCATCTATCTAGAGCATCTGTGTCTATCTAGCCTTCAAATATAAGAATGAAAAATTTAACTTGTACCTTAAAGGGGGTGACACTGTCGAAGTGACTACTGGATGAAGATGCTTCATCCATTGGCATTCTTTGAAGGATCTGGGAAATATTATGCATCATCTCATTCCTTTGTCACTCAAGGGCTTCTTCGATGAACATTTTGAAAGGACATCCTACTCCCTCATATTTCTTTTCTTCTACCATGGGAGGTTGTCAGGTTTGGTGAGGTTGATCTTGCAAGGTTTCAACTATTTCTAGTCCCAACTCTTTATACCCCGACCTCGTTGGGGACATGTACATGAAAATATAGAAAGAGAAGACCACTCTGATACCACTGATTTGGAATTGTGAAGGAATGAAATGAAATATATATTTAAGGAAAAAACATAGATACAGTGAAACAAAACTTCAATTAATAAATGGAAAATGTTGGAATTTTTTTACATGCACAATGCAAACAAACTAGCTCAGGTGATGGTAGCTTATCTCTTAGAAGAGATGTGACTAATACTTGGCTCCTAAACTATGTTATAATGAGGTTCAAATGAATTTTTATCATTAAGAAATAATGAGAAACCCTAAACATCCAAAAAAACTAACCTTATGAGATGAAGCACCAAAAGGCACGGGCCTCAATGGGGTTAGTTGGAACATCAACTTCTAGAGGTTGTAATACTAGTATACGATCTTCATTTGGCGTGCATGATATCCCATTATAAGTATCTTTCCAAGGACAATAAATTTCAAGTACAATCAAGAGACAAAGTCTCATGTTTTCCTGTTTCCCCAAAAAACATTGTTGAGGGCCTGAAAATGGATCTGAAAGTTTAACACCCAAAAACTGCCAAAAATAGAAAACTGCCAAAATAGTAAACTTGGCTGCAAAATAGGAAACTGATAGAAAACAGTGTTGGGGGGCCAACTGGAATAGACGGGTGGCCACCAATATCCCCATAGATAAAAAATTTGTAGGATCTCCAAGTGAATTTTGATGATCCCATTCTGATATTTTCTGACAACATCGATGCCATATGTCTCTCTAAGAATCCTGTAATGCATTAAAAAATAAAACACATTCCTATCAAGGTAGAGTACATTTGGCCAAAGGAAAAAGAAATTGATATATTCACCAAATCACTACCTCGAGAGACCTTTGAACATCTTCAACAGAAGCTTGAGATTCTCCTAGGTTCACATTGATATGTATTCCAGCAAGCCAAGTAGATAGGGGGAGAAAGGCATATTATAGGAAGACAGAGGAAGATATTTCATTAGGGGGATTCACCTTTTTCCATTGAATTCAAAGGAAAAGATAAATCATGAGAGGAAGATCAGAACCATGGAGTCAGGCAAAGCAATAGTCGCAGGAGGAGTAAGTTTGTTGGGATTAATTCCAAAATGGGATATTGTTGGAATGTAGTTATCATTTATGTCAACCCAAGAAAAAACTAGAAGAAGCCCTACTTTTGATGAAGAAAATTATAAGGAATATATTGTTTTTGCAAGAAATATCATCAATATTTGACTTTCCTCATCGCATCGATTCCAGCAGTAGGTTGCATGCCACATAACTCCTCACGGTTGAGGAGATATTCCTTATCAAAATTGGAGCCCCAGATGTGTGGTTATGGTCCCCTAATTACAGATTGATGGTTGGTCAAATTTATGATTTAATATGGCATTAATATTTTTTTTTTTGATATTTTTTATGGGCTTTAAGCTTTCCTAGTCTAAGCTTCCTTAAGTAAATAAAAAAAAACACTTTAAGTATGTCTCAAAGGGTGTTTAATATTTGGCTCCGTAATTTTTTATTTTGAAAATTCAAATTTTGTTGTCGTTGTTGTTGTTTTTTTTTTTTACGTCTACTCAAGGTTTAAGGCCATGTAGTTTCTTCTCTAGAAGCCCCTTCCATCACTATATATAGAACTCATATCTCTCAAGAAGGGCACCAAAACAATTCAAGCACTCATTAATCTTGTGTTCTGATTTCAACATGCCAAGGGTAGCCATGTTGATCTGTGGATGAGGCTAAGTTTATTCATGAGATATTGAGATTGATTTGAGGCTATTGTGGATTTATCTAAGGAATATTTTTCATGCACCCTACGGGGTTTCTCAGCCATTTCTAAGGCATAGTCCGGATCACCCTTGAGGTCTCATTTCAGCCCTAAGGTATGGGCATATTCACACAAGATAAGGGTTATGATTTTGTGGCTTATTTTCCATTAGATAAATTTTGAGGTATAAAATGGGCCTCCTAAGAAATATTATAAAATAATAGTGGAAATAATAAAATACGATTAGATTACATTATCAAATTTTAGAGCGAAAAAGGAAAAATCTAAATTTTCAAGTCACATTTTTAACTTAACTTCATATGGTTTTACTCAAATTTGAGTGGGATCACATGTTGGATGAATAATTTAATTCTTCATCCAAGGAGTACCCATGTTGGATACTTTTGATGGACCTTGCTACACAAAAAGTGAGAAATACATGAAAAAAGTGATTGCAATAATGTTTTTCATGTATTTATCATTTTTCGTGTAGCAGGGCCCATTGAAAATATGCAACATGAGTACTCCTTGGATTAAGAATTAAATTTTGCATCCAACAGGTGCTCCCACTCAAAACTTGAGTAAAAACATAGGGAGATAAGTTGAAAAAATAGTTTTTTTTTTTTTTATTTTTATTTTTATTTTTTTTAATCAAAAAATGGTGAATCATCCCCCATGATTGAAATCATCATCTTGAATCCTATTGGTTCTTATAAAGTTTATTTTGGTTGTACATTTTTTTTTAGGCCCATTTTTTAGCTCAAAATATCTCTAATGACTATTCTAAGTTTTTTTTTGGTTGAAATTGCTCGCATAAACAATTATCTATTAGGGAATCATCATTTATCTTATGTTGGTGTTCCTCATTATTTTATGATATGTGTTAAAGTGGATTTTTTGGGCTAATCCTCGAACAATTTTTGTGGCCTAAATTATAAGGCTATTCATGGGTTTAAGGTGTATTTAAGGGTGCTCTATGATAGAATCTTCACCCTTCCCAAGGCCTTCCTTTGCACTTGTGGTAGGGCTTCCTGAGATGAGGTTCTTTGGCCCCTTTTGAGGCTCATTGTTGACAATTTCTGAGGCAATCTCTCGGACCTTTTAAGGAAAATATTCTAAAGTGTTTTGAGGTGGTATTAAGGGTTATTATCTTGGTTAAATGGCACGTCTAGAATCATATCTTTGAAGCCCTTCAACCCTCTTTTCAAAACACCTTGAGGCAATATTATTGAAGAATTTGGGCCAAACCTTAGCATTATATATGACCCCTCCTTTTGATGCATCTTCAACCATTATCTAAGGCAACTTTAGGGCTTATCTAGTCAAAAGGAAATATTGTTTTGAAATTCTATTCAATATTGATCTCTTAAGTTACTGCAAATAAGCTAAGGAAGGGATGTCACAAGGATGAGTTAGGTTATAGTTAGATGAATTCTTGAGGTCTGCATATACTTCAATTTGTTGGTGCAAATTGGCTAAGAAGGCTCAATTGGAAATAGATTCATTTGAAGTATAATGTGACAAAGTTAAGGGTTATTCAAGGCATCTCCAAGGTTAGATAACTTAGCTATATCCAAAGAAAACAAGTGGCAGAAAAGGTATAGGTTTTATTCAAGGTAAAAGACATGTTTTTGTTCAGTATTAATTTTAAAGTTGAGGAAAGTTTTGAATAGATCCAAGAAGTAATCTTGAAGTTTCATATCAGTCTAACAGTTTGAGAAGAATTCAATTGCATATATATATCAACAAGATCAATAGTAAGGGTATAATTGAACATCATTTTAAGTTGATCATTTTCCCTAGTATGGGAGCCCACAATTTTCCCTTTATTTTTTTATATATTTTGAGGGTGGTGGGGTGGTGCTAGGGTAAGTTGGAGCTTGAGGGTGTTGGAGCATCCTTTTAGGAGTTGGAGCTTCCTAATAAATATTTTTTTTTTAGAGTACTAGGAAGTTAGAACTTCCCATTTAGTTGGAGCTGAGAAATATTGTACTCATACATTATTAGAAATGCGTTTGGTCATTTTTCTCCTAGAAATTGTTCCACCTAATTTTATTTTTTTGTGTATTTTTTTTATGATGTGTTGTTGATCTACGTTTTGATTTGAAGTTAATGCTCTGAAAATTTAATAATTAACTAGTTGAAGTGAAATATTGATTCACTGTCCTCTTAGTATTTCCAAAATGTTCATTGGATATCCAATAAACGTCAAGCCTTTTTAAAAAAATACAAGAAATGCAAGTAAAATTTGACAGTATGGCCAAACTGTCAGAGTAAGACATTATATTTTTTTCCCATATGTACTAGTGAGTGTAGATCCATCTTAACTTTATATTTGTCAAGAACCAAGAGGGATCAAATATCTCAAGGTGAACACCTATTTTTTGAGTGCAGAAATTGAGGAAAGGTTTGCACCTAGAGAGATTTGATCCCTCTTAGTGCTTGATAGATATGGAGTTAAGATGGATCTATGTTGGTTTACAATATATATATATATATATATATATATATATATATATATATATATATATATATATATATATATATATATATATATATATATATATATCATTCATGGCGAAAATGAAAAGTATAAAGGATCCTTCACACCTTTAAATAGGCTATATTACATAAGAATACCATTAGAAAAATAATGGGTGTCAAAAAGCTATAGCCAAAAAACAACCAATGGTAAATTGACTTTATGACCTCAATTTTACCTATACTACCATTAACGATATTTATAAGAATTAGTTTGTTATAAATTTTAATTTTAATTTTAATAAGTTGTAAGAATATATATCATATGAATAAATTACGAATAAGATCATAAGCTTATATAGTATATGAATACAAATTGCGAGTACACTTTGTGAATTGAAAATAGTTTACATTGTGATCACTCTTAAACCCTCTTCTTCTGCTTTTATCATAGTCACACCTACTACTTTTGCCATCTTTTCATATCATTGATATGAAAAGGGAGGTTGAAATTGTAGACCATTCATATCTTTAACTCAACGTATCACAATAAGCATCATACCATGTCTCTCTTTCCTCCCAATATTAATTGTAGCTTTCTCCAAAATCAATCCTTGTGACTAATGGATTATTAATCCTCAAACAAGTTTTGAAAGGAAGTTGTTTTATTTTACCTCTTTCAATAGGTGTAATAGGAACTTTTTGAGGCGATGATTCATCCCATGGTACTCCCATATTATTATCAAATCTTACTAAAACACATGTGGATGCTTCTAGGGGTGAAACTCCAGGGATGTATGCAATTTTTTCTACAATTCCAAGGGCACCATTTACGAGTCATGTATTAGTCCATATGTTTGATGTAAGAATCATCTAAGATTCAACTACAATAATTAACTCAAAATCCATTTCTTACTCTTCTATTTCCATGTATTTGTTTTTTCCTTTTGTAGCAACATTAGCTACAATGGGACATTTTAGATTTCTTAAACAAAATTTATTATGGTTGTGTACATCATCATTTATCACAAACAAATGTAGTTCCTTATCAAAGGACTCTATTGTGGAAGCATCCAAGGATGTACTTGTATGAGTCATAAGTAATTTTTAGTTTTCCATAGTTGGTATTGCATTCCTTACATTCATCAACAAATGACGAAATTATATTTGTTGATTTATTTGTTCATCTTGTCAAAACACGGTATCAAGTGTCACGATGTTTGTGAATGAGTTCCATAATTATCTTGCAACATCATCACATGCATATATAGGTTTATCCATAATGGGTGGTAATTGTCCCAAATCACCAACCAATATAATTCACTCCCCACCAAAAGGAATGTTACCATTTTCTTGGAAATCTTGTTGAAGTCTTGAATCAATTCTTTCTAATAAATTTCTTCCAATGAAACTAATTTCATCTATTAAAATATATTTCACATGCCTCATCTCTTCCCATAATGTATTTAAACATGATCTTGTAGAGGTGTTACTTATTTGATCAACATTTTAAGTGTAGAATAAATTATTGTTGCAGATATGTTGAAAGATACAACCCTTGTGGGAGATAAAAGAATTAATGGACTCTTCTAAGGAAAGGAATTGGATTTAAGTTCATTTTTAATAGTTTCGGTCAAATAATACTTTATTTTTCCGATAGTTCCTTGGATTATCATGCATAGTGGATCAACCTTTGATCTATAATGGTCAAGGATAATATCAAGTTCTTGTCTCTACTTGATCTAGGTGGATTTAGGAAACCTCACAAATGAATGTGCTCAAAACATGATGGGAAAATCACTAAGTTGTAGTGTCTATCATTACGATTCTAGTGGCACATATGACACTCAAAATTGAGTCTATATGGCCATCTTATCGCAGTTATAATTTCACAAGTTAAAGTAAGAAAGTGGGACCCATAAGGTATATGTTGTAGTTGAGTGACCAATTAGACAACGACACATGGCACTCCATCATTGGCTCTTGCCCATGTAGAAAAGACAAAAAGAATAATATTAAAATGCCATAAGAAAACAAGATCATAAAAGATGGTTATTTTAATAAACCTATAACAAAAATCATATAATATATATCAAAACAAACCCATATGTAAATGGTCAAAGAAACGGTTGTTAATGTTTATGGTATGACATTATAATAGCATATGGTGCCAACAAATATTTAAAAAAAAGGTTTGTTATGGTTACAAAATCATATATTTATAAATATGAAAAAAATATGAGGTGCAAAACCATATATATGGTTTATTCAAAACCATATTGTAATGACCAAAAACTCTCGACGACATATAGTAGTCAAAAAGAGGTGACATATGAATTAAATAGTCAAAAGGTTTGTTAAATATGAAACGGCAGTAAAAAAACCAAAGTTATGACGTTTTTTTTTAATTTGTTGTTTTATATTAAATGAAAAAAACACCAATTTGGGGTTGATGGGGTTAGAACCCATGACCAACCAAGCCTTTATTTAGTTATGCACCAATAAACATGCTAGAGGGGCACTTTGTAATTAATGTCGACCAACTTGTATTTTAACTCAATCTCTTCCATTCGACGACGAGCCATGGAGGGATATGGAATGTTGCATAGAAGGAACTAGGAAGCTGACTAGGCAGAACAAGGAATAGTGGAACCATGACATTTGGTGCAACCCTGGCATAGTTCCAAGGGTGGAACCCTAAGCATAGGAATCTTTGAGGAATCTTTTAGATTCACTGGAAGTCTAATTTCAACAGTATGAGAATGAGGTCAACTTCATACTCAGATTGCTAAAAATTTTCAAGGATCACAATGGCACAGTTCTTTTATGCATTTGAGCAGTCGATTTTCCATATGTGGAACCTTGAGTGTGGAACCTTGAGGTTGGAATGTTAACACGGGAATTAGTGAGGAATAATTTACATTCCTTGTAGGCCTAGAATTGACAGTTTCAAAATGGGGTCAATTTTATATGCATATGAACCAAGTTTTCACAAAGATCATAATAACGTAATCTATTTTGGCATTTGGGCAGTCCATTTTCAAGCCATTGCTAGATTATGAGATATAATGATGTATTTTAGCCACTTTTCTTGTTTTTATTTTAGCAAGGATGGAAGTATGTTGTAGTAAGACAATGAGATCGGAATTTTTGTAGGAAATTCATCATTTTAACTGTTACATGAAAACCAAGATGATGCAGTGATGAAAGAGGGCCATGTTGACACATCATCAGAAATTATTCATGTTTATAGTCATTGGTCTCAGAATTACGAGATGATTATGATGATGATGAGTATGATTTCACTATGATCAATGGATTCAAGAGGACCATTTTGTGCCACTTTATATGAGAGGTTCATTTTATGGAACCTTGTGTGAGATGACCATTTTATGCCACTTATATGTGAGAGTCCATTTATGCCACTTTTGTGAGAGATGATTCCTTTCTCATGCTGGAGGAGAATGTCTTGTGAGTGGGAGTTCTTTGTAGGAGAACATTGTAACAACCCTGGTTAAAAATTCATGTAAAAAGATATAAGACCACAGTCATGTGACACGTATTCCATGCTAAATGGTGGGAAAAACATCCTAGTAGTTTTTCATTCAATTATTATGGCTAAACGCAATTGGAAAAGGAAATAGAAAAGGATTTGGAAAGACATGACACATTTATTTCCATTTTGTTTATGAAAACAAAGGAAATTAGGAGAAAATGAAGGTGAAAGGTCACAAGTTGCATGCTAGGAGGAAACTGAAGGAAAATAATGGAAATTGAAGAAAATAGAGGCCTCATTAATAAAAATGCTTCTGAGGCTTAGTGTGTAGGCTTGGTTAGTGTAATATTTTGATAGGTTTTGGTGGAGCTCTCTTCTATTCTCTCTTTCTCTTATACTCTTGAACACTTAAGAGTTTTCTTGGAGCACTCTTGGAGAGTGTGGCATACTTGGAGTTTTTGACGAAGAAAGAAAAGGAAAAGAAGGAAAGCGCAAGAGGACATCGAGATCAAAAACTACCATGGGTTTTTCTTGTAGGTACCAAGTTGCATGTATGTCTTATTCACTATTTTTGGTATGCATGTGACATGCATGTGGTTTCTTTGTCATTATCTGTCATTGGCATGGAGGTTTGGTTGGATTGACAGTGGACTCACCTAGACTTCCCATTTCCTGTATAGCCATGGTGTTGTGGGTTCATTTATTTATTTTCTGGTTCGTTCTCATGTTTCCTTTAGCTTGGGTTGAGTTATTAGTTCCTGGAGCCTTGGTTGGAAAAATGCTCTAGAATCCTGGTAATGACTTGGGTTGAGTTACTAGTGTTGAAATTGGCAACTAGGGCCAAACTCCATGTGGGTCAGCATATTTATGGAAGCTGATATTTTTATTGGGTCCTTCTCATTGAGAGGTGTAGGATTGATCTAAATATCATCTGATTCCGATAAGTATTTATGGGGATATGAATTTATTTTGATTATGGAATTATTATCAAGACAACCAGCAACTTATGTAGGCTCAAGAAGCCCAAACGTCATCTCTATTCATCATCTACATGTTAGTATAAATAGAAGAGGATTTGAAGTCATTTGGTATCCTCTTCAAGTGATCTCCTCTCCACGTCTTGGGTTTTTGGAGAAGGAGATACACTATGGATTACACTGGCCTAGTATAATGATGCCCTAATGGAGAACGCAGTCATAAATCCGCAGGCAAGTATATGAAGTTGTAGGGATAGAAGTAGCTGCAGTCAAAGTATATGGAGACACAACAAATAAATAAGTTGTTCATGAAGAAATATAATACGTTGTTCTTGGAAGACCTAGCCGCAGTCATAAAAGGGTATTGACTACACCATGTCTAGGTGTAGTCATGTTGAGACACTCTATACGCTATCCAGAAGACATATATACACGCAAGCCCTAATCTATAGTGGATCTAGAAGCATGATTACACCCACCACTTATATGCAGTTCATGAAGATATATGTGGAAACATATATACACATCTACGCATCATGATATACACTGTCGAAAAGACATATATACATGCAGGCTGTAATCTATAGTGGATTTGGTAGTGTGGACATATATACGCATCAACATAGTCATGAGATACGTTGTCCAAAAAAAATATACACACAGGGACGCATGCCCTAATCTATGCAGTTAATGAAGACTCATTCAAAGCAGTGAATGGAGACATCTAAACACAGCTAGGAGACCTGTTCTTGCTGTCAAAAGGAGACACAAAACTTCACATATATGATCACATGTATACGCTATAAAGAGAGGAATAGAACTCGGGTTTCAACCTTGTAATTTCATGTGAATATGGGTGCAAATATCTGCAAGCAAGAAGGGACAGAACTTTCTAATACCTCTGAGATCTTCCCATGTTAGGGCAAGCCGCAGTAAGGTCTGATTGCACTTGGTTTGGGTTTTAAATGGAGCAGCAAATGAAACCCTGTATGATGCAGTAAGTTAAAAGCCTCATATCTAAGATCTGAAGGTGGTATTCCTGTGGCAAAGAAGATCTATGAAACCCTACAGCTGTACTAACTTAGCATAGGAGTATAATGAGAAGACTGAATCTATCATTCTCAACATAATTATTGATTTGGGGTAGCAATGTGATGTTGTATGATGAGAGCATCATAACAGTCATTGAGTATACATCAGATGGGTGCAGATCCATGATGTTGAGAACAACTCAATGATATTTGGGTGCAGCAGAACATAATGATATGAGCATGGACAACTTGATGATGAATAAGACCATGGAAGATGCAGCATGATGAGCAGCACGAAGATGATGAATGAGAGGCAGCACTACGATAGGTGAAGCCATCACCTTGGAGAATCAGTTGAAGCATAATGTCTTCAACTGATCTCATTGTTATAGGAAATGATCTATGCTCAGATCTATATAAGTCAAAGTGTTTACTTCTATTGTAAATGTACTATCTCTCTCACTTTCTCTGCTGAACTTTGAGGAACATAAAAGAAGAATTGATCAAGGGTTTCCCCGCATTGTGGGGTTTGTCCCTAGCTGGCACCACATCTTGTGTCCTCTTGTCTTGGCTTGTCTTCTGCGATTTATATTTATGTTCTATCTCTAGTTTACTTTAATTCTGATGTGATTGCTAACTGTGAAATTTAAAATTTGATTTCTAACTGTGAAAATTTAAATAAATTTCTCTCGCATAGAACATACCTAAAATTAACATGGTATCAGAGCTGAGGTGAAGACAATGCCCAAGCAAGAGTGAAAGAGAAATCACCAAAGACAGTTGGGATAGGACAAAAGGATCAATGGGTTCCACATCTCTCTTCTAAGTTCACCAAGGGTGAAGTCGAAGCAGAGCATATTATCAAAATGGTGTAGCGAAAGTTTTGATGGCACATCTAAAGATCACTTCATTGGGAAGTTCGAATCTAAGGGTGGAAGGAAAGGCGAATTATTTAGTTGCAATGAGTTCGACCATTATGCGAAGGAGTGTTCGAATGGCAGAGACACATCTCTTGATGAAGTTAACAATCATTCCAGGGACATCTTAAATGATTAGAGAAATGACAAGTAATGCAGGTCATCAAGGAAATGATTGACTCTTCAAAGAAAGCAAGGAAACCTAGAAATAGAATTCGAAGGTTTTAAGGTGGCATTCATCAATGGAAAGGTACGTGTTTGAAAATAGAATTTTCAAAGATGTTTTTTCTGAGTTCAGGGTTGTATTAAGTTACAGGAATTCCACTGGGGACCATGTCCATTGACACATAGCACCAGAGGTCTATGAGCCAAATGGTGACTGGGAAGCCTGAATTCAAAAAGAGCATGAAAGTACATGTCTGAGATGTACCGAAGGAAAATCTTACAATGGGACCATTCCCCTCATGTAGCAAGTCCACAGGTTTGGAACAACCCGTGGAGTTTGAGATTCCTGAATGGGAATCTCATGTATATAGGTGGAAGAAAGCCCTCTATGGCTTGAAGCAAACACCCTGGGCATAGTATGAGAGGATTGATAGCTGTTTGATGAAGCTGAGATTCACTAGGAGTGAAACCAATCCAAACCATTACCCGAAGGTTGTGAATGATAGACCTCTCATATCGGCACCTTATGCAGATGATCTATTTCTGACAGGTGCAAACCCTCTCATTTGCAGAAGTAAGAGGGAGTTGGATTCCAGACATATGTTTTGTTGTTAGCACGATGAGCTCATACTTGGTTGAGCCTCACTGGATTGGTGCCAAGAATCTTCTGAGATATCTTCAGGGCACAATCTCTCATGGATTGAGATACATTGCAAGAAATATGAAAGCTGCATGATTATTCGAATTCTGACTGGGCAGGCAGTGTGGAGGATCACTAGAGCACTTATCAGTGCTGGTTCTCTTTGGATTTTGCTTCGATGGATGAGCAGGAAGCAGAAGTTAGTTTTTATAAGTATCGCCAAGACCCGATACATAACTATGAGTATGACCTCATCTAAAGGTGCGTGGTTGTGGAAATTCTTTAGTGAATACACATGATGAATACCACTGTGATTCTCTATGACAACCAGAGGTGGGATTCGATTATTCAGGAATCTCGTACTCAATGATTTCTCCAGCAGATAGAAATCAGATACTGCCTTATCTGGGATATGGTAAGTCGATGAGCAAGGAGGCTCCATCACACTGAGATGATGTACAGGTTGTTACACTTTGTCAGAGCCCAAGGGAAAGATCAAATTTGTGATTTTCCTGAATAACTTGGAGTCGTCGAGAGAACATTTTAAAAGGGTCCTGCATGTTGCATACATTGAGCTCTATGAAGCTCAGGGGGCTTGCGGTTCTTACTGGAGCAACATACGACCACAGGGTGACTCACCCACCCCTTGTGGTGCATCATGTGGACAAGATGATTCGCTCTCCTATGGACAAGATGATTCGCTCTCTTGTGGGACAATATGATTCTCTCTCCTGTGTAGCAGGATGATTAGTTCACCTGTGAGGTCTGGATGATGTGTTCTCCATGAAAATTGTGTAGCAGGATAATTAGTTCTCCTGTGAGGATAGGATTGTTTAGTTCTCTTGTCGAGGCATCCTACCCATGCAGTCTGGGACTCATGGGAAGTACCTCTCATCTGATCAATGAGTAGGGAAATGAGGATAGGGACCATAGTAGTACTGGTGGACGCATCGTTGTATCTACCATACTCCCTATGCTAGGATGACCTTCATTGATCTGGGATCAATGATACTGGTCTAGGACTAGTTGTAGGAGTTGTACCCACTATGACGTTGACTTTGGGTCAGTTGAGACTAGTCTGGGACCAGTGGTACAAACTCTGAGACTGACTTTGGGTTAGTGGAAGACTGGTCTGGGACTAGTGAGAGTGGTACATACTATGATGATGAATTTGGGTTGGTTGAGACTAGTTTGGGACCAGTGGTACACTCTCTGAGACTAATGATACTGGCCTAGGACCAGTAGTAGGAGTGGTACCCACTATGACGTTGACTTTGGGTCAGTTGAGATTGGTCTGGGACCAGTGGTATGCACTCTGAGACTAACTTCGGTCAGTGGAGAATGGCATGAGACATTCTCGATCAATTCTTCTTCTTTATGGTTCAGCAGAGCTAAGTTGAGTAGAGTAGAGCCAGTAGAGCTGAGCAGAGCAGAGCTGAGTAGAGCAGAGTTGAGCATAGTAGAGCAGAGCCAGCATAGCTGAGCAGAGATGAGCAGAGCTAGTAGAGCTGAGTAGAGCTTAGCAGAGAAATTCAGTGCACTAATGGTAGAGACAATACAGTCGAACATATGGATCAACGGATGGAGTTCTCCCTAGTTGAGAGGGAGTGTTAAAATTGGCAACTAGGGCCAAACTCCATGTGGGTCAGCCTATTTATGGTAGCGGATATTTTTATTGGATCCCTCTCATCGAGAGGTGTAGGATTGATCTAAAGATCATCCGATTCTGATAAGTATTTATGGAGATATGAATTTATTTTGATTATGGAATTATTATCAAGCCGACCAACAACTTATGTAGGCTCAAGAAGCCCAAACGTCATGTCTATTCATCATCTACATGTTAGTATAAATAGAAGAGGATTTGAAGTCATTTGGTACCCTCTTCAAGTGATCTCCTCTCTATGTCTTGGGTTTTTGGAGAAGGAGATACATTATGGATTACACTGGCCTAGTTTAATAATGCCCTAATGGAGAACGCAGTCATAAATCCGCAAGCAAGTATATAAAGCCACAGGGATAGAAGTAGTTGTAGTCAAAGTATATGGAGACAGAGAAAATCATTATGTTGTTCATGAAGAAATGTAATACATTGTTCTTGGAAGACCTAGCCGCAGTCATAAGAGGGTATTGACTGCACCGTGTCTAGGTGCAGTCATGTTGAGACACTCTATACGCTGTCCACAAGAAATATATACATGCAGGCCCTAATCTATAGTGGATCTAGCAATGTGATTACACACACCACTTATACAAAGTTCATGAAGAGATACATGGAGACATATATACGCATCTACGCAGTCATGATATACACTATCCAGAAGACATATATACATGCAGGCCCTAATCTATAGTGGATCTGGCAGCGTGGAAATGTATACGCATCAACATAGTCATGATATACGTTGTCCAGAAAACATATGCACATAGGCACGCAGGCCCTAATCTATGTAGTTAATGAAGACTCCTTCAACACAGTCAATGGAGACATCTAAGCACATCTAGGAGACCTGTTCTCGCTGTCAAAAGGAGACACAGAACTTCACATATATGAGCACATGTATATGCTATAAAGAGAGGAACAGAACTCGGGTTTCAACCTTGTAATTTGATGTGAATATGGGTGCAAAGATCCGCAAGAAAGAAGGGACAAAACTTGCTAATACCTCTGAGATCTTCCCATGTTAGGGCAAGCCGTAGTAAGGTCTGACTGCACTTGCTTTGGGTTTTAAATGGAGCAGTGAATGAAACCTTGTATGATGTAGTAAGTTAAAAGCCTCATATCTAAGATCTGAAGGTGTTATTCCTATGGCAAAGAAGATCTATGAAGCCCTATAGTTGTACTAACTCAACATATGAGTATAATGAGAAGACCGAATCTATCATTCTCAACATACTTGTTGATTTGGGGTATCAATGTGATGTTGTATGATGAGCGCAGCATAACAGTCATTGAGTATACATCAAATGGGTGAAAATCCATGACGTTGAGAACAACTCAGTGATATTTGGGTGCAACACAACATAATGATATGAGCATGGACAACTTGATGATGAATAAGACCATGGAAGATGCAGCATGATGAGAAGCATGAAGATGATGAACGAGAGGCAGCACTACGATAGGTGAAGCCGTCACCTTAGAGAATCAGTTGAAGCAAAATGTCTTCAACTGATTTCATCATTATAGGAAATGATATATGCTCAGATCTATATAAGTCAAAGTGTTGAATTCTGTTGTAAATGTACTATCTCTCTCACTTTCTCTGCTGAACTTTGAAGAACATAAAAGAAGAATTGATCAAGGGTTTCCCCACATTATAGGGTTTTTCCCTAGCTGGCACCACATCTTGTGTCCTCTTGTCTTGGCTTGTCTTCTGCAATTTATATTTACGTTCTATCTGCAGTTTACTTTAATGCTGATGTGATTGCTAACTATGAAAATTCACATAAATTGCTCTCGCATAGAACATACCTAAAATTAACAACTAGTCATCGAGCCTTGGTTGGGTAAACACTCTGGAGAACTATAACAACTTGGGTTTAGTTATTAGTCATGCAACCTTGATTAGAAAAACTCTTTGGAGCCCTTGGTGGGTTGAGTTACTAGTCCTAGAGCCTTGGTTGGAAAAATGCTCTGGAGCCCGATAACAGCTATGGGTTGTATTACTAGTCCTAGAGCCTTGTTTGGACAAACACTATGGAGCCCTGGAAGGATTGGGTAGAGACCAATCTTATTATGGTATTGGGATGTCCAACTTTGAGGTGGAATCACTGTTATATGGGTTGAGGTGGTTTGGCCTTTGGAAGCCCTCAATGGTTTTTATTGATGTGTTTTATTAGATCCCACATTCATGCTTGGAATATGGCACTAGGGTGAATGGATGAAGAGAGATTTGGCTCAAGAATTATATGGTTGGGTGGAATGTGGTAGTCCCATACGAAGTCCACTTTTGCATCATCAATATGAGGTTATTTCTCCTTGTTATCTCATAAGTATTATACTAGTTTATATGTGGATTATATGGGTATTGTTTCCTTAGTATTTATGTCATTATTATGTTGGTTATGAATATGTATTATGACAGTGGTTGTGTATGGCTCCCATCATGTTTTTACTTGTATACGAATGAACAATTTATCTATGTCCTAATGGATAAAACTACAACTAAAGTAATAAGGAAACAATGCTTCATAACGAGTCTCAGATAAGTATGAGACTCCTATGCTTAGATATGTCATTTACACTTGTAGATTGCATTGAAGCCAAGCGTTTGATAGAATGTCAATCCTGGTTAGGGATGATCAAGCCTAGTCTTGGAATTAGTTTTTGGTTTATTGGTCTTGGCACTATGTGTTTAATGGATTCCAGAAGCTACAACAAGTTCTGGGAAGTGGCCAGAATTCTAGGCTTGAAAAGTGCCTTAAATTCCCTAGAGTCTAGCATAGGTCTACTGGAAATAGTCCCTAGATGTAGGCATGTAGGCTTGTGGGAGCATCCAAAGCTCCCACAGGGAGCAAGCATGTCCATATCATGGGAGCATCCAGAGGTTTAATAGTTTAAAGACTCAGTGGGACCCAGAGGCTGGTTAGCAGAAAGGTTGGGATGGTTCCTAGGGGTCATCTTGTTGATGTTGAAGGTCTGTATGGTGCCTTTCTGTCGGTTCCACTTCCTTAACGTGAATTAGGAAATTGAATCATATCATGGTAACTTCTCGTCACATGTTTACCCCGATTGGCCGGTTACTTGGGTAGATGTGGGAGGAGGGTGTTATAGAGTGGTATTAGAGCATGGTTCACCCCTCGGACTGGATGGGCGATGTGTTGGTCATGCATTCATGTCAGTTGCATATGTGTTTCTTATTCTTGTATTCCACATCTTGTTGCATTTGCATGGTGTGGATCATGGTTGTAGTGATGTCACCATGTGAACGTTGAGGGTGTTGTTGTGGGATGTGTTGTCATGAGTGTATGGTAGTTTATGCATTTGTTATGCATGTTAGTGTCTATAAGTTGTTATGCATTCATTGTCATGGTGAAGGTTGTTGTGAATGAGGTCATTGTATGCAATTAGGTCATCATGATTCTATTGGTATGTTATGATGCTAATTTGTTGGTTTAGATAGAGTAGGAGATGCAAATCATCAAAGTGAAGTTGCAACATTGGACCTCGAGGCAAGAGCATGTCGTCATACAAGTTTGTACGTTGGGCATGCAAATATGTAGGTTAAGGATTGTTATATGAATTATGGTTATGATGTCTTTCATTCTATTGATGTTATGGTTACATTCACCATAGATGTTAGTTGATTAGTGTAGTCATATGCACATGTGTCGGTTAGTTATGAATGATAGTAACTTGTTATTATATTCATTGTTGTTGTTGTTTTATGTTAGTTATCTTGATGATTATGTTATATGTCATTGATGAATATGTTATATGTTAACTTAGCTAGATGATTATGTTCTATGTTGTTGATGAGAATGTTACGTGTTAACATATTGTTGTAATATGTTAGTTAACTTGATGATTAGGGTTATTTCATTAATATATTGATGTTATATGTATCATGCTAAATTCGATTGGCCTATGCAGATGGTTAGAGTTACGAAATTCCGGTATGAGTCAATTTATTTGTGACATTGTGTTGTACTAATCTAGAATGACTTTGCATATGTGACTGTTATTCATGAATGATAATTATTTATGAGTTTATAATGTGAACATGTTATCTAGTTACTCTTATGGATATCATGACCTTATTTATGGTTAAGTTGATATGTTGTGAATTTATATCATGCTAATATAGCTTGATTGTGCAAACACGATAGCCTCCCATGAGATACATTAAGGTATGAGCTTGATTATGTCGTCTACTTTGTGCTTGAATGTTTGACTATGTCGTATATTTGGTGTTTGAGATTTGATGGCTATTATGTCATCTAGTTGATTAATTTAACATGATATGTTTTCAAGTTGGTTGATGTTTGATGAATTGCATAATATGAGTATACATTCAAATGATCTTTCTTTAAGATGATTGTACTAACACATATGTGTTGAGACAGTTGATATGTACTTGAGTGTAATTGGGTGATAGTTGTAAGATTATGTCTAATGACTATAAATTATGACATGATTGTTAGTCTCAGTAAAGGTTGATTTCAAATTGATAGATGTGATTGTCTTGATGTTTGGAACATGTGGTTGACATCTGTGAGCAGTTGCAAGGCAACATGCTTGGTATTAGCGTGACAAGTTAAAAATTGGTGTGTTTATATAACTAACGTATGGGTGATATGACAATACATAGTAAGTCTCGATTGCAACAAGGTAAAATGGTAAAAGAAAGGAATTGGGAAATAATTCCTTTGGCTATGTTTGGAAACCCTAATTCCAAGTGAATGAGTGCTTTTCATATAGGAAGTATTCTTAACCCTGATTTGTATGAAATTATGTAGATATGTTCTATATTCATGGGCATGTACTTGACATTTATATTAGCTAGTCTCTAGTTACAAGTGGATATGTTAAGGGAATTGGAGTCCCTTGAGAGATGGCGTGGATGTGTTTAGTTGCAAGGCATCATGCTTGGCACAACAAGATATGGTAACTAGTGTATTGTTATGTTCATATAAGCACTGAAAATTTTGTGTTTATGCTAGTATGATGCAAGGGATTGCATAGAAAAGGAGATTTCCATGAAATATTGAATAAGGCTTGGGTTGAACTTTCCCTGGGAACCATGGGGATTGAGTCATGGAGTTTGTTGTCAGTCTTATGCTTTTGTTATTTTGGTGAATTTTTGTGATTAATTGCAGTTTTGTTTGCGTCTTGTGCATGACCATGTCACTTTGTTTGCAGTATCATGTTGTTATTGGTTTTCATGGGTTTCTCCTTATTTTCTTCTTGGTATTTCCTTTTATGTTTTGATATTCTTGGGAATTGGTTGGAAAAAGAGGAAAATTAGTAGAGATCAAGGAGAGATGAATGAAATCGAGAAGGTAAGGTAAGGCTTGGATGAAGTCAGTGCATGTATAAGGGTAGTTAAAGGAAAGAGTATGAGAGCTAGTTGTACTGGTTGGGTCCACTAGTGTAAATGGATGTTGGCAGGATAATCATGGGAAGGGTAATAAAGAAAGGAAAGGTGAATGGATTTGAGGTGTCATATGCCTTGGCTATGCTGGGAACTGTTGTTCTCAATGTTTCACATGTGTTGCACACATAAAGGGATTTCTCATAACCTTGACCTTATGATATCTAATAATTACGTTGTGATCATGATTATGCTGAGGTCTATATGTGTATACATGTAAGTATGCATGTATGTCATGTCTGATAGGGTCATCATGGATCATGATTATTTTATGCGAATGTTTTATGTATGTCTGTATGTCGTTGACTCACTAGATCATTATTATTTTATGTTGATGTTTATATGTATATATGTGTATGTTTGCATATCGTTGTCTAACAGGATCATGATTGTTTATGCTAATCTTTATATATATCTATGTATTTATGTATCTACGTCACTATCCAATAGGGTCATCAAGAATCATTCTTGTGGAGGAATGATTGTTTATGTAAGTGAATGACATGAAGAGGTTCTCGGTCTTATGAGGAATCAAGTGGAGGAATAGTAATGACAAATGTATGAGGTAAATATCATGTGGATATGAATTGATATTGTATGCTTGTATTATGCCTATTTTTGTGTTATGACAGGTGACACTGAAGGATACATCAACGGAATGAAAAATGTGCTTTGCGGCATGCTAAGATAAGCATGGATGGTGGAGAGACACTGAAAGCAAGGTTTCTTGGTAAGAGCAATGTGGTTTTCAATATGTGGTACTGTTGTTGTGCATATGTTGTGTATGTTGAACATGTTGCATCTGTGATGTGTGCACATGTGGTATTTTGTATATATAGTGTGTGTACATGTTGTTTATGCAATGTTATGTACAAGGTGGTACATATAGTGTTGTATGCATGTTGCACATATTGTACTGTGCGCATGATGGACATGTGGCAGTGTGTGCATATGGTTCTCTATGCATGTTGGATATGCAGTGCTTTGTACAGATATGTACATGTTGGATATGCAGTGCTATGTACATATGGTGTTTCATGCATGTTGTATGTGTGGTGCTATGTACATATGGTATTGTGTGCATGATTGTACAAGTGGTGTTGTGTGCATGTGGTGTTGTGTACATGTTCTACAAGTGGTGTCATGTGCAGGTGGTGTTGTGTATAGATCATCCATGTGGCTCCGTGTACATGTAGTATCGTGTACATGTCGTTCATGTGGTAATGTGTACATGTGGTATTGTGTACACGTTGTACAGGTGGTGCGGTGTACACTGCTCGGTTGTGTTATATTCTTTCCACAACTAACCACTCTAGCTAAACAGGGGGGTTAGAGGGGGGGCGGAGCCCCCCCTTCGTTGCGCTGATGCACAATGAGGGGATCAAAAGGGGGGTGGAACCCTCCCCCCATACCAAGGGTTTGAGGGGGGTGGTTAGTCCCCTTCTACGGGGTCCGGGGTAGCACCCCGGGGAATTTTTTTATTTTTTTGGACCCATGGTTTTGTGCATGGTTTTCGTACATGGTTTTGGGCACGATGGTTTTCGATCCATAGTATTGGATGCTTTGACATGTATATATATGTATTGTAACATTGAAAGGAACATAATGAAGAATCAATCTGGTAGTCCCGGTTTTGGGATCCAGGGGAAAATCTTTGTGTATATTTGTTTTATGTGTTATGTTCTTTCTATTGTTTATTTTCTGTTTTTTAGAATTCATATACAGTGAATTTATGTACAGGGTTAAAACCTACATACATGTGGCATTATGTACACATTGTGTAGGTGGTGTTTTTTACATGTGATGTTGTGCACACGTCATGCAGGTGGTGCTTTTTACAGGTGCTACTGTGTACATGTTGTACATATGATATTGGTGTACATGTGGTATTGTGTACATGCTGTGTTGCAGGCATGCAATACTATGTATGTGTATTGTGTAGTTGTGGTATCGTGACGTGTGTATTCGTTGTGTGGTACTCTATGTACGTACATGTATTGTGTGGCATTGTACATCAGGTATAGATGTATGGTGTTGTGTCGTACACTAGGTGTATGTGTATGTATGTGTTATGTTGTACACTAGGTATAGGCGTATGAGTTGTATGTCAGGTGTAGGTGCATGTATTACATGATATTGTATGTCGTGTGTGGTTGTATGTGTGTGATTTACACTATGTGTATGTGTACATGGTCGAAGAGAAGTAAATGGGTGCATGTCAGGTGTGGCAACTGATGAGCCCCAAAAATGGATAAGTATATGGGCTCATTCAACCTCCTAATTCGACTTAATCCACCATTCTCATTAGTTTATTGCATGTTTTTGATTATATTTATGCTAATAGAGTGAATTCGGTTAGTCATTATGACAACAAGTCTAATGGGTGCTTTGTGTAGTCTTTTTGGTCAATTTGGAGACAAAATCAAGGGGTTTAATGAGCACTTGGCAGCCAAATTCGTGGGAGAACAAGAGAGAGGATTTGTATGAAGGTGTCCCCTTCATGAATGGGCCCTTACCTCGAATTATCCACCATCAACTCGGAGTTCAAGGGCCACCAAATCAATTATCACAAGGGCAGCGAAGCAAGTCAAGTAGGACTGCTGTTAACTACAAGTTTTGGGCAGTCGAGTCCCTAAAGTTTAGGAGGACTGTTGGGGTCCTCAATTTGTATAAATAAGAAGGCTTAGGGCCTCATTTTGGTTAGCTAGTAGTTAGTCACTTTGTAGGTAGAAGTCATCTAGCTTGTAGTTCAATTTTAGTCAGTAGATTAGCTTTGCATTTCAGCACATTTTCAAGCTTCCCCTTGTGGACAGTTTTGATGTAATTCTTCTTTTCTTGCTCAGTAAAGATGAATCCAGCTTTGCACCAGCTCTAAATATCTCTTAGGAGGCTATAGCTCTTGGGGTTGGGCCCATCTCAAGTGCCCAGTACCTCCTTTGTTTACTTTCATGTGTCTTTGTTGCATTCTTAGAATAAAATCTGTTATTTAGATTTAAACCTTGTTTTATTATTTAGGTTGTTTTTGATGAGTAAAATAGCTTTTCATGCTGAGATTTAGTTGATAGGTTGTTAACAGAAAAAGCTTCAAGAAAAGGGCCAACAAACATCTGTGGTTTCACTTCTCCCTCAGTGGGATTAGGAGCTGTGAGTAGAATGACTTTGCTGCCCACAAAAACACTGATTTTGCTTTGCCATGCAATCACTAGTGTTTGATTTTCATTTGCAGAAGTTAGTTATGGGTTCAGATCTCTGAAATATTTCTTTGCATGATTGATGTACATGGTTTTCTTTCCAAATAAAGCTGTTGTTCATTTGTCTCACTGACAGTTAGATTAGATTAGCTAGGACTTTGATTATTTGTAGGATTTCGTTGATTCGGTTAAGTGTACATTGTGCAGGGCATCTCTACCACTCTCTCATCCACCTAAGCTTCATCAGAGCCATCTGATCCATCTCCTAGCTAGGTTCCTTATCTCACATCTGTCCTCTTGCCCATGTAACCCTACCTTTTTGTGCAATCATTGTTTCAGCCTTCTTTAAGCCAACTTAACTATCTACACCTTCTCACCACTCCATCCACCAGTCCCTGGGCCACTTCAGACCCCTATCCTACCTCCATATCCATTCATGCATCTTCCCTCACACACCCATCCTCCAAAATCCAATTTTAAAACTTCCTGTAGAAATTTCTGAACATCCTGTAGAAATTCCTGAAACATCCTCTAGAACCCCTGCAGACTTCCTGTAGAAGCTCACGAATGAGGTTTCTTGATAGCCAAACTATATGAAACTCTTTGGAAGGGTTTTAGGGACCCCTTAGGCCCTCTCTGAACCTTCCCGACCTCTCCCAAGCATTTCCTCTCGCCAATCCACCTCTGCACAGTCACAAACAGTTAAAAGTACATGCATGATAATTCTAATAACTTATTCAAAAATACAAAAAGATGTTTTCTTCAGATAGTGATAACTTAGACACATGCATTTTACCTTCCTAGAAGTCAATGGCATCTCTTTCAGTAGCTTGCATCCTCTTTTCCGCATCAGTAGGGATAGCTGGTAAAATTAGGGTTTGCTAGGGTTTGGATTTCCTTTCCGCTTTCCAGTTTCTTTCTACAAGTAAATTACCCCCTTTGAGTTAGCTTTCATTCATCAGTTAAAAAGCTTCTTCTAAGAGCTCATAGAAGTTGGCTTAATCTCCTAGCGAACTTGTGCCAGCTGACCAAGTGACAACTGCGACAAGAGCTAGTACTTATGCATACAGCACCGTCGCTTCCAAGTTTGTTACGAACTACCGGGTTGATAAAATTAAAGAAGGGAGTTCCAGGAGTTGCAACATTATTGCTGCAATACTGGGGCCCACCAGCTTTTTGGCGTCGTTGTTGGGGAAGCGTCAGAGTATTGGTGATTGCTGCTTTTCTTCTATTTTCCACTACAACCTTCTGCTAAGTAGTTTATTTCAGTTCATTTCCGCAAAAGTAGAGTAGACATTTCGCACTTTCATAGATTAGCATTTCAATTCCGCAATTTCATTTCTGCAAGCGTAGATTAGCATTTCAATTCCGCAAGCGTAGACTAGCATTTCATTCGTGTAATTTCATTTGAGAAAAATAGATTAGTCATTTCCTACTTTCATTTCAATTCCACATTTCCATTTTAGCAAGATAGTTAGTTGCAGTTCAATCTATTTCAATCTTGCAGGTAGAAGTAGAAAAAAAGAAAAAATCAACCAAAAAGATTTCATTTCATGCCTTGTAAGAGTAGAGATAAGTTAGAAAAATGATTGCACAACACCCCACTGCTTCACACAGCCAACATTCTCTCTTCTTCGATGGCTGTGATTAAAGAACCCTTAGGTGGACAGCAAGACATATTTGAAGAACCTCAAGGGAAGAAGAAGAAGAAACCATTCCTCTGGAGCAAATGGCTACAAGCAGAAATGTTGGGAGCAACACCTTGTCGAAAGATGAATTTGAAGATCAGATGGAAGATTTTAAGAGTGATATGAGGTAGTTTCTTGCCATTCAATTGGATACCCCGTGGATCCAAAAGAAGCAAGAGGAAGAGAAGAGGGCTTTGGCCATATTTTGTCCTAGGTGCACTAGAAAGCATCCTAGGGATGAATGTCCAATGCACTCCCTAGAAGTGTGTTTTGTCTGTGAAGAATACCATCCTACAAATCAGTGCCCTTCCTTGCCTAGAATCAAAGCTGCATATCAGAGGGAAAAAGGAGCCACTGAATCACTCTACTATATGAACCAAAGGAGGCCACATGAACCTAGATCTTATCAGCAGGAACTGCAAGGTACATCCGAGACCTATTATGACCCCTATCAAGCCACTTTCATGCCTTCTTGGGGTCCCCCTGCTCATCCTTCCTGGTTCACACCTCCTCCTTGTTCCTTCATAGATCCATATTATGCCCAACCAACTGCTCATTCGTTTCACTCTTATGCTTAGCCATAGCCTCAGTGGAATGCACCTCATCAGGGGTGGAGGCCCCAATACAACTCTCATCCCGCTCCTTTGCCCCCACCACCTACCCAACCACAACTCCATCTACATCCATCTCAAATATACATCCCCACTCAGCTACCCATACCACCATTCCCAAAACCATACAATGGAGTACCTCAATCCAATTACAATGCTAAGGTACAACATGTCCAAATGACTCCTCTTGAGCTTGATGATCTTCACCATAGATCAGGAAGAGTATTGCAAAACAGAGATTATATTGACAACATTGAAGGACCAAAGGCAAAAGAAGATTCAAAAGAAAGGATCAAAGAACCATGGGCTGCTCTTGATGAAGAGAAGAGATAAGAATCAGAGATCAAGAAAGCTCCCCCATGGTTACCATCAAATCTTCCATGTATCCAAGAGAAAGATCAACAAAAAGAGGAAGATGAGAAAGTCATGATAGAAGGTGACACAAAGAATGATCCAGATTAGCAAAAGGACCAAGGATATCAGAGCTATATTGAGATATGGTTTCAGACGGTCACTAAGTTGCAGCCGTACTATCTTCCTCAGCTATGTTTGATCCCTTCAAAGTCAGATTATTTGGTCTCTGAAATCCAGATACCTGTCGAAGCATGCATTTCGAGCCTTCACATCATATTGTCTCTAATCTCGATGTGCACATGGCTCCATTGGAAGTATTCTTATACTTGAAAATGATTTTGTTTTTCAAGTAGGGTAGGGTAGGAAAAAATAAAAAAAAAAGAGAAAAAATGAAAATAAGAAGAAAATAAAAATCTAAGGTGAAAACCTCCTCGGAGGCGCCTTAGATTGCCTCATTGATTGAAAACCTCCATGAGGCGGTCAATGGGTTGGAAAGAAGAGAAAATAAGAAGGGAATAAGATCCCTGGGTGAAAACCTTCCTTGGAGGCGCCCAGGGCAGGCAATTAGGGTGAAAACCTCCATGAGGTGCCCTAGTTGTTTTTCAAAAAAAGAGAAAAAGAGAAATAAAAATAAACCTAATTTCCATTGGATAATTGCAGGTTGTAAGAAGGACATTGCAGGTCAGGAGGATCACTCAAAGCAAAGACAAAGGAATTTTTGTGCCTTCTACAGGAAATTTCCTATAGAACCTTTGGACGAACCAAATTCAATTTTAAAAGGGAATCTGATGGTGGGAATCTGTTGGTTAGGCCTGCAAGCACCGCTGTGTCCATCCCTCACCTTTCTCCATAATTTTTTCCACCTCATTGTGCTTCTTTTATGAAAACTGTGTTTTCTACAGGAAGTTTTGTGTCTTCTATAGGAAGCTTACAAAAAAAGCCAAATTGATCTCCGAAGATGACCCGAAGGCTAGGAATATGTCCATGAGGCCTGCACACATCCATGCTTCCATCCCTCACCCTTTTCCATCATTTTTCCCGCCTCATTTTGCTTCTTTTATGAAAACTATGTTTTCTACAGGAACTTCCTATAGAAATTACAAGAAGTTAAAAATTGGATTGCAAAAAAAGTAGTTTAGCGAACAAGGTAGCTTCCTCAAGGGTTCAGAAGTCCTCCTGCACTTTTCAAACTCCTCCTCCATCATCTCCATGCCTGCATCACAGCCCAAGCTCATTCTTTTTCACCATGCAAAAACTTGCAGAATGCTTTGAAGAAAAAATACATAGAACATAATTTGTTTTTGCCCTAACTTGAAAACCATGCATCCATTTGAAAAACCGTTTTATGGGGAATTGTACAAGGGTGATGGCAACATGCCTGAGTAGTTTCAGCCAATTCTGGTGCACGGTTTCCAAGAAATAAGCCTCCATCACCATCAGCCATTTTTTATTTTTCTCCATATCCGTGCATTCGTTTCAAAACCTGTTTCATGGGGATATGCACATGGGTGATAGTAGCCTACCAGCCGATTCCGATGAACGGTTTCCAAGAAATGGATCTCTGAAATATTCAGCCATTTTCCATTTTTCTAGGAATCTGTGCATCCATTAATCGTAATTTTGCTATGGGAGGTGCATAATGATGATAGGAACATGCTCAGCAAGTTTCAGATCGATCCGATCTATCATTCCAGAGAAATGGAGAAAACAAGTTTCGGTCTTGAGAAAATTCAGCGGCAGCAGCTTGAGGGTGCAGATCTGAATGTGGAAACGGACTCCTATAGCTTAGATCCGGCTAGAGGATACCTGCAGAAGCAAAATAACCACACATCAGATAGCAAAGAGCTTATAGCACAAAGGATGCATCATGTAACCACCGAAGCAGATGCATGCAGCAGCAAAAAGCACCTCATAGCAACCATTTGACTTCAGGTACGTGACTAAAACTCATTCCTCTAATTGCATGAATGTAATTTGGAAACAACATGAGCAATGAGATGGTTGGGATTAAAAAAAGAGGTGGCCAGCTAACTGGCCACCCTCATCCAGTTCAACAGCACTCGGTGGGTGAATAAGACACATGCGCTCAACCATCTCACGAGGAAATTGGGAAACAAGTAATGGTGGTTGTTTGACCTTCAATGTGATTGATGGAGTGATCACAAGTAGGAAATATGATGATTTGTGGCAGCACTTCCGTCTGCATGACCAGCACATGTTTTTGCCACCTCACCACAAATCACGCAGCAACTAAAGAAGGCTCAGCTGAAACTCACGAACTGTTGTTCATCTGCACTTTCCACATCCTCAACTGAAGTGTGCACAATCGGTTAACCTATCATCCTCCACTGAGTTTTTCTACCTGTCTTCGAGATTCTGCTACGTATCAGGCTCGCTCAGAGGCGCAGGGGCACTCTACAGGCATTTCTACAGGAAGACGTTCTACAGGAAAGTACAGCAAAGCCTTCCAGAGCAGAAAAGCCCGAGTTTTTCTTCATCAAATTTGGAGCCTGAAGAGAGATAGGTATCACAAGGGAAGAAGATTTTGCAGCCTCACCATTTATTAGATGGACTAACAGAGGTACTGGGAGAGAATGATGAACTTCAAATGCTCAAAGATGGGCTATTTGGAGATGTGTTAAGGTCCACACAGGAGGCCATCATTCTTCCACCATGGATTGTTCTTGCAGTATGGCCAAGGCCTGGTGTGTGGGATTATGTCCGTGTCAATGTTGATGAACTTGCTGCTGAATAGATTTCTATGACTAAATATTTGGAATTCAAGGAGCACCTTGTGGATGAAAGTGCCAAGGATAAATATGCATTGAAGCTAGACCTTGAGCCCTTCAATGAATCTTTTCCTCGCCCAACACAACCATCTTCCATTGGTAGTGGAGTTCAATTTCTCAATCAGCATTTGTCCTCAAGATTATTCCATGATAGAGAAAGCATGCAGCCCTTGCTGGATTTCCTTCGAGCACACAGCTACAAAGGCCAAAAGCTGATGCTGAATGAGAGAATACAAAGTTTGTCCAAGCTACGCTCAGTCTTCGTAAAGGCAGAGGAATATCTTAAAAATTTCCCCAAGAATACATCACATACAGAGTTTGAATACAAATTACAAGAAATGGGATTGGAAAAAGGATGGGGAGACAATGCAGAAGATGTCTTGGATATGATTCATTTGCTCTTGGAGACTCTGCAGGCCCCTGATCCATCAACTTTAGAAATGTTTCTAGGAAGGATTCCTATGGTCTTTAATGTTGTGATTCTTTCACCTTAGGGTTATTTTGGCCAAGCATTTTTTTAGGAACAGCAAGAAAGAAAAAGAAGGAAGAAACAGAGAGGAAAAAAAAACAAGTTTAATCCCTGGAAATTGTTGCAGGTTGCAGGAACACAATGCGGAAAGGGGGCCTCCCAACACAAGCAGAAGGGTCCCTACCAAGTTCCCAGGCATCCTCACATCCATCCCCTCCATGAACACTCATTTTTTCAGGGTTCGGACACAATCTAGTCATGGTTCAACCTTCTATAGGAAGCTACAGGACTTTCTACAGGAAGTTCTGTATTTCTACCAGAAACATCCTATAGAGCCTTTGGGCAGGCGAGAATCGATTATGGAGAGGGATTTGAAGCTTGAACTCTGTTGAGGAGGCATGCAACCACTCTTTTCTTCCATCATCCACTGGTTTCATCTCCTTTCACCACCATTGCCACCATTTGATTGAATATACTTGCACAATCATACCAAAGCTGATAATTCTTTAGGAAAAGGAGCAGGAAGTGGGAAGAAGCAGAGAGAAAAGCATGGTTTCATGACCAAGAAGAGGACATCACTTCAGAAGCTTGGCATGATAGGGAGGCCACCAAGGTCTTCAAAGATGAGGAGATAGATTGGTTGCTCAGAGGATGAGCAACACTTTCAGTAGGGGGTGATGATGAGCCCCTAAAATGGATAATTATTTGGGCTCATTCAACCTCCTAATTCGACTTAATCCACCATTCTCATTAGTTTATTGCATATTTTTGATTATATTTATGCTAATAGAGTGAATTGGGTTAGTCATTATGCCAACAAGTCTAATGGGTGCATTGTGTAGTCGTTTTGGTCAATTTGGAGACAAAATCAAGGGGTTTAATGAGCACTTGGCAGCAAAATTCGTGGGAGAACAAGAGAGAGGATTTGTAGGAAGGTGTCCCCTTCATTTATGGGCCCTTACCTCGAATTCTCCACCATCAACTCGGAGTTCAAGTGCCACCAAATCAATTATCACAAGGGCAGCCAAGCAAGTCAAGTAGGACTATTGTTAACTACAAGTTTTGGGCAGTCGAGTCCCTAAAGTTTAGGAGGACTATTGGGGTCCTCAATTTGTATAAATAAGAAGGCTTAGGGCCTCATTTTGGTTAGCTAGTAGTTAGCCACTTTGTAGGCAGAAGTTAGCTCGCTTGTAGTTCGATTTTAGTCAGTAGATTAGCTTTGCATTTCAGCACATTTTCAAGCTTCCCCTTGTGGACAATTTTGATGTAATTCTTCTTTTCTTGCTCAATAAAGATGAATACAGCTTTGCACCAGCTCTAAATCTCTCTTAGGAGGCTATAGCTCTTGGGGTTGGGCCCATCTCAAGTGCCCAGTACCTCCTTTGTTTACTTTCATGTGTCTTTGCTGCATTCTTAGAATAAAATCTGTTATTTAGATTTAAACCTTGTTTTATTATTTAGGTTGTTTTTGATGAGTAAAATAGCTTTCCATGCTCAGATTTAGTTGATAGGTTGTTAACAGAAAAGGCTTCAAGAAAAGGGCCAACAAACATCTGTGGTTTCACCTCTCCCTCAGTGGGATCAGGAGCTGTGACTAGGATGACTTTGTTGCCCACAAAAAGCAGTGATTTTGCTTTGCCATGCAATCACTAGTGTTTGATTTTCATTTGCAGAAGTTATTTATGGGTTCAGATCTCTGAAATGTTTCTTTTCATGATTGATGTACATGGTTTTCTTTCCAAATAAAGCTGTTGTTCATTTGTCTCACTAACAGTTAGATTAGATTAGCTATGACTTTGATTATTTGTAGGATTTCGTTGATTCGGTTAAGTGTACATTGTGCAGGGAATCTCTACCACTCTCTCATCTGCCTAAGCTTCATCAAAGCCATCTGATCCATCTCCTAGCTAGGTTTCTCACCTCACATATGTCCTCTTGCCAACGTAACCCTACCTTTTTGTGCAATCATTGTTTCAGCCTTCTTTGAGCCAACTTAGCTATCTACACCTTCTCACCACTCCATCCACCAGTCCCTGGGCCACTTCAGACCCCTATCCTACCTCCATATCCATTCATGCATCTTCCCTCACTCACCCATCCTCCAAAATCCAATTTTAAAACATCTGTAGAAATTTCTGAACATCTTGTAGAAATTCCTAAAACATCCTGTAGAACCCGTGCATACTTCTTGTAGAAGCTCACGAATGAAGTTTCTTGATAGCCAAACTCTGTGAAACTCTCTGGAAGGCTGTTAGGGACCCCTTAGGCCCTCTCTGAACCTTCCCAGCCTCTCCCAAGCATTTCCTCTCACCAATCCACCTCTGCACAGTCACAAACAGTTAAAAGCGCATGCATGATAATTCTAATAACTTATTCAAAAATACAAAAATATGTTTTCTTCAGATAGTGATAACTTAGACACATACATTTTACCTTCCTAGAAGTCAATGTCATCTCTTTCAGTAGCTTGAATCCTCTTTTTCGCATCAGTAGGGCTAGTTGGTAAAATTAGGGTTTGTTAGGGTTTGCATTTCCTTTCCGCTTTCCAGTTTCTTTCTGCAAGTAAATTAGCCCCTTTTGAGTTAGCTTTCATTCATCAGTTAAAAAGCTTCTTCTAAGAGCTCATAGAAGTTGGCTTAAGCTCCTAGCAAACTTGTGCCAGCTGACCAAGTGACAGCTGCGGCAAGAGCTAGTACTTGTGCATACAGCACCGTCGCTTCCAAGTTTGTTACAAACTACCGGGTTGATAAAATTAAAGAAGGGAGTTCCAGGAGTTGCAACATTATTGCTGCAATACTGGGGCCCACCAGTAACCGATCTAGTTCGCATACAGAATAAAGACAAAGGTGGAAGCTAAGGATGTATGAAAGGATAAGTATCAACATTTTATTTCAGTTTTATTGTGCATGTGATTTATGATTCTGGTCTATGATGAGTAAATGTGATTTATGACTATGTTCTATGATGATTACATGTGATCTATTATTCTGGTTTATGATGGTTACATGTGATGTATGATGTTGATCTATGATGGTTGTGTTTTGAGCTAACCTGATGTGATATGTTTATACATTATGATTTGGTCAAAGATGTTAGTTTGAATTGTTGTGACATGAAGTAAAGAAAATTGCAAGTGTACCTTATTGATAGGGCACCAATGAGGTATGATTTGAGTTTATCTAAATTTATTTTGAATCTGATGGGAATTATGTTCTTGGTATAAGAAAGAATGAACATGCCTAGTTGGGTGGTTGGAACTGATTACAAGAATTAGCAGTAGTAGAAAAAGGAATTGAAACATCTAGCAGTATGTTGGTAAAGAATTCAGGAGCAAGGCCATTGTGGAACATTGGTACCCAATCATGTTCATTGATTTCCATGAGCATGCTATGATCGATATGATGGTTTTAAGATAGGGATATGCCTTGGTTTTTGTATCTTTCGATGTGAGGAAGCCTTTCCAAGGGATGGAATTCCTGGGATGGGGGTGCTAATGGAACTTGGAAGGTGTGTGACTGCATGGAAAGGGGTGATTGAATTTCTCGAGGGACTATGTAGCAAAGAAGGGAAGGCCAGGGATATATGTTTTTGGTCATTAACATTGCTAGATGGAATCAAATGAACATTGGGAGTGTGCCTTGGAGAAATGAGTCGGCGACTATTCATTGAGAGGACAAGTGGTGTAGGATTATAGTGTTGGACATTGGATGCAGATTTGACTATGACAATGGATTATGGACTTCCTGAGAAGAAGGTAAATCCTAGTACTAGTTTGAGGGTGGAGGTGTGAGCCTCAAGATTCCTTTGTTGTGGATGAAGGAATTATATCCTTTTGTTTGTTGGTTGAGAAAACGTACATATGTGTATATGTGTGTATTATTGTAAATATTGTAATGAGTTGGATTTATAAAGCTCCATAGACATTATGATTATTTGTTGGGTGAAGAAAATCTGTATATGTGCATATGCGGTTATTATTGTAAATATTGTAATGAGTTGTGTTATAAAGCTCTAGTAAACCGTATGTTTATCATGTTTTAGAAGTTGATCATTGTAAATACTGCAATGAGCTAGGTTATAAATCTCCATGGGTAGTATGTTTTTTTTTAAATTGTTTTTTTGGTTATAAGTGTCAATTGAACATTGAGGACGGTGTTCCCCCAAGGGTGAGGCTTCTGTAACAGTCTTGGTTAAAAAATCATGTGAAAATATATAAGACCATGGTCATGGGACGTGTATTCCAACCTGAATGGTGGGAAAAACATCCTAGTGGGTGTTCATTCGGTTATTATGGCTAAAGGAAATTGGCAAAGGAAATGGAAAAGGCTTTGAAAAGGCATGAGCCATTTATTGGAATTTTATTTATGAAAATAACGGAAATTAGGAGAAAGTGAAGGTGAAAGGTCATAGATTGGATGCGAGGAGGAAAAAGAGGAAAATAATGGAAATTAAGAAAATAGAGGCCTCATTAATAAAAATGATTCTGAGGATCAGTATGTAGATTTGGTTAGTGTAAGCTTTTGACAGCTTTTGGTGAGCTCTTTTCTATTCTCTCTCTCTCTCTCTCATACGCTTGAACACTTAAAGTTTTCTTGGCGCACTCTTGGAGAGTGTGGCATACTTGGAGTTTTGGAGCAAGAAAGAAAATGAAAAGAAGGAAAACACAATAGGACATCAAGATCAACAAATAAAATGCGTTTTTCCTGTAGGTACCAAGTATAATGTATGTTTTCTTCACTATTTTTGGCATGCATGGAACATGCATGTTGGTCATGATCTATCATTGGCATGGAAGATTGCCTGGATTGACAGTGGATTTTCCTAGCCTTTCTATTTTCTGCATAGTCATGGTGTTGTGGGTTAATTTCTTTATTTTCTAGTTGTTTCTTATGTTTTATTTAGCTTGGGTTGAGTTATTAGTTCCCGGAGCCTTAGTTGGACAAATGATTTGGAAGCCCTATAACAGCTTGGGTTGAGTTACTGGTCCTGGAGCCTTGGTTGGAAAAACGCTCTATAGCCCTGTAACATCTTAGGCTGAGTTATTAGTCCTGGAGCATTGGTTGAACAAGCACTCTAGAGCCCTTGATGGGTTGAGATACCAGTTCTGGAGCCTTGGTTGGACAAATGCTCTAGAGCCCGACAACAGCTGTGGGTCATATAGCCTTGGTTGGATAAATTCGTTGGAGCCCTGGAAGGCTTGGATAGAGACCAATATGATGATGGTTTTGTGATGTTCGACTGTGAGGTGGAATCACTATTTGATGGGTTGAGATGGTTTCGCCTCTGGAAGCCCTGTATGGTTTTGATTGACGTGTTTTATGAGATCCCACATTCATGCTTGGTATATGGCATGGGGTTAAACGACTAAAGAGAGATTTGGCTCAGCCATTCTATGGTTAGGTGGAACGTGGTAGTCCCATACCTGGTTGGCATTTCCATCATTAATATGAGGTTATGTCTCTTAATCTCTTGAGTATTATATTGGTTTATATGTGGATTACATGGCTATTGTTTCCTTGGTATTTATATTTTTATTTTGATGGCTATGACTATGTATTATGAAAGAGGATATGTATGGATCCCATCATGTTTTTACTTGTATATGAATGAAAAATGTATCTATGACCGTATGGATGAATATGCAACTAAAGTAATAAGGAAACAATGCCTCATAGCGAATCTCAGATAAGTATGAGACCCTTATGCTTAGATCTATCATTTACACATATCAATTGCATTGATGCCAAGTGTTTGAAAGAATGTCAGTCCCAGTTAGGGATGGTCAAGCCTAGTCCTGGAGTTAGTTTTTGGTTTATTAGTCTTGTCACCATGCATTGAATGGATTCCGGAAGTTACAACAAGTTCTGGGAAGTGGCCGGAATTATAGGCTTGAAAAGTGGCTTGAATTCCTCGGACTCTCGCACATGTTTTCTGGAAATAGTCCTTGGATGTGGGAATGTAGGCTTGTGGGAGCATCTAGAGATCTTTGGATGCTGGCATGCCCATAGCATGGGAGCATCCAAAGGTTTAATAGTTTAAAGACTTAGTGGGACCCAAGGGTTGGTAAGGAGAAATGTTGCGATGGTTCCCAAGGGTCCTATTCCTAATGTTGAAGGTCTGTATGGTGTGTTTCCATCAGTTCCACTTCCTTAACATGACTTAATAGGTCGAATCATATCATATTAGCTTATTATCACAATTTTACCCTGGTTAGCCCATTACTTGGGTAGATGTGGGAGGAGGGTGTTACAAACATCTCTTTGGAGAGACACGCCACTTGATATAAGAGCTTTTCCCTTTTGTTGATAGAGATTTTACTATGTATTCATATTCTTCTTGTAGAGACTAATGAAGCGGCCTCCCCACTATTGACCCAGGGCCAAGAGACGTAGTACACAGTTGAGGAACTTTGTTGTCATGTCTTGTCTATGATTGATTCATGGTTATTTTTCCTATTTATGTTGATGGCTTGTTGAAGTATTGATTATATGATGTATTTCTCATGTTTCACATGCAAATACAAGTGTTAGTAAAAGGTCTTGCAAATAAAGTTTTTTGTTTAAGAGCATTCACAGAAATTTTGAAATCAAGTGGTATCAGAGTGGTCTAACCATTTTTCCAGAGATTGTAAATGTCATCATAGGAAAAGGATTTAAGTGAGAAGGAATTCAAGATTTGGAAGAGATTAACCATTACATTGGCGTAGAGAATGCAGAGCTTAGAAGGCTTCTACAAGATGTAGAGGAAGATAAGTGGAAATTGAGGCTCACGTTAAACTATACTGTGAAGGAATAAATGGGAGAATGTTCCACATAAAAAGGAGAGTTGGCCAAAGAATATGATGAAGTATCACCAACAGAATTGAAGGTAAAAAAAAATTCTTCTTCTCATGATGTTATTTCTATTGGAAGCATTGAGACACCTATTTTAGGAACCAACATGAAAATCCTCACCAAGATGGGGTATAAAAGAGGAGGACTTGGTATTAATGGCCAAGGTATTATGAAGCCACTTGAGGTTATAAGAAGGCCTTTATTTGCAGGATTGGGGTATATTGAAGGAGAATTTCCTGTAGGTTTTAACCTCGTAAAGAAATTACATGCACACGAATTCTAAAACACAGAAAATAAACAGTAGTGAGAGAATAAAACATAAAAAAATATACCAGATTGATTTTTCATTATGTTCCTTTCAATGTACAATACATATATATATATATATATATATACATGCCGAAGCATCCAATACCATGGACCAAAAACCATCACACCCAAAACCATGTGCGAAAACCATGAAAAAAATCATAGGTAGGTCCGCCCACCTAATATAGGGTCCAAAAGAAAAAAAAAATCCCCGGGACGCTGCCACGGACCCCGTAGAAGGGGGCTAACCACCCCCCTACTGCACAATCATGCAACAAAGTGGGATCCACCACCCCTCTAACCCCCCGGTTAACTAGGGGAGCTAGTTGTGGAAATAATATAACACAACCCAACATTCTCCCACTTGTTTTCTTTCCATAGGAGAGCTTAATCATTTATCCAGCCCTGCAATGCCCATTGTATCTCTACACCAAGAGAACTTCTCAGAGCTCATAGATTTTGTCAATGCATCTGCAGCATTATTCAAAGTGTCCACCTTTAACAATAACACATTTTTTTCTTCTATCATATCCCTCACAAAGTGACATTGAACATCAATGTGCTTTGTCTTTGAATGATAAGCAGGGTTCTTTGCCAAGAAAATTGCACTTTGGATGTCACATTTTATCCTTATAGCTTCCTATACTAACCCCATACTTGAACACAAATATTTGCAACCAAACTGATTCCTTGCTTGCAGGAGGGGCTTCCACGTATTCTACCTCTATAGTTGATAGTGCCACTACAGATTGTTTCTTACTCATCCAATGGACTACACCTCCAAATAGGTTAAACACATACCCACTTGTAGATCTTCTCTAATCCAGATCTCCAGCCCAATCTGCATCAACAAAGCCATGAATATCCAAAAATCTATCCGATCCTGGTCTTCCTTGGTAGCACAAACCATAATCACTAGTACCACGCAAATACCTGAAAACCCGTTTCACTGTTGTCCAATGCTCCTTCCCTGGTTTTGACATAAACCTGCTCAATACTCCCACTGCGTGTGCAATGTATGGTCTAGTACATACGATCGCATACATCAAGCTACCGACTGCACTTTCATATGGAACATAGGACATGTCCTCTTCCTCTTCTTGTGTCTTGGGACACTTTTCAACATATAACTTTACACCTAAAGGAATATCACGGGTTGACTATCCCGCATATTAAAACTCTGCAGTATTATCTCGACATACTTCCTCTAGTTTAACCAGAGCTTCCTCTTTGCCCGATCTCTTTTAATTTCCATGCCTAAAATATAGTTTACAGCACCTAGATCTTTCATGTTGAATTTGGAGGACAATTGGGTCTTCAAATGATAGATAATTTCTTTGTCATTTCCAACCAGCAACATATCATCCACATACAAGACCAGATAAATAACATGATCACCAATTAATTTAAAATACACACAATGATCTGCATTGCTTCTGGTGAAGCCAAGTCCCTGTATAAATGTATCAAATTTCTGATACCACATTCTTGGTGATTGTTTTAACCCATATAGAGACTTTTTATAACTTGCATACCAGTTCTTTCTTACCCTTCACCACAAAGTATTCAGGTTGCTTCATGTAGATCTCCTCTTCCAGATCCGCGTGAATAAATGTTGTCTTCACATCCGTCTATTCTACCTCAAAATAAAAAACAACAACAAGAGATAAAAATAATCTAATAGAATCTACCTCGGAAATAGGAGAAAAAATATCACCAATATCAATTCCCAGCACCTGGGAATAACCTTTTGCTACCAACCGAGCTTTGTATTTCTCCACTTTTCCTTCTGCATTTGTCTTCTTCTTGAACACCCATTTGCTGCCAATGGGTTCCCTTCCAGCTGGCAACTCCACCAGATCCCAAGCCCCATTTTTTTGCAAAGATGCCATTTCATCAACCATGGCCTCTTTCCAGAGTTTGCCATCCTCTCAATCTACTGCTTCCTTCACAGTTCTGGGATTATCATTAGTAATAAATAAAGTAACATTTGAACAGAAAGTAGATGGATTATACCTTTTTGGCTGCCTTCTTCATCGAACTGATCTTCTCACAACCAGAGTTTGTGGATGTTCATCTTCTGATTTCTCTTCTTTTGTAGATTCTGATTCTTCCTCCTTTAGCTCAAACTCTATCTTCTCAGATTCCTTTGCTTGGACTTCACGTTTACTAACATATTTCACCTCTCTAAACACAAAATTTCGGTTGTACAAAACCTTCCTTGTTACTAGGTTACAAAGTTTATAACCCTTTAAACCATCCTTACACCCAAAAAAGATGCACTTTTCAGATCTACTATCCAACTTTGTTCTTTTACCCTTTGGAACATATACATATGCCTCACATCCAAATATCCTCAGATGTGAAAGGGAGGGTTTCTTACCAGTCCATACCTCTTGTGGAGTCTTACTCTCTAACATTGATGAAGGTGATATGTTGACCATATAACATGTAGTCTCCACCACCTCTGTCCAGACTTCCTGTACTAACCCAGCACCACTCAGCATGCTTCTTGCCCTTTCCATCAACGTCTTGTTCATTCTTTCTGCAACTCCATTTTTCTCAGGTGTGTATGGAGTAGTCTTCTATCGTGCTATATGAAACTTCCTACATAATTCTTCAAATTCCTTCTTGCAAAACTCTCCACCATTATCTATCCTCAACACCTTTATCATCTTCTCTGTCTAGTTTTCCACCAGACCCTTAAATTCTTTAAACCTATCAAATAAATTAGATTTATTCTCAAGGAAATATATCCATGTATTCCTTGAGAAGTCATCTATAAATGATACAAAGTACATAGACTTATCCAGTGATGGAACCTTCACAGGTACAAGCACATCACTGTGCACAAGCTCTAATATATGTTTCGCCCTCTTACCACCAGAGCGGAAACTCACTCGATTCTACTTCCCATATACACAATTTTCACAGAAATCAAAATACAGAGACCTATTAGTCATAACTTCTACCATCCCTTTACCATGAACTATTCGAAGGCCCTTATCTCCAATATGTATAAGCCTTTGATGCCATAGCATGGTCTTTTCTCTAGAGACCATTAGATTTTCTACTCCACTTTCAGGAACCACATAACTATTTCACCCATCAAGAACAATGCTACCTTGCAGCTTGTACAAATTTCCAATCTGAACTCCCCGCATAAATACCAATTCTCCCCGAACCATATTGCAGGTATCCTTCTCAAAGACTGTTTTTACACCTGCATCATATAGCTTTCTTACAAAAATCAGATTTCTAGCCAATGTAGGAATATGCAGAACACCCTGAAGTGTTATAACTCTTCAACCTTGCAACTTCAACTTTACTTTTCTGTGACCAATGATTCTAGCCTTCCTATTATCCCCTAAGAAGACGTCACCACCATCGTATTTCTCATACTCGCAGAACCACTCTCTATGGGGAGTGAAGTGAACGATGCACCTGAATTAATCAACCATGCATCATGATCTACATGTGCACTTGAAGATGCCAAGTACACATCCCCACCTTCATCTGAGGTGGTTTTCGCCTTTGCAGAAGGAGAATCATCAGATCCCTTTCATTTGTTAAGAGATTTAGATTTACAGTCCATTTTGTAGTGCCCTTCCTTTCTGTATTTACACCACACCTTTACAGGTTTTCTTGGAGATTTAGATCTCCCACTCGATGAATTATTTTTGTTTCTGTTCTAAGACCGTCCTTGTACAGACAAGGCATCACCATTATCGCTCTCCATATTTTTCTATCTCATCTCCTCCGTCAGTAAGGATGAGACTATTTCATCAAACTGCAAGGCAGTTGCATTAATACCTATTTCAATAACCAAACTATCCCACGAATCTAGTAGAGAACACAATGAACTGATGCACTTATATTCATATGAAATTTTAATATCAACAGATAATAACCGACTTACCACAGTATTAAATGCGTTCAGATGCTCTATCACCGAGTCTCCATCTTTCATCCTCAGGTTATACAGCTCTTTTCGTAGGAACAGTTTATTCACTAGAGACTTAGATAGGTACAAAGTCCCTAATTTGTCCCACAAAGCCTTAGTTGTAGCTTCCCCTCATACATTTAGCAATACTAAATCTGAGACACAAAATCCTATTGTGCTCTTTGCCTTACAATCCAACTTCTTCCATTCTTCATCAAACACTCCCGTTGGTTTAGTACCCGGATCTACCGAGATCCACTAATCTTTATCTACCAACAGATCCCCCATCTTGATTTTCCATAACCAAAAACTCTGACCATTGAATTTATTGATCTCTATCTTTCCACTGCTTGCCATCTTCTTTCACCACCAGAATCGATCCCATAGATCTCCCATTGAACAGAGTCTACCACAGGCCCGAGCAAAACCCCTTAGCAACAAAGGTGTCCCTTTGAAGCCAAAAAAACTATGATACCAAATGTAGGTTTTAACCTTGTAAAGAAATTACCTGCAGACGAATACTAAAACACAGAAAATAAACAATAGCGAGAGCATAACGCATTAAACAAATATATACAAATATTTTCCCCTGGATCCAAAAACAAGGACTACCAGATTGATTTTTAATTATGTTCCTTTCAATGTTACAATACATATATATACATGCCAAAGCATCCAATACCATGGACTGAAAACCATCGTGCCCAAAACCATGTTTGAAAACCATGCACAAAACCATAGGTATGTACGCCCACCTAATATAAGGTCCAAAAAAAAAAAACATCCTAGGGGCGTTGTCCTGGACCCCATAGAGGGGGGCTAATGGCCCCCTCAAACCCCCCATACATGAGGGTCTTTCTTCCCCCACTACGCAGTCGACGCAATGAAAGTAGGGCTCTGCTGCCACTCTAACCCCCCCGTTAACTAGGGGAGCTAGTCATGGAATGTATATAACACAACCCAACATTTCCAAATGCAAAAAAAGAAAGTGGTTCCTCAAGGAAGGAATACCATCTAAGAGAAAAGGTGACACATCACTTTCCGGGAACAATGTCTTCAACAAGAGATCCAAGAGAAGAACATGGTCCAAATCTCCTTCTCTGAATTGTAGCAAGGAAAGACATACAAGGTATGATGAAAAAATGTATTCTAGAGTTCCTTTCAATTATGAGAAAACTAGAAATGCTAGGCAAAATTTATGGTAGAGGAAACCATGTGCATTTTTTGGTTTGAATAATCATGTTGTTACCAAGTGTGGCAAAAGAATGGTAACCAGGAAGAAGCCAAGACATCAGGATAAAAGGAAAACCAAGGAAGTATGGAGGGAGAAGAACCACTATATCCATTCTAACAAGCATGGAAATCAAAGAGACACATGTTGGGAGCTCCATCCAAATATTGTCCCAAGAAGTTCCATCCATAATTGGAATTTTTTTTAAATAGCTTGTCCTAGCCACCATTGTAAATCACATGTTGTAAATTTTTTGTAAGAGTGATGAATGTATAAAATCACTTGTATATGAAACATAGTGATATTTTGGCCCCTTTAGTTGGATAACATTGGGATATAATGGTTTTTTAGGTAAACAAATGTAATCTTAACCATGAGTGTGTTATAAATTCTTGACAAGTATGGGTCTTTTTTTGGTATTATAAGTTTGACATGTATGGGTAGCTACATGTTTGCATATGGATACAGGTGTCAGTTTAATCATTCCAAGTTCCAAAGTAAAAAGTGATTGAAAGGGAAGGTAGCTTGTGAGAGGCATATGTTATGCAGATCGAGATTGAAAACATGTTTATGCTTTTGGAGGACCAAAAGCTCCTCAGTGGGGAGGAATGATACATGTGACTCCACGAAACCTCAAAAATCAATGTCTCCAAAATTCAATGGGAACATCAACAAGTTGTAGTGCATGTTCCAATGGAAAAAATGACAATCAAATACGAGTTCATATTACCAACTTATCAGAGTTAGAAGTTCACAAGTTAAAGAAGAAAGTGAGACTCATAAGTCATACGTGTCAACTTGTTAGAAATTGTAGAAAGAAAAAGGCTCAATTTTGACTTATGCCTTAGTCAAATTGAGCAAATCGAATTTCCACATCAACATGACAACTTGGTGGAAGTTAACTTGTGTGATATGGCCCTTGTCTACTAGTTAGCTCAGTAAATTCAAGTTATAGGCTAGAACTAGAGTTGTGCATGTAAATATTGCTAACATTTAGAAATCTAGTTGAGTTATTGTTAGCTGAACTCAGTTAACTGAGTTCAAGTAGCTAGTTGAGTCAGTTGAAGGTTAGTTGAGTAATAGAATTGTTTTTAAACTCAATGATATCTCAATTAACTATTCAATCAACTAAAAATAGACACAATCATGCATGGAATTCGAATTTCCTAGTTAAGTTGGAGGAAAAGGCACATTTGTATTTATATTTGTATACTGGTGAGTCTATAATGATTTTTCACTGAGAAGGTGATCAATTCCTCATGCTATTGCACAAGGAAATAGGGAACTCCTATTGTTTAGAGGACAATTCCTCTAGGATTGCGTAAGGAAATAGGGGCTTGGGTGAGGCTTGAATTGGCTAAGTGTTGGCGAGAGAAATTCAGGAAGTAGGAGAACAAGATTTGTAGTGCAGGGTGTGCTTAAGATTCAAAGCAAGTCATTGTAATTGTTTCGATTTCATGTAAATTAATGCAAAGTAGCAGAGGGGTTTTTCCCAATTGGGTTTCCCTCGAAATCATTTTTTACTTGTGGTTTTTCTTATTTTCGCATATTAGTAGAGTAGAATTTGTGTTTCCTGATTTCAATTCAAATTCTTGAGAAGTTGCAATTTCTATCAAATTTCTACATGGTATCAAAGCTCGAAATCACAATAGAAACTAATCAATAGATTTTCTCCTTTAGAGATTTCAATTTTTAGATTTAATGAAGAATTTTTCTTCCATGCGGGAAAATGTCTTTCAACGGATTGATGTTGGAGTATGAATTGGAGGGAAGTTCAAATTTCTGAGCTTGGAACAGATTTAGGATCATCACAAGTGCCCTAGGAGCAGCATTCTGGAATAGTAATAACCTTGAATAGTGGAATTCCTTGAAGTCCTCATGTACAGTGATCATCAAAGAACTAATGATCTATCATGAGGCAGAGTTGATGGAGCCATAGTTCAGGGAAGATCCAAATGAACCTATGTTCATGCTTCTTAATGGAGCTAGAAGGTTGCTCGTGGGAAGATTAGTGATCCAATGTTTAGTGACACAAAAAGGAGACATGATAATTGATATTGGTAGATTGCGGAGTAGAGAGATTTCCCACACAGAGAGCGAGACTCAGAGGGAGTCTATTTTTAGAGGGAGAAACTATATGGAAGTTAGTAGTTCATGATCTGGGGAGATTAGACCGATTATTGCAGTAGTTGCAGAAACAATGCGAAAGAAGCAACCGGGAAAAAGTAGCAGAAGTATGAGTAGATCATATTTCACCATGCATGAAAATATAGCTCCAAGAGTGAGGTGGGGTGATGTAGAGCCTTAGTCCCATAGTTGAAATATTTGGGCAGGGTCCATAGGATAGGAGTAGAAGTTGCAGTATACTCTTCTCATGGATCATTACCTTGCTACAGGTGCCCACAATATTCAATAGTTGGAGGATCAATGTCAGTTGGAGTAGCCAGATACTAAGGAGCACAAAGAAATGTTGATAACAGAGTAGGAGGCTCAGTAGCATAGTCAACATCATCACGAATTTCCAAGTATATAGTGAAAATACTAGTAGCAGTTAAATGCTCAGGAGACAGTTGTAGCTTAAAGACATAATTCATTTATTGTTTTTTCTTATGCTTCTCAGTTGCAGTTGTTGCAGTAGAAACAAAAACAGTGAGAGGTAGTGCTACAGTACATTACACATGAGATAGATTGGGGTTGTGTAGAGCCCTTTTCTTGCAAAGAGGGAGTGTTAGAAATTGTAGCAAGAAAAAGGCTCAAATTTGACTTATGCCTTAGTCAAATTTAGTAAATCAAATTTCCACATCAATAGGACAACTTGGTGGCAATTTACTTGTATGTCATGGCCCTTGGCTACTAGTTAGCTCCATAAATTCGAGTTATAGGCTAGAAGTAGAGTTTTGCATGTAAATATTGCTAAGATTTAGCAATCTAGTTGAGTTATTGTTAGTTGAACTCATTTAACTGAGCTCAAGTAGCTAGTTGAGTTTGTTGAAGGTTAGTTGAGTAGTAGAACTATTGTTAAACTCAATGATATCTTAGTTAACTAGTCAATCAGTAAGAAATAGACAAAGTCATGCATGTAATTAAAAATTCCTATTTGGGGTGAAGGAAAAGGCGTGTTAGTATTTATATTTGTATGCTAGTGAGTGTACAATGCTTTTGCACTAAGCAGGTGATCAATTGCTCAAGCTATTGCGCAAATAAATAGGGAATTTATCTTATTTTGTAGGGGTTAATTACTCCAGGATTTCCCAAGGAAATAGGGGTTTGGATGAGGCTTGAATTGGCTAACTGTTGGCTAGAGCAAGTCATGAAGTAGGGGAACAAGATTTGCAGTGCAAGGTGTGCTTATGATTCAAAGCAAGTCATTGTAATTGTTTCTCTTTTCATCTGAATTAATGCAAAATAGTGGAGAGTTTTTTCCAAATTGGATTCCCCTATAAATCATTGTGCACTTGTGGTTTTTCTTGTTGCATGTCTATGCATGTTGTTCTAAATTGTGGTTTCCATTTTTCATATTAGTAGAGTAGAATTTGTGTCTCCTGATTTTAATTTTAATTCTTGAGTAGTTGCAATTTATATCAAATTTCTAAGCAACTGAGTGGTCAATTAGCCAATGAAACATGACACTCCATCATTGGCTCTTACCCCTATGGAAAAGATAAAAAAATAATAATATTAAAATACCAAAAGAAAACAAAATCATAAAATATGGTTATTTTAATAAACATATAACAAAAATCATATAATATATATCAAAACAAACCCATATGTAAATGGTAAAAAACAATGGTCATTAATGTTTATGGTATGGCATTATAATACCACATGTTTCCAACAAATATTTAAAAAAGGGGTTTTTTATGGTTACAAAACCATATATTTATAAATATGAAAAACAATGAGTTGGAAAACCATATATATGGTTTATTCAAAACCATATTGTAATGACCAAAAAATATCAGTGGCATATAATATTCAAACATAGGTGGCATATGAATTAAATATTCAAAAGGTTTGTTAAATATTCAACAACGATAAAAAACCAAACTTACTATGTTTTTTTTTAATTTGTTGTTTTATATTAAAATGAAAAAAACATCAATTGGGGGTCGACGGGTTTGGAACCCCTGAACAACCAAGTCTTTATTTATTTATGTTCTAACCGACATGAGAGAGGGGTTCTTTATAATTAAAGGCAACCAACTTGTACTTTAACTTAATCTCTATCATTCGAGGGGAAGCCATGGGCGGAGGTGAAATGCTACGTAGGAACCAGGAGGCCAACTAGGCAGAACCATGAATAATGGAACCATGACATTTGGTAGAACCTTGATACAGTTCCAAGGGTTGAACCCTGAGTATAGGAATCTTTGAGGAATATTTGAGATTCCCTAGAGGTCTGAATTTGCTAGTATGGGAATGGGGTCAACTTTCTACTCAAATTGTTCAAAATTTTGCAACGATTGTGATTGTGCAATCTGTTTCTGCATTTGAGCAGCCAATTTTATAGAGGAATAACTTTGAGCATGGAACCTTGAGGGTGGAACCTTGACACATGAATCTGTGAGGAATCTTTTAGATTCCTTGTAGGTCTAGAATTGACAGTTTCAAAATTGGGTCAATTTTATACTCATATGAACCAATTTTTCACAAGGATTGCGATGCTGCAATCTGTTTTGGCATTTGAGAAGTCGATTTTCAAGTCATTGTCACATTGGGAGGTATAATGATGTGTTTTGGTCACTTTTATTATTTTTATTTTGGAAAAAGGATGGATGTATGTTGCAGGTTCTGATGATCTTTACATGTTGCAGTAGGACAATGATATCTGAACTTTTGTAGGAAATTCATCATTTTATCCATTTCACAAAAACTGAGATGATGCAGTAATGAAAGAGGAGCATGTTGACACTTCATAAGAAAGTAGTCATGTTTACAGCCATTGGTGTTAGAATTGTGGGATGAATATGATTTGAATCTGATAAACAAATTAAAGAGGACCATTTTGTGCCACTTTATGTGAGAGGTATATTTTATGCCACCTTGTGTGAGAGGACCATATTATTCCACTTATGTGTGAGAGATATTTTATGCCACTTTGGTGAGATATCATTCCTTTGTCATGCTGAAGGATAACATCTTGTGAGTGGGAGTTCTTTATAGGAGAATGTCTCTTTGGAGAGACATGCCACTTGAGATCAGAGTTTCATCCTTGTGTTGATAGAGATTTTACTATGTATGCACCTTCTTCTTGCAGAGACTAATGAAGTGGTCTCCCCACAATTGACCAAGGGCCCAAAGACTTAGTCCACACTAGATGAACTTCATTATCATGCCTTGTGTATGATTGCTTCATGGATACTTTCTTCTTGGTTATGTTGATGGATTGGTGAAGTATTGCTTAAAGTAGGTATTGCTCATGTTTCACATGCAAATATAAGTGTCACTAAAAGATCCTGCAAATGAAGAATTTTGTTTAAGACCATTAAAATTTTTTTTTGGATCACTACTTAACCCCAAGATTCCAAAGGAATAAGACTTTCCATACTGGTTAGTGCGAATGAAATTGAACTTTCACTTTTTGTATATGAAATTAATAGCGCAATTGTAGGTGGCTACATCAACAAAATGTTTGTTCCAATTATTCTCATGATCATAATATCTATGTCCCAAAATATCATACTCATTTATTTTATATATTTCTTCTTATATAATTCACAAATGATCTCCCACTCATTCTTCCTAGAATATATAAGTGTATTTTTAACATCTTCTTCTTTGTCAGATTCAACTGGATCAATTAGAGGCATTGGATTACGATCAAAATTCCATGGTTGGTATTGTAGATTTTCCCAATTATGGACTATCTCATCATTTGTGTAAATAATATCTGTCAAAAAATCATGAAATGAATGGTATAATACCAACTCAGACCAACACAATTCAACAAACTTGTCATTTGTTTGATTGGGAACTGAGTTAAATCAAGGGAACACATGTACAATAACTACATTCTTCCATGATAACCATATTTATTCATGTCGACATTAGTCATATGGCCATGATTTTTCCACATTTATCAATGCAAGGTGATAAATTTGGGCAGATGATGTAGGAGCACCCGAATGAAGAGGCGACAACTGGGAGTTGGTTCTTGTTTTTCTTTTTCCTCATTCTATTTTGACAAGTGGAGAGGAAAACATGTCCAATTTCTATTTTATTTAGTTCCATTTTATGTTATTGTAAATGAAGTTTGAATCAGCCATTGTTAGTTTTTGAATTAGACAAGATAGGACTAGATGGAAATTAGTTTGAGGAAACTGTCTCATAATGGAGAAAACAATTCCTCAAACTGTAAGAGGAACTGCCTCTGATGTATTAAAAAGAAAACAAGGATGAAAGTTAACTAGGTTAGCCGAATTGAGAATGGTTGTAAGCCTACGGGCAGACTGTAAGGAAGGCCACTGGTGTAATGTGAGTAGACCAAAGAGAGAGACAGAGACTCAAAATACTTTCTTTGTTTCATTTTTTTTTGTTATGTGCAAAGTCCAATTTAGAATCCATGTATCTATGTTTCGAATGGTTGAAGATTGAGATTAATATGAATCATAGATTTTCCATATATATATATATACTTGCAGGTGAATTTGGCATGACCAAGGGGGGCGAAGGCATCCATAGAAGAAATTGTTCGCAACGCAGCTGAAGCATGAAAAAGGCCTGAAGATAGAGGAACACAAGGCTAAAGAGGTGACACTCAAGGGTTGTTGGATCCGACAGATCAACGGTGGAGATTAAATTGGCGGAGTTGAAGTCGGCGAGTGGAGTAGTCCCGACCATGGGCAAACACCGATTGCGATCAAGCGATTGCACGTGGGCCGTTGGATCTATGGGAAGATCAATGGCGGAGGTTAAATCGATGGGACTGGATCGGCGGGGGCAATAATCCTGACCATGGGCGATCACTAATTGTGATAGAGCGATTCAATGAGGACCGTTGGATCTGTGGGAAAGATCAATGGCAGAGGTTTAATCGACGGAGTTGGATCGGCGATCATCGGCGTGATCGCATCGTGTAATCGCATCGCTACCTTATCGGCAGAGGGGAATGGACGCAAGCGAAAGGCGGACCCGACGATATTTATAAAGCCGATACATAAAATTTGAGGTCCACCTAAGTGGTTGGAGCGGGAATTTTCTTTGTATTCTCGTGTTCTTCAATATTTCTGATATAACAAAGGGAGCGGGTCTTTAGTGTAAAAAGTGCACCCGTGGAGTTCCAATAGCGTAATCACATATCGAGGTAGTGGAAGGCTTGGGTATTGTGACCCACGGAAGGGCCGACACCTGACTGCGATAAAGTGATGCCTCGAGAACTATGCCAATCCTATGGATTCAGCAGGGTGATTGGATTTTATGTGTGTCTGTGCATAAATCCTTTGTAAAGGCTTTACTACCATAAAAGCGCTGATTTTAAGGATTTATACGATAAATCCAATAAAGCATGGAGGAAGTCGCCTGTATGCAGGCTTGAGGGCTCAAAGGATTCTCAAGAGACTGAAGAGTCCCGATAGAAAGAATCAATGAAGGGTAAAGGCTGAGCTACTATGCAAACACATTCCATAGCGACTGTTCATGGAGGCGTAACCTATAAGGCTAAGAGATCAGTTCAAGCTGTAAATCAGCGACATCATTTTGGTATCAAAGCTGGTTTTTCCTTCCTCTCACTAAAGATGGAGGTAGGAATAAGGGGTCGATCAAGATCCATCAGAAGAGCAACAGATGGAGGATTGAGAGAAGAGATTAGAAACCTGACTACACGTTTGGCAGCATTGGAAGTAGGGAGGCGTAGAGAGTCGGAAGATGGAGATGATAGTGAAGAGGAAAACATGGTTATGACAGATAGGTCAGATGATGAAGGGCGAGAAATTAAGCTATTAAAGTCAGCTTTTTTGGCTAGCAACAAGCCAAAGCCAAAGATCTCTAATTATGATGGCAGAGTGTCCACAAAGGCATTGTTTGACTGGATAAATGAATTAGATAAATATTTTGAGTATGAAGAAATCAATGAAGACAAGAGGGTCAGGTTTGTTGTCACCAAATTGAAGGGACATGCAGCATTATGGTGGGATAGTGTACAAGTAGAAAGGAGGAGATTAAACAAACTTTTGACTAGAAGGTGGGACATGATGGTTGCGAAAATGAAGAGTAAGCTACTGCCTAAAGACTATCAGATTGCCATTTACAGACAAGTATAGAACCTAAAACATAGAATGATGACTATGAAGGAATATATAGAAGAATTTTATAAACTTAACTTGAGAACTAGTTATGTTGAAGATACTCCCGAGAAGACAACGAGGTTTGTAAATGGCCTACGGATGGAGATCTTAGATGAAATTAGCATTCTTTCCCCTAAAACCATAAATGAAGCTTATCAGAGTGCTTTGAAGGCAGAAGAAAAGATTGCTAGGAAACAAAATGCCAGGAGAGGACGTGGCTCTCGAGGACAGTGTTGGCATTATGATACAAGTGTTGTCCTTGATGGCAAGATGACATATTATAGTGCAACAGGTCAGTAGCAAAGAATTGATGATCAGACTACAAAGAATGAAGAAAGAAGAGGTTATACGCAGGTTCACTATGTACCAAGTCGCGTATATATGCAAGTTCACTATATACCAAGTAGGGTATACATGCAGGTTCACTATATACAAAGACGCGTATACACGTGGGATTGCTGATCAAAAGTCGCGTATGCGTATGCACGCACTTTCATGCATGGAAAAGCATGTACATGTGGGAAAGCTTATTTTTGGGTCCGTGGTATTTAGACCTATGGTTTTGGTCCTTGGTATTGCATCCGAAGTGTTGAACCTAGGTATTGGGTCCTAGTATTAGTTCTCAATGGTTTTGGACCATGGTATTGAGTAAGGCCTAAGACTATAAAGGAGAAGAAGATCATTAGGCAAATGTATTGAGAAAGTCTTGAATATCTGATGAAGTATGAGATCTAGTATGCAAGTTATGGGTTCATGATGCTTTTCTTGATCTGAGCTAAGGAGGAATCTCAGCGGTTGATGGAGAACAAGATCTAAGGATAGATCATGATCTAATGGCTTGGAATGAATCATCTCTATACGGTTTGATCATGTTTATTCTAGATCTGTATACTGACACATGTAATGTTCTGATCTGGGTATAACTTAAGTTTGAAATAGCTGTAGCTTGTGAATGAATATTTATAGATGTATAAGCTGGTTGACTATGATAGAAGCACGTACATACACAGGTTAGATATATCTAAGTAGCGTATACTATATGAGCTATGATGTTTGAAGTTACAGGTGTTTCTGGTTGTTGATGAGTTCTGATGACTATTTACTAGTGTCAGTATTCTGCATATTGAGATTGGTTGATTATGTTTAGCTTTAGTATTGATGGATGAGATCTATAATGGATCAGGATCAGAATGACTTATCTTTATGTGATCTGATGAACTAGATCTGGTTTCTAACATACGTATTATCTTTGTATATGTAATGATTTGGGTATGTCTGAAGTCAGGAAGTGCAGCAAAGTTATGAATAAGTAATTAATGACATATACGCTGGTTCACTTTGGTGAAGTTGCGTATACATGCTGGTTCGACACTTCCAAGTAGCGTATGCACTCTGATGCATGATTTTTTGATGATACAATTGGTTCTAAATATTGTTGCAAAGTTCAGTGTTCTGCTCTATGTTCTGGTGACTGCATTTTGTTGACAGGGTTTCAGTGATTCAGTATTGGGTGATTCAGAGATTGATGATGCTAGTGTTGATTGATTGTGTGCTTCAATGATATTAATGGGTCTAGTATGAAACATGGCCTTCATATTATGGTGTTGTGCTTCAAGAGTATCCAGTCTGAAAATTTATGAAACGAGGTACCTGGAGGAAGAAAGAGAAGGTTGTAGCCTTCTGTAGGTCGGCACCTACGTACTAGTACATCAGCTAGTACAAGAGCTAAGGGGGTGATAGCTCCCTTCCAGTAGCAGCTGGAAAACGAGTAAAGGTTGGAGCATTTCAGTAGGCCGGCACCTACGTACTAGTAAATGGATCGGCTAGTACAAGAGCTAAGGGGGGTTGTAGCTCCCTTCCAGGAGTGTCTGGAGAACGAGAGAAGGTTGTAGCCTTCTGCAGGTAGAAGCATGTGTACTGGTATAAGACTGCACCAGTACAAAACCATTGTAAAAGAAGTTTCTTATAAAAAAGAAGATTGAGATGACTTGCAGCAGGTGGTTTTCACCCACATTGGGTTTCCACCTTACATCATGGTGTTCACGTGTGCTTCTTGTGTGTGATGATCTATTCTATTTTACTGCTCTGTTTATTGTTCATATGGTTAATAATATTTTGATGCACTCATTAAGGATCAACTAACTGAATCACAAGTTTACTGGATATACGCTTGTTTCATTACACACAGTTGTGTATACAAGTGATTTGCCTTAACTGAAGTAGCGTATATGAATCTGAATATGGAAATGAAAAAGTTTTATTGGTTTAGTAATACTGATTCACCCCCCCCCCCCCCCTCTCAGTATTATTTCCAACAAACAGACCTTTAGCAGAGGTAAGATTGCCAACAACAATGAAGAGGGTAGTAGTAGTTAAAGACTTCAGGACAAAGCGAAAGGGAAGGTAACACCGGAGGAGGAAGGCCATACCAGTGAGGAAGAGGTAATGATAGAGGCAGGGGAAATGCCTATTAGTGTTACAAGTGTCACACGTGGGGACACAGGTCATTTGAATGTTCTGAAAAAAAACAAACGGGCAGAGGGGAGCATATATTGCTCAACCCAATGAAGCGGAAGCACCACCACAGGAGGTTGAGAATATGATAGAAACTGGGGAAGCCTTGGTGTTGAACAAGGTGTTATTAAAACCAACCAAGGAAGCAATTGATCAAACACAAAGGAAAGAATTGTTCTAGACTGTATGTAAGTCACACGGAAAATGATGTAAATTGATTATTGACAGCGGAGAGTACTGTAATTTGGTAGCTATGGAGATGGTGGAGAAATTCGGTTTGAAGAGAGTAAAACACCCAACTCCATACAGGGTATCGTGGTTGCAGAAGGGACACCAATTTTTAGTTGATGAATAATGTAAGGTATATTTTCAAATAGGCAAGTACAAGGATGAAGTGACTTATGACATAATGCCGATGGATGTGTGCCATATTCTGGTGGGCAGACCATGGTAGTACGATAGAAAGGTAGTCCATGATGGAGTGGAAAATTTTTATAGATTTGTTAAAGATGGGATAAAGCATACCTTGGTACCTATGAAAGAAGCCAAGGAAGGAGAGGAGACAACAGAAACAAGTGGAACAAAAGTATTACTGCTATGAGGAAAGAAGTTTTTACAGCAGAGTGAAGAGAGTGAAATGGGTTATACAGTTGTGAGAAAACCAAGGGCAGCGTTAGTAGATACCAACATTACTGATTTGCTAGAAGAGATACCGAACATGCTGCAAGAATTTAGTGATATTGTGGTAGATGATCTACTAGAAAAATTACCACCAAAGAGGAGCATCAGTCACCATATTGATTTTATTCGGGGAGCTAGTTTGCCAAACAAGGCTACCTACCAGATGAATCCAAAGGATAATGAAGAAATCCTATATGAGTTATTGGATAAAGGACTGATTTGGGAGAGTTTAAGCCCTTGTGTAGTTCCGACCATTTTAGCTCCCAAGAAAGGAGGTGAGTGGAGAATGTGCACGGATTCCCAGGCCATTAATAAGATTACTATTAGGTACAGATTCCCATTACCTTGAATGGATGATATGATGGATTGTCTGAGTGGAGCAGCATACTTTTCAAAGATAGACCTGAAAAGCGGCTACCACCAAATCAGAATTTGAGAAGGTGACGAGTGGAAGACAACTTTCAAGACAAATGAAGGCTTGTACGAATGGCTGGTTATGCCGTTTGGATTGAGCAATGCTCCTAGTACGTTCATGCGGTTGATGAATGAGATGCTCAAGGAATTCATTGGAAAATTTGTGATTGTGTATCTAGATGATATACTTATATTCAACAAGACAAAGGAGGAACATTTTCGACACGTGAGAGTATGTATTAGAAAGATTGTAGCAGAATAAATTGCTGATAAATTTGAAGAAATGTTATTTTTTCAAGAAAGAGTTAATTTATTTAGGATTTGTGATTTCTGAGAATGAATTAAAGATGGATCTAGAAAAGCTTGTAGCTATAGTTAGCTGGCCATCCCCCAGAAGTTTGTTTGAGGTACAAAGTTTTCATGGATTGGCGAGTTTTTATCGAAAATTTATTAAAAATTTCAGTGGGATTTGTGCACCTATGCTGGACACCATTAAGAAAACAAATCAACCTTTCCATTGGACAGAAATGGCAGAGAAGAGCTCTTAGTTACTCAAAAAGAAAATTACCAAAAGACCGATTTTCAGATTACCGGACTTTAACAAACTTTTCCAAGTTCATTGTGATGCCAATGGGACAACCATTAGTGCATACTCAACCAAGAGGACAAGCCGGTAGCCTATTTTATTGAGAAACTAAATGAAAGTAGCCAAAAATACACGTCCTATGAGAAGGAATTTTATGTGGTGGTTCAAGCACTAAAGCATTGGAGACATTATCAATTGCCAATGAATTTGTACTATTTTCAGACAATTATGCGTTGTAGCATATTATGCAGCAGCATAAGTTGAACCATAAACATTAGAAGTGGGTGGTGTACTTGCAGTGTTTTACTTTTTTGTTGAAACATATCAGCGGTCGAGCCAACAAAGTGGCTAATGCGTTAAGTAGGAGGAATCTGATCCTACAGGAAAGTACCATACAAGTGTTAGGATTTGAACATCTTAAGGACTTGTATGAGGCAGACGCAGATTTTAAGGAAGCTTATGAAGCTTGCCAAAATCCATTGTTGAGAGATAACAGTTCATGGCTGGACTATAACATGCAGGAAGGATTTTTGTTCAAAGGAGGGCAGTTGTGTATTCTGGAATATTCTATGAGAGAGAACTTAATCTAGGAAAATCATAGTAGAGGTTTAGCCAGGAATTTTTGCATAGACAAGACCTTGGATCAGTTGTTCCACTTTTACTATTGGCCGAAGATGTTCAGAGACGTAAAAAGGTTTGTAACTAGGTGTAAAATGTGTCATCTTGCAAAGGGGCACAACCAAAACACAGGGTTGTATGCACCCTTACCCATTCTGAGTAGATCTTGGGAATCAGTCAGTTTAGACTTTGTCTTAGGTCTACCGAAGACACAACGGGGATTCGATTCCATCATGGTGGTGGTGGATATTTTCACTAAAATGGCACATTTCATACCATGCAGGAAAACCAGTGATGGCACACATGTAGCACATTTGTTCTTTACTGAGATAGTCAGATTACACGGCTTGCAAAAGTCTATTGTTTCAGATCGAGATGTTAAATTTATAGGACATTTTTGGCGAACCTTATGGAAGAAATTAGACACCAAACTAAACTTCAGCTCAGCTTATCATCCACAGACCGATGGCCAAACCGAAGTGGTGAACCAGAGTCTGGGAAATTTGTTGAGGAGTTTGGTTGGAGAAAATTCTCGACAGTGGGATCATGTGCTTGCACAAGAGAAATTTGCTTATAATGATTCGCCCAACTGGAGTACAGGCACTAGTCCTTTCCAGATCCTATACAGAATGCATCCATGTGGAGTACATGAGTTACAAGATTTGGGACAGTTGGAGTGCAGGAGTGCTGATGGTGAAGACTTCGCAAAGGCAATTAGCGATATTCATGAACAGGTGAAATTAAAATTACAGAAAAAACAACCAAAGATACAAGCAGAAGGTAGATTTGAAAAGGCGGGAGGTGCAATTCAACGTAGGAGACCTGGTATTAGCACACCTATGCAAAGAGAGGTTTCCTAAAGGCGAGTACAACAAGTTGAAATGGAAAAATATTGGGCCTTGTAGGATTCTTTGGAAATTTTCTGCAAATTCTTACGAATTGCAGTTACCCCCAGGTATTGGAATTTCACCCATTTTCAATGTATCAGACCTGTACCACTACATTGCGGCAGAGGATGAAGACAGTTCGGAAAGACGAACACGGGACACCCAAGAAGAGAGTGATACGTGGATTAAACAAATGCCCCAACAAAGCCTCTAGAGATCGAACAGATCCTAGATACCCAGGTGGCTAGATGGACTCGACGGAAGGAATATTTGCAGTACCTAGTCAAGTGGAAGGGTCATCCTATTGAAGATAGTTCTTGGACAGATTCAGAACGTCGAGTACCCTATTGAAGAGCTCATGGACAGGAGCCATGAATTTCATTTACCCCAGGAGCCTGATGCAGGAGCACCCGAATGAAGAGGCGACAGCTGGGAGTTGGTTCTTGTTTTTTTTTTTTTCCTCGTTCTATTTTGACAAGTGGAGAGGAAAACATCTCCAATTTCTATTTTATTTAGTTTCATTTTGTGTTATTGTAAATGAAGGCTGAATCAACCATTGTTAGTTTTTGAATTAGCCAAGATAGGATTAGATGGAAATTAGTTTGAAGAAATCGTCTCATAACTGAGAAAACAGTTCCTCGAACTGTAAGAGGAACTGCCTCTGATGTATTAAAAAGAAAACAAGAATGAAGGTTAAGGAGGTTAGCCGAATTGAGAAGGGTTGTAAGCCTGCGGGAAGACTGTAAGGAAGGCCACTGGTGTAATGCGCGCAGACTACAGAGAGAGACAGAGACTCAAAATACTTTCTTTGTTTCCTTTTTTTTTGGTTATGTACAGAGTCAAATTTAAAATCCATGTATCTATGTTTCGAATGTTTGAAGACTAAGATTAATATGAATCATAGCTTTTCTATATATATACTTGTAGGTGAATTCGGTGTGACCAAGGGGTCCGAAGGCATCCATAGTAGAAATTGGTGACAACGTAGTGAAAGCATGAAAAATCCTGAAGATATAGGCATGCAAGGCTAAGGAGGTGACACTCAGGGGCTGTTGGATCCGACAGATCAACGACAGAGGTTAAATCGGTGGATTTGAAGTTGGCGAGTGGAGTAGTCCTGACCATGGGCAAATTCCGATTGCGATCAAGAGATTGCATGTGGGTCGTTATATCTACAGGAAGATCAATGGCAGAGGTTAAATCAACGGGATTGGATTAGTGGGGGCAATAACCCTGAATAGAGTGATTCAACGAGGACTGTTGGATCTGTGGGAAAGATCAACGGTAGAGGTTTAATCGGTGGAGTTGGATCGGTGATCATCGGCATGATCGCATCGCTACCTTATCGGCGGAGGGGAATGGACACAGGTGAAAGGCGGACCGGCGATATAAATAGGCCCCGATACATAAAATTTGAGGTCTGACCTAAGTGGTCGGAGCAGGAATTTCTTTGTATTCATGTGTCTTTCAATATTTCCGATATAACAAAGGGAGCGGGTCTGTAGTGTAAAATGCGTGCCCATGGAGTTTCGATAGCATAATCACATATCGGGGTAATGGAAGGCTTGGGTATTGTGACTAGCGGAAGGGCCGATGCCCGACTGCGATAAAGTGAAGCCTTGAGAACTATGCCAAGCCTGTGGATTCAGCGGGGTGATTGGATTTTATGCGTGTCTGTGCGTAAATCCTTTGTAAAGGCTTTACTACCGTAAAAGCACTGATTTTAAGGATTTATACGATAAATCCAATAAACCAAAGGAAAGAGGGGGCAGTCACCTGTATGCAGGCTTGAGGGCTCGAAGGGTTCTCAAGGGACTGAAGAGTCCTGATAGAAAGAATCGGTGAAGGGTAAATGATGGCTACTATGCTAAAACTTTCCGCAACGACTGTTCACGAAGGCTGTAACCTATAAGGTTAAGAGATCAGTTTAAGCTGTAAATCAGCATCATCAGCAGATTTCTTGGTATATACATTAATAAGCAAATTTCTATTGCTAGCAATGTATGTATTAACCTATACTTGTTTTAAAACCTTCATACCAACATTTAGGACCTCAAATCGATGGTTTGATTCAAAAAGAGGGAGCTCTAGAAGTAAATGAATTGTCTCTTGTGAACCTATATATCTGTCAACAATGGTTTCATGAAACAAACTCCTATATGCATGTCTTGCTGGTTCATCTAGATTTTGAATATCAACATATAGCAAAATGTTTCTAATCATTTTTTAGATTTTGCTGCATATTTTTCTATGTAATTGATGATGGCGCACTTTGAAAAAATAGGTTGTCAATCTATATTATCCCTCCACATCTTCAAAATTTCATGATTGTGTGTCTTTAATCTATCACCTTTTTGTCTTAGTTCATACTTATTTTCTCCATTGTCATTAACATAAAGTTTTGACTCATGACATAGATCTCACGGTTCCTTATATCAACTTACCAATCTTCCTAGAAAGTCTCTCATTGTAGGTGATGTGATGCTCAACATAATTAGGAATTTCTTCATAATTAATCATAGGATTCAATTAAAATATTTTTATTTTGTCTTTTAATTAAGGATGAACATCGACATTGAGGATAACCTAAATATATCTTCGACGTTGATTATGTGGATTTATTGCATGTACACATTCATCAAAATATTCTTTTGCAATTCTAACTTGCATGGGATCATCCATTTTAATATTTCCATGTTAACAACATGTTTTAACCATAGTAATCCATGCACAAGTGGAGACCCACGATATTGGCACTCATAGCAACACCAATAATATGTAGCTTTATGAAAACTTTTGAAAAATTCATCTTGAAACATTGTATGTCTTAAGTGCATATAATGTGCTACAATATGAGGATTATCAATGAAATTTTGATGTCTACGTTTTCCGTGCTTCATCAAATCTACAAGACATGTACCCAACATTAATTTATGAAAATATGAGCATTACATATTTTACTCACTTAATGTAAAGAATATTGTAGGACTCATAATCATTGAATCAAGTTAGACAACTCAACACGACACTTATTCCAATATGCATGTGTGCCTCTTAAGACAGTTCCATATCACATTAATCTTTCTCTAAGTCCTGATTCTAGCATAATTTGTAAACATTTCTTAATTTCTCCATTGTTGTTGGTAGATCATACATATTCTTCTTCACAAAAACCGCAGACAAAGACTAAGAACATTGTCTCATGATAATATTGAGTAAAAATTATCTAAAGTGCGGGTGCCTTCCAAACCTATTGTCAGAATATTGAAGAAGAATTTTTACATACTCATGTTGATGGGAATTTCTCTTTCATGCTTGAAACCAATCTGCTTCACCTTTTGGGAATAATGTTGGAAATGCCATATCAAATAATCCCATAGTGTTATACTCATTGATTGGAGATGAGCCAATGCTAGGCCAACTAAGAACTTCCTCTACATTCTGGTTATGTTCCTCTACATTAGGGTTCAGTTTTCTCAATCTCGAATATATCAATCTCTCATAATGAATTTGAAGGTTTTCCTAACAAATAATTTGTTTGTAAGCCATGTAATGTATCATCAATCTCTGGAACCCTTCCAACATGGAAAATTCAATTCCATTGTCTATCTCTATAAATGTAACAAATTTAATCAAATGTGATATATATGTTACAACTTTGGGTAATTATTTAGGTGCATTATCATCAAATTTAACTCCATTATAATATGGATAATTCATAATCTTATAATTCAATGCACACAATACTTTACATTTTCTAACCACAATTACCAAATCCAAGTCTTGAATATGTCAAGGTAACCTCATGGCAAGATTGTCAACTTGTTTTGGAAAACTAATAGTGTCTCTCTTTATTTGTTTTTTTCACTTATTAAATAGCCTACAAAATTGGACTTGCATGTACTATCAGCATATCCTAAATTTGTTTGGAGATATATGAGAAATTTAGGCTGTTGTCATGGATTCATTTGATTATCATATGGAAATTTG
>CM062811.1:1013880006-1014114480 GCA_031772625.1 Pinus tabuliformis | reverse complement strand
AAATTGCAGTGTGTTGTGTTAAAACAGTTTAAACTATTATCAAAGCATCCACAGAGAAACTTCATTATTATATATTCGAACAATGAGTGATCATCATCAGTTTTCTAATTTCTGTTACTTGTTGTTATTTGTTCTCTTGAAAATGAGGTGTCTTTTACCCTGTAATGTAATATTCTATAGTGATTTATTTTTTACTTTAGGTAGTTAGGAGATAGTTAAACAGTTTGACAGTTTTGGTGATTACCAACTGTGTCATAATGATAAAAAGAGGAAAATTTACAGAAGGAGGTTCAAATTTTGAAGAACCTGGAGACTAGGCCACTGTATTCTTGATATAAGTGTTGATTAATGAAAGAATCAGAAGTTTTCCACATATTGTTGGGTATGATTTTGTGATTTCTTTGTTATGTGTCATCATATGTCTTCTTTCCTTTATGTATGGTAATGAAGCTGCAGATCTTTGTTTATTTAGGTGAATGAAGTTAAAATTCCTTAAAAGAGCTCTCCTATACTTGAAGCTCCTTCCTCTGCAATTCTTCTAAGTTACAAATAGTAGTTTATGTGTAAAACAACATATTGTCTCTGACTTCTCCAAACATTCTTCATTCATCATTCATATTCAGTAATCAAATGGCATTCTGATATTTTCATATCATCAAAGTATTAAGGGTTAGAAATCAAGTCTTTCAGGTCCTTCATTTGAGAATACAACAAACAACTAAGTGACAGAAGAATAATCATTAATGTCTTAAGCACAATTTCTACACCACCGAGAAATTGGTTTCTTAAGGGACAACAATATGTCTGAGATATGTTTGGGTTTTAGCTGAGATGTGTTTGAGTTGAATTGAAGTATGGCAGCAACAATTCACACGATGACGAGATGTGACAGGTTGGCACAATATGCATTGCAGCGATACATTGTGAGGAGATGCTTCCAATGACTATGGGATTTAGGAGTCTTACCCACATAGAGTCATGAGCCTTGATAGAGGTTCGTGTGATGAAGGCAACGAGTTAGGAAGCATGGACATTTGATGTTGGAGCTGGTGACATTTGGGCTTGGTGACGGAGTTTTCCAGTATGGTGTTGTCAAGGGTGACAACTGTTTTAGAGTGGGGGAGGATGTTAGGGGATCGAGTTGGCGAGCACCCATGACAACCCATTAACTCGATGATAGTCGAAAAACTGAAGCACGGAGGGCGAGTTATACTAACAGTGTTATGAAACCAACTCACAAAAATGTAGAAAAGAGAGATCAACACCTTCAAAATAATCCTCTTTGAGGGGGCAACCTCCTTTACATTACACAAATGAACAATTCTTGGATGATACAAATGACAAGACCTCATCTCTATATATAGGAGTCTAAGGGGTCAAAATATAATGAGAGCCAACATAACAATAATAATGTAAGGGCACAATAATAACAATAGTGGGCTTCTATGGGGCACAATAATAACAATATGGGGACTACATGGGCACAACAATATAATAAGGGGGTTGTACTAATAACAATAAGGGGTAACACTAGTAGTATAGGGACCTAACATGCCCCTCTCCTTCAAAGAGTGTTGTCCTCAACGCTTGAGTAATTCTTGATGCTTCTGTATAAAATTCTCGTCCTCCCATGTATAATCTTCAGCAGGTAAGTTCTTCTATTTTATGAGATACTTTGAAATTAATTGATTTCATAGCTGTCGGGTTCTTGGTTCTGTGACTGCTCTAGGTTCCAATATGATTTTTCCTTCCTCTTCAAGTTCTGGCAATATTGTTTGAACTGGGATCTTCTGCAACTTTTGAATGAGTGGCCACACTTCTTCGTCCTTCTTCAATTCATCCCTTACTTTGTTTATTCAATCTGGCTGGATAATATAAATAGCACAAAACAATGCTTCCACATCCTTATCCTTTCTTGAGAGTGCATATGCAACAACATTTTGCTTCCCTTTTTTGTAGATGATTTCAATGTCATAACCCAACATATTTGTGACCCAGTTTTTTTGTTCTTCTAAATATAATCTTTGTTCTAAAAAGTATTTAAGGCTATCATGATCCATTTTTACCATCAGGTGTCTTCCAATTAGGTAAGGTTGCCATTTCTTAAGTGCATGTAGTATTGCCAAGATTTCCTTCTCATAAATAGCTTGCTTGAGATGTAGCCGTAAAAATACCCAATTCTTACATCGAAACTTCGTTCACTACGATGTTGATCTGCTTGTTGTTTCATTCGATTCTGCACCAAAGTGGCGTTATCCTTTAAAAGTTGGAGAACTTGTTGTTGATGCTCGATGTGATCTTTCACTACTTGAATCTTTTTCTTCTTGATATGTCCTTCTATCTTGAGAGTTTGAAGAGTGGTAATTTCTTCCAATGCATTACAAGATATGGTCAGATTCATTTATTGATGCTCAATGTGATCTTTCACTTCTTGAACATTTTTCTTCTTGATATGTCCTTCTATCCTGATAGTTTGAGGAGTGGTAATTCTGGCCAATGCATTACAAGATATGGTCGAATTCATTTCTTCTTTCTCGATGTGATATTTAACTTCTTGAACCTTTTTCTTCTCGATATGTCCTTATATCTTGAGAGTTTGAGGAGTGGTAATTCTTGCCAATGCTTTGCAAGATATGGTCGGATTCATTTCTTATTTATCTGGGGTTGGTTCCTAGTGTATATCCTCTTCTTTTGATGTTGCTTGATCCTTTCCATAAAACTTCCTCATATCGATCTTTTTAGAATATGGTGGGTCTTCAATCCAATGTTAGATTCTATGAAATCATGATTAGCATTTATTGTTTTCTAATCATGAATTTCCTTTACTACCTTTTCGTCATTAGAAGGCCTTTCTTGTAGCATCTTTGTCCCACCTTCCTTCAAACATTCCATGCCTTTCTTCAAATCTTCCATGCCTTTCTTCCAATAGGATTTCATACCATCAATATTAGCTTCCATGGCATAGATAAAACTATTTATCTTAGCTTCGATTGAATTCTTCAAATCATCCATCCGATTTTGATTGCTAGGTTTTTCTATTTTCTTGATTCGAGACATTCTTTTTATTTCTTTAAGGATCTCGATCTTGAATCTGTTGTATCTCTCAAATTTCGGCCCTTCAAGGTCTAGAATTGTGAACTGCGGTAGCCCTCTACGTCCTCTTTCCAATGCCACCAGTGTGATCGAAATTGGATTCTCCAAGAAAGATTTATTCACGATCTCCCATGATGACTTGATTATAGACTGGTTCAGTAGAGGGAACTTGTATGAAGTGCCACATGTCACTATTTCAACCTTAGGACCTGAAACCGATACAGAGAAAACTAAATTTAGTCCTCGTTTTGTAACTTCTTATGAAATTTCAATCTGATGCTCAAAGAGAAAGTTATGAAAAATTTCCCAGGGTCACCTATTTGGGATGTAATTGGGGAGCCTACAGAAACCCATATCTTGGACTATATCTCTGAATATATAGGGAAACAAGATCTGAAATTCGGACCCGAGCTTCACCAAGTTTGTAGCTCAAATGGGTGTTAATTTCAGAATGTAAACCTTCTTAGAAAACAAATTATAGCGCAAATTCCATGATGACCTGTTTGAGATGGAATTCTAGAGCTTGCAAAAACCCTAACTTCCTTAGATCATATCTCCAAAACTATAGTGTAACAAGATCTAAAATTTGGATGTGAGGCTCAGTGAGATTTCAACTCAAATGAGTTTTTTTTAGCTTCTGAAATGTCATAGAAAAAATGTTATAGCGAAGATTCCACAATGACATGTTTGGAGTAGCAAAACCCTAGAATCCAAAGTTGTGATACCAAATGTTATGAAACCAGCTCACAAAAATATAGAAAATAGAGATCATCGCCTTCAAAATAAGCCTCTTCGAGGGGACAACCTCCTTTACATTACACAACTTAACAATTCTTGAATGATACAAATGACAAGACCTCCTTTCTATATATAGGAGTCTAAGGGCTCATAATATAATCAGAGCCGCCATAACAATAATAATGTAAGGGCACAATAATAACAATAGTGGGCTTCTATGGGGCACAATAGTAACAATAGTGGGATTCTATGGGGCAAATAATAACAATATGGGGACTACATGGCCACAAAAATATAATAAGGGGGTTTTACTAATAACAATAAGGAGTTACACTAGTAGTATCGGGACCTAACAAATGGGTAGTGGGCATGTTTAACTAAATGTGTGGATGAGTTAGGAGGGCACAACCCTGCACTAAGGCGGGGTGCCTGAACACGTTCAACCTATGTGTGACGAGTCATTATGGTGACCACACCATAGCGATGGGCGCCCACCCAACACGGTGAGCGTGTGCATGTAGCAACTAGGGCAGGCCATGTAGATGGACGTGCAAATGGGCATGTGGACAAATGTGGGAACAAGATGTGAGGACAGATGTGCAGATGGGCAAGTGACCAAGGTAGTGTGAAAATGGGTAGGAGCATGTGGACCCAATGGAGGGCATCCACCCAAACATAGGAAAAGGTCGACTCAAGTGAAGGGGCATTCAACATGTTAGCTGGACAAGTAGGCCAAAGTTTAGGATGACTCATAAGCTGAACATACATGTCACTTGGAAAAACGTTTGGGCAAGAGGCATATAAATAAAATGAAGGGACAAACTATTCAAGGCATCAATCAACCGAGGTTTTCATCACACATAAGTGCAGAACAAAGGCAGAGGTGAACAAACAATGTGGGTGAATTCTGGGTGTGAAAAACAGTTCAGGGCATGCGCAGGTGTTGCAAGGCGTGCCACAGTGCGACAAGGTGGCTACGTGCAGTAGGTAACGGCTGGGCCATGCGCCTGCATAGGGAGAGAAATGTGGATTTTTGAACGACGATTTTCCATATTGATTGAATGAAGACAAGGCTTTTCTCTACAGTGCAAGCATACTACATGAAGTGGGCCATTGCTGCATGAGGTGGGAACTGGCTGCACGAGGTGGACGCAGGCTGCAAGAGGTGGTCATAGGTTGCACGAGGGGTTGGGCACGAGCTGCATGAGGAGTTTGGCATGAGATGCACAAGACATTGGGTCGCTGTTGTACAATAGGCAGGATGCGATCAGGAAAAAGTGCAGGACACTGCGCGAAGTTGGCAAGTGTTGGGTAGGCCTACACAACATTGTAAAAATTTGTAAACTTGTAAAAATACTTGAAGAAGTTAATTTTATAAGTATTATGGGAGAATTATTGGGAGTTTCCCCTCCCATATGTTTATGTGTACATTTTTTTCATTGCATATTGATGATGAATGAAGATAGAAGATAATTGAAGTTAATTTCACTGCATGTTAAAAGAAGAAGTGAACACTTAACGAAATTTAACTAAGTGTTGGTAGTAGTAAGCGTTGAAACTAAAAGTAGCGGTGAAATTAAAAGGCTAGTCGGTGTTGCATGACGCTTGCAAGTGGACTTAGAGTTGCCACTAGCGTGGGGACGTGACAATTAACTTATCTTCAACGTCTTCTTTTGAATGGGCTTTATTCCAAAGGAGTTGTGTAATTGTACAAATTTTCAAACATTGTGTATTAAGAATCTTCATGGTTAAGAACCTTGTTACATGTTTAGTTTATATTATTTCTTTTTATAATTCATAATAAAAATAATTAAAAATAAATTTATAGTTTAATTTTTATAGATGTGTCTATTTTGAAATAGGGTTGGCTTTTAGTATTTTAATTTATATATCAGTAAGTATTAGATGGATGGTAGAGATTGAACATGCATGGAATATTATAGAATATTCATAGTAGATCGAAGATTGAAATTTAAATGAAAAACAATTATGTACCTTTACCCTTTTTATTGAATTGATTAATTGGAAAAAATGTCATGTGAAAAATTATGACATTGTCAAAGACTACGCTTTTGACAACTGGGAAACTCATATGAAATAAGTTATTGTTTTTTAGGCATGTAAAAGTCTTACTAATTTAAATGAAATTATTATTGAATCTTTATTCAAATATTTCCAAAGTCAGTCTTCATATTGGACAAATGTTTTTGGAGTAATATTGTGCGTTTTTCTTCAAACGTTTCAAGTGAACACTTCACCTCATTGTTGCAGGAGGTGGGTGTGAGCTTCATGAGGTGGGAACATGCTGCGCGAGGGGATGGGCATGGTCTACATCAGGAGTTTGGCATTGGTTGCACAAGACACTAGGTTGCTATTGAATGATAGGCAAGGTGCGGTCAGGTAGAAGTGTAGGACAGTGCACGAAATTGGAAAGTGTTGGGCAGGCCTGTGTGGCAGGCTACACAACATTGTAAAAATTTGTAAACTTGTAAAAATACTTGCAGAAGTTAATTTTATAAGTATTGTGGGTGAATTGTTGTGAGTTGCCCCTCCCGTATGTTTATATGTACATTGTTGTTCATTGCATATTGATGATGAATGAATATAGAAGATAATTGAAGTTAATTTAGTTACATGTTAAAAGAAGAAGTGAACACTTAACAATATTTAATTAAGTGTTGATAGCAGGTGTAGTCCGAAAGTACAAGTAGTGGTAAAACAAAAAGGCTAGTCGATGTCGCACGATGCTCACAAGTGTACTTAGAGCTGCCACCAATGTGGGGATGCAACATATGGTATCAGAGCTTGGTTCAAGCAAGACCGAGATGGTTTGTGATTGCATTGTGACATATCATGAAACAGAGTTTGACAGGAGCAAGGCACCAAGTCAGGGTTGAGCTAAAGGAACCCATGGCAATCATGAGTTTGTTCAAAAACATGAAGAGATGGTAGATTCTTGGAAGGTTAAGGGGCAACAACATTACGAAGAACTTGTGAAGGAGTGGGAACACTTGGACCACATCAAGGATTGAATAGGGGATGTGTGAAGGGCCTTGAACACTCCCCATGGGAAGTCATATGAACTTGAAGAACTTGATAAAGAGTTGTGACAAGGTGACCATAGAGTCCAAGAACTCATGGATGAACGAGTTTTCTTAAAGGAGGAAAAATCCAAGTTGCAAGGTGAACTCAAGGAGCTCGAGGAAGGGATCAAGAAGGACTTTCTTAATTGCTAATGCACTATTATATAAGAAGATGAGATCAAACACATTGATAGACTTGGAGCTTGGTATCATTTGATGAAGGAGTTTACAAAACATTGTAAAAATTTGTAAACTTGTAAAAATACTTGAAAAATTTAATTTTATAAGTATTGTGGGAGAACTGTTGGAAGTTTCCCCTCCCATATGTTCATGTGTACATTTTTGTTCATTTCATATAGATGATGAATGAAGACAGAAGATAATTTAATTTAATTTCGTTGCATGTTAAAAGAATAAGTGAACACTTAACTAAATTTAAGTAAGTGTTGGTAGTAGGCATAGTTCGAAACTCTAAGTAGAGATGAAATGAAAAGGTTAGTCGGTGTTGCACATCGCTCAAAAGTGGACTTAGAGTTGCCACTAGCGCGGGGACTTGATAATTAACTTATCTTCAATGTCTTCCTCTGAATGGGCAGTATATGATGGGGTAACCCTCTCTATTCCCATCATCCATGGTCGTGTACCACCATAAAAGCGATGTCGAGGCACTTTTGAGCTTCAAAAGGGGCATCATATATGATTGACATGGATCTCTCTCCAACTGGATGGACCGTAAATAAGATAACGTGTGTTGTTGGAATAGAATTTCGTGCAGAGCTAACATGAAAAGAGTAGTTGCAATTTTACTCCCTTCTTGTGGATTGAACGGTACATAATCCCCATATATTGACAACCTCTCTCTATTGCGATATTTAGATCTTTCCTTAAATGCTTTCAGTGGAATAATTCCACCTGATATTGGGTAGTTGAAAGTGTTAGGAGTACTTGACCTCTCTTATAATGCACTCAAGGACTTTATTCCAAAGCAGTTGTGTAATTGTACACATTTTCGAACATTGTGTATTAAGAATCTCCATGGTTAAGAACCTTGCTACATGTTTAATTTATATTAATTCTTTTTATAATTCATAATAATAATTTGAAATAAAGTTATAATTTAATTAATTTTTATAAATAGAAGTGTTTAATTTTTATAGATGTGTCTATTTTGAAATAGGGTTGGCCTTTAGAATTTTAATTTATATATCAGTAAGTATTAGATGGATGGTAGAGATTTAACATGCATGGAATATTATAGAATATTCATAGTAGATCGAAGCTTGAAATTTAAATGCAAAACAATTATGTATATTTACCCTTTTTATTGAATTGATTAATTGGAAAAAAAAGTCATGTGAAAAAGTATGACGTTGTCAAAGACTGTGCTTTTGACAACTAAGAAACTCATATGAAATGAGTTATGGTTTTTTGGGCATGTAAAATACTTAAAATAATAATATTAATTTAAATGAAGTTATTATTGAATATTTATTCGAAGATTTCAAAAGTTTGTCATCATATTGGACAAATGTTTTTGGAGTAATATTGTGTGTTTTTGTTCAAACTTTTCAAGTGAACTCTTCACCAATGATCAAGGATAGAGATTTGTGTTGAAAGATAACAAGAGGGAGACCAAGGATAGAGATTTGTGTTGAAAGATAACAAGAGGGAGACCAAGGATAAGTAACCCTCTATGAAAATGAATCTTGGGAGATAAATAGATCGCAAGAGTAAAATAAAGAGAAAAAAATAAAAATAAGTAAGAATAATCAAATAAAATTAGAACTAAAGTAATAAATAAAAGTAAGACATAATGATTAAATTATATTAAAAATTAACTAAATATAATATTATTATCCTTGTGGTAGGCCAGAGATAACACATCTGTTATCCTGTTGACCAACTATTAGCTTCCTATTTGACTAAAATTCAATGAAAATGTATAAAGTTCAACCTATAAAACAAAATTAATTTATTTAAAAAAAAATTAAAAAAAAAATATTTATTTGAATTCTAATCGGTTTCAATGGGTTTCATCTTATTTGTGCAATTATGGTCATGTACAATCGATTTAACATTGCCATCACGATTTAACATTGCCATCACTATTTAACATATCCAATCGATTTAATAACATTGCTCATCCTGAGTGGATCCTGAAACTGATTTTCCATAATGCATGTCCACAAGAGAGAGGTCTGGAGCTGGTTGAGGCAACCACTTACTCAGGCAAGTCCTCTATATCCTTATTTTACTGCCATTTTGAAATTTATTCCTCTATCATACCATTGGTACGACAAATTTGAACTCATATTCCAAAACATGAGACCTCCTTTTTTAGAGCAAAACTTGAGGAAAGGTTTGCACCTCGAGAGATTTGATCCCTCTCGACCCTTGATATATCTGGGGTTAAGATGGATCAAGGTTGGTTTCATTCATGTATGGTCATACAAAATTTGTTGAACATCCAAGAATTTTGATCAATTTAAATATGCTAAATAGGTCTAAGATTAATTTGGTCAATTTAATTTTAACTTTGCTTAGTTATGATGAAATGCAAATTGTAAGTGCAAAGTGACAATGTAACAATCTCGAATGATAGAAAATGTGAAAAATAAGAATATAGCCAATTACAAACAATCTTCATTGTGATTAATCTGAATCTATTTTCTTCTATTATTCTTATTGTCACATCTATTAGTTATTTTCTATTACCACATGTTGGGTCGTTAATATGTCATTATTATTATCACTTTTGAACACCTATTCCACCCATTCTACTCTTCTTTATCATGTTATTTATCATGGTTTATCATATAATTCCATCTTATAATGATTTATGCTCTTACAAATAAATATTATTTCTTCTCCTTTATTTTTAAATAAATTGATTATTATGCATGTTTTTACCAATGATGGTTTATTAATAAATTTGTTCACCATTTTAGCCTCCAAGATATTTTCTAGATTGAAGATTTGATCTCCAGCTCATCATTAAATATTCCAACTCTGGAATTCACTGGAATAAGAAGTGACAATTTTGCATTGGACGTTTTGGGCAAATGGAGAAGAATCTGGAAAATCCGAAAATGGGTTTTGTCTAGAACGGACCAAATTAGTTCCGTTTTCCTAAATTTGGTCCGTACTAAGAGAAACGGAAGGTTCTTTGAAGACATTTTTCTCAGATTTGTTGTTGTGGCCATTTTCCAAAATATCTCAGTTGCAATGCCAAATTCGACCTGTTCCTGTTGAATGATTGATGAAAATATATTCCAGATAGGATCTTGTTTATCAATTTGTTGTGAGCAATCCAATTTTGTAATGAGAATCATATTGTAATCATCTCTGTTGTAACTGCTCTCTGCTCTCTCTGTATTTAAATTAAAACAGAGATCAGAGAAGAGGATTCATGATTCATGATGGGATAGATTATGAGAGATTAAGTTAGGGATTATTAGAGATATGATAGAATAAGATAGGATAGGAGGAAAGGGGGACTATTGCATTACCATTGTAATTCTCAAGGCTTTTGTTCTTGTAATGATTTCACAGTTTGATGATTAATATATAATTTGGAGGTTGTTCATTTGCCTTATCTGAAGTAACCCAACAACATTCGCTAGCGGCTAAGGGCCCAGCCTTTGGTGGATTAAGCTGCTGCTCTATATTATATCTTTATGATTTCTACAAGTATGGTTTGTTTAATGATTACCTTCTGCAATTGAATCGTGTTTCCATTTTCTTCCATCATAACAAGATTATTATTCATTACAACTTAAATTGTTATGCTGTTCATTTTGGTTATAAAGCTTCGCTGTTCACTTCAGATTCTGCCATGCATTACAGGTTGCTACTTATTTAGTATTGCTGCTCATTTCTATTAATTTCGTAGTGTTGTTCATTTCCATTTAGTATTGTTGTTCATTTAGCTTTGTGGTTCATTTCCATTTAGCATTGCTATTCATATTCAATAATTTAGTATTATTGTTCCTTTCCATTAATATTTCATTTCTGTAAGATGAGCTTTGTTGTTCAATTCATTTCCGCTAAAGTTAAGCTTTGCTGTTTATTTTTTCAATAGACTTAGTATTTTTTCTTTTCTGCAAGGATTTGATTTCATCTTTTAATTGATATTGCAGCAAGTGTGTTTTAGTAAGCATTTCCAATTGAATTTCCATTTCCAGTTATTTGCTTTAGTATGGATTGAAAGATCAACAACTGTAAAGAACATTGACTATAGCTGTCTAAGTTCTCAGATTGGAGATCTTGCCTATGATTGATTTTCATTTGCATCAGTTTACAGGGGAGAGAGTTATCATTACTGAGTCCTCCACTAATGATTGTTTGAGTGAATGATTTAGTTCAGAACATTTCAGTTTCTTGTTGTTCCAATTAGATTTTGTTTCCAAAATTCATTTATCTTTGCATTTTAAAGCACTATACTGCAAAACATTACTCTTGAGCAAGTGACCGCCTCAGACTGAGTACACTCTTGAAATAAAAAATTGTCCCTTAGTTGACAATTAATGTGAAGATAATTAGAAGTTAAAAAGACACCTTTTATCACTCAATACCACATTTGAATGCAAAGTCATTAACAATTTTCAATGATGGAAAATGGGAATAATAAGAATGTAGCCAATTAAAAATAGTTTATAGGTTCAGGAAGAAGACATTTCGGATAAGTGAACATTTTATTTAGGATGAAAATTCAAGTATTGTATTTATAGTTGAATTACTGTAACACAAAAGTCAATTCACATCATGAATAATGTTTATGTTCTTACACTGAGAAAGAGTGTGTATGTTTTGGGGATGAAATAGAGATATAGATGGATGGGGGGGAGAGGGAATAAAATAGAGGCAAATATAGCCAGAGGGAGGAAGAGATATAGATATGGTGAGAGAAGTGTTATAGAGAGAGAGAAGGGGAAGAGAGAGAGAGAGGAAGTGGAAAAGGGAGGGAGGGAGAGATAGATAGATAGATATGGAGAGAGAGTGTGCATGTTTGGGGGGTGACATAGATAGATAAATAAGGAGAGACAATGGGAGATATAGATATAGATGGAGGGGGGAAATATATGCTTACACAGAAATCAATGCACACTACTAATCTAATTACTTTGAAATTAATGTACATCATACATCTAGTTGCATCAAATTAGAAATGAACATCTACACTAAAATCATGCATCTAGTGCAAACAATCAAATAGGATTAGAAATCAACATCTACACTAAAATCAATGCATGTAGTGTGAACAATCAAATAGGATTAGAAATCAACATATACACTGAAATCAATGCATCTAGTGCAAGCAATCATATAGGATTAGAAATCAATATCTACACTAAAACCAATGCATCCATTGAAAGCAACCAAATAGGAGTATAAATCAACATCTACACTAAAATCAATGCATCTATTGTAAGGTATTAAATAGGATTAGAAATTGACATCTACACTAACATCAATGCATCTAGTGCAAGGGATTAAATGCGATTAGAAATAAATATCTACATTGAAACCAATGCATCTAGTGCAAGCAATCAATAAGAGTATAAATCAACATCTACACTGAAATCAATTCATCTAGTGTAAGGTATTAAATAGGATTAGAAATCGACATCTACACTGAATTCAATGCATCTAGTGAAATTGATTAAATAGGATTAGAAATCAACGACTACACTGAAATCAATACATCTATTTTAGTGAAAAACCAAAATATTCATGACTTTCTAGATCTAACTTCTATTTCTATATTTTTCTCTGTGTGTATCTTTCTTCTTCCCTCTCTATCAACCTTCCATTCCATGTCTATCTCCCTCCCATTATCCTTCTCTCACTCCCCCTCCCTCTCTCCTCTGTCTCTCTCTCTCTCCACCTCTCCCTTCCTTTATCTTTTCCTTATTCCCTCTCCCCCTGCCATCTATATCTATACCTCCCTCCATATCTCCTTATTTTTCTATCTATGTCAGCCCCTAAGCACATCTCTCTTTCTCTCTCTCTCCCTCTTCTTCCCTCTTTTCCCTCCACCTATATCTCTATCTCCCTCAATCTCTCATTCTTTATATCTCTATATTAGCCTGCATACACACACTCTCTCTCCATCTCTCTCTCTCTCTCTCTCTCTCTCTCTCTCTCTCTCTCTCTCTCCCCGCTCCATATATATCTCTATCAAAACCCCTAAACATACTCTCTCTCTCTCTCTCTCTCTCTCTCTCTCTCTCTCCCTTGTCACTCCCTCTCCCTCTCCATCTTTCTCTCTCTATGCCTTTCTTCCCCTTCCAACTCCATCATTCTCTCCCCCCCTCTATCTCATCTCTCTCAAGTCATATTTCTCTTCCTTCCTCTCTCTCCCATTCTCTCCCTCCTCCCTCTGTCTCCCCCCCCACATCACACACACTCGCTCTCTCCACCCTCCAAATCTATCACTATCTCCCTCTCTTTCCCCCATCCATATCTATGTCCCATTGTCTCTCTCTTCCTCTTCTTTCCCTATCTCTATCCTCTCATTTTCTCTCCCTTCCCTCGTCTTCTCTCTTCCTCATTCCACCTTCATCTCTCCCTTATCACTCCCTCTCTCTCTCCACCTCTATCTCTCAATTTATTTGTTACCCCCTCGCCCTCTTTCCCCCTTACAACTCCATCTCTCTCTCCCCCCCATCTCTTTCCTCTCTCTCAAGTCCCCTCTCTTTTACTTCCTCTCTCTCAATTTCTCTCCCACCTCCCTCTATCTCTCCCCCCCACCACACACACTTTCTCTCTCTAACCTCCAACTCTGTCACTATCTCCCTCTCTCTCTCCTTCTCGCTCTCCCCCCTCCATATCTCTATCTTCGTGTATCTCTCCTCCCCTTCTTTCCCTATCTCTATCCTCTCTTTTTCTCTCTCTTCCCTCGTCTCTTCTCTCCCTCATTCCATCTTCATCTCTCCCTTATGACTCCCTCTCTCTCTCCACCTCTTTATATCATTGTGTTTGTTCTTCCCTCCCTTTCCTTCCCCCTCCAAATCCATATCTCTCTCCCTCCCTCTCTCCTCCTCTCTCCCTGCCTCTCCCACCTCTATGTATATCTCCCACGCTCTATTCCCCCTCCACCTCAATGTCTCTCACTCTCTCTCTCGTAAATATGATCCCATTGTATTTTATTTAAGAAAGTATCTAAATTAAAAAAAAAAAGACATAATTGGTTGTAAAATATTAAACCTATATTTTGGATCAATCATGTCAAATACAATACAAAAATAAAAAACTTAAAAGAATGAGGCATTATCTTTCCTCTGTCATTTTTAGTCACTTTTCTTTCTCTCTTTACTTGGATCTTTGGTTAAAATGCATCTATCCTAGTTATTTTTATATTATTTATATTACATAAATTTCATATTTGTATATATAAAAGTATTCTCATTTTTAATTTATTAAAACCTCAATTTAATCTCTATGGAAATATTTTTAGTAGCCATGAGGATGGTGCGTTTAGAGATACCCCAAAAGTAATTATAACATTTTTTCTTTTAGATTTAATTAAAAAATGTTATAAATTAAAATAAAATAAAATATTTGTAAAATATTTTAATTTTGAAATAAGTTATGGTTTTTGGGCCTGTGGTATTGATAATTCAATGGCCATGGTATTGTAACAGAATAATTAAAAGCCTAGATCCATAACATAATAATCAAAAGCTTACATGGCCCATGGTATTCATAAACCATGGTATTATCCCATGATACTTGGACTTTTTTCCCTCCTCTCCCTCCCTCTATCTTCCTCTTTTGGGTATTGGCCCATGGTATTGTAAAAGGCCTATTCAGAAGTTAATAATATCCATGGTAAATATTCATGATTAAAAATCTTGTTATAATGTAAATATTATTTTTTTATGTGCTTATCAATTAAATTTAAATATGGTTATACAATCATTCTTTTAATTTATATTGTAAAATGGATGTTAATTTATAGGTATTATTTATGTTTTATATATTTTAATGTGATAGGTATATTATACTTTCTTTTATCTAAAAAATTGTTCGTAATTTTATTAGTTAAAAATAAAATTACGATATGAAGAAAATGAATTTGAAAAACATCTCACATCTCAAAATCTAACATATCACATCTAACACTCACACTCTAACTCTCACCCATCCACCCTAAACTAGGCTATGGATTAGAGAGGATATATTTAATAATATAATAATAAATAGTATAAGAAAGAGAGAGGTGTATAATAAATAAGGTAGATAAAGTTATAAGAATGACCAAGAATTCCATTTAAATTAAAAAGTTTTAAAAGGAGGGGAGAAATGGGGATGAGATAGGATAACATAATGCCAATGGATACAAAAATAAGGGAAAGGGATAGGTATATATTGAATAAGATAGATAGGGTAAGTAATACATAAGATGATAATTGAGTCAACCAATGGATACAAAAATAAGGGAAAGGGATTGGTATATATTAAATAATATAGATAAGGTAAGTAATATATATGATGATAACAATATGACCCCATGTGTAAGTATGTCACGCCCTAAAAAACAATAAAAATATTTTTTATTAATGTCGGCAAAACATTAGCTTGAATCTTAAATTATATATAGCTATCTAATCTTATTAATGGACTAAGATTATTTATTAAAATATAACTATGTATTATTATATATAATTTGAATGGAGTAATAAATTATCTCATTCATTTAATAGTTCCTTTATCATATACGTGAATTTGAATGGATCATAAATTTACCTTTAACAACAAATTTTACCACATTAAAATTCCAAATTAGGTAAAATTAAAAACATCTTTACTCAAATTTAATAAAGTAGATAACATCTCTTAAATCAAAAGAAAAATGCTAATTCAATCCAAAGAATCCAAAATCCTACTCTCAAATCTTTTAATATTTTTTTATTAAATATTTGTAAAATGATTCTTTAAAGGGAAAAACCATATCCTATAGATATATTAAATATTTCCACAACAAATTTATAATATTTGAAAATATTAAATTTATGTAGTTTTATTATAATTTTTGTTATCATGACATAAAAAATATTAATAAATCTAATATTAATATTATTAAATTTAATAACTTTGGATTAATACAATATTAAATTTAATATGATATTCAGTTTGTTATATTATAATATATATTAATATATCATGATATATATTAACTCTAGATGTATATATTGAGCGAAGAACAAAGACATAAAGTGATAGAGGTGGAGAGATAGAGGGAGTGACAAGGGAGATATGGAGATAAAATGAAGAAGAAAGACATAGAGAGAAAAGAGTGGAGAGAGAGAGAGGAGTGACAAGGGAGATATGGAGAGAGTGTGTGTATGTTTTGGGGTGAAATAGGGAGACAAAGAAGGAGATATGGAAGGAAGGGGGAAGAGAAGGAGAGAGAAGGAGAGGTGGGGAGAGAGATTGAGAAAGGGAGAGAGAGAATGTGAGAGGAGGAGGGAGAGAGAGATATGGAGTTGGAGGGAAAGAGAGAAGGAGGTAAGAAGAAATACATAGAGAGAGAAAGGTGGAGAGAGAGAGGGAGAGAGGAGAGCAAGAGGGAAGAGAGATAGATAAGGGAGAGAGAGTGAAGGGCAAGAGAGAACGAGAGGAAGAGGGAGGGAGAGATATATAGATATAGATGGAGTTTGTGTGTGTTTGGTGCCTAAGATAGAGAGGCAAAGAATATATATATATGATGTTGTTAATCTTGAGAGTGTAAATTATTAAAAATATTTTTCAAAATTAGTGTTGAAAATAGCAACAAGAAATGCTAAATATGGAAGTGCTAAAAATAACATTGCTATAAATAGCATTTTGGGATACATTCCAATTTTAGCTAGTCCTTGAACTAAAATTGAGAATTAAAATTCGAATTTGATCTTAGCAACTGTTTGAAAAATAATTAATTAATTCATCTTGAGTTAATTAGTTGGATAAATCAAACATGAAGTCTATGTGAGGACATGCAACAGTTATTCCTTTGATTGAGGAATTATTCCTTAATTAAAGTAATCAGGATGAGTTGTACTTTGAGTTGTAATTAGTTATCTCAGTTAACTGCGTTAAGTCTAGTTAGATTAGTTCCAACAGTTTGAGGAACTAATTGTGATTTCAGTTAGTTAATGCATGCATGCATGTAACTACTGCACTTCAGATAATTGAATATTCTCTCGTAAATAACTCATGCATGTCAGTTCTGTCAGAGACCCAGTTGAGATCAGATGGAGGGACTGTGTACTATCAGTTGCAGGAATATTCCATTATGAATATCTCTTGCATGCAAAAGGAATTCATTCCTTGAGGATTGCGCAGTTATTTCTGAGTTTAGTGAGCAGTGTGAGGCTAGACTTCACACAGGTGGCAGCATTGGACCCCAGGAAAAACTGCACAAGGAAATAAGAGACTTGGAGGGCTGAGGATAGTCATATGTTGTGTCTATTCAATCTGTGAGTTGTATTGAGGGATTGTATTGAGAGCTGGATAGCTTGTGAGCTAAAGCTTTGTGTAATCCAGACATATTTCCACTTGTATGATAATACAGAGATCGGGGTTTTTAGCTGAGGCTTTCCCCAGAGTATTCTTCTGTGTCCATGTGTGATTGGTTTCTCATTCTCTATTATATGTGTTCTGATTGGTCCTGCTCAAGTTTCCACAAAGTTTGATTGTAGAAGTAGATCTAGTATTTTGCTTTAGTATATTTCATTATCAGGTGATCTACAGTGGGAATTTCTACATGGTATCAGAGCAAAGGTGATCAAAGCGAAGAACAATATACAAAGAAGGGAGAAGTTAAAAGTTTGAAGTTCCTGATTATAGAAATCGAGTTCTTATCACATCTCAATTTCACCAATGGCGTTCAGCGGTTTGAGACTCGAGTATGCCCTTGATGGCAGCTCGAATTATATAGCGTGGAAGGATCGCATGGAAGTGGTATTAAAGGACAACAATTTGAAGGAATTCAATGATCAAGAAGTCCCTAAGCTCCTAGTAGCTAATGCCCAAGATTTGGCGGAATGGAAGAAATGTGTGGCTAGAGCGAGGAGAATCCTCCTAGAGGGAGTTCGAGACCACAATGTCTCGAGCCTCCATGGGAAGGAGACACCATATTAAATGTGGAAAACATTGAAGGATCTATATGAGAACAATAGCGATCAAAGGAAGCTGGCACTAAAAGACAAGCTTCGGAAAATAAAGTGTGAAAAGGGCGACACGATCTCTACATATTTGAACAAACTCACCACCTGCAGGGATGAGCTTGTAGGGATCATGACTGTCGATGATGACATGGTGAGTCATGCTCTCCTCGGTCTTCCTAAGAGCTGGCATAGCTACCAAGACTCGGTAAATGGAAGAGAGAAACTGTCATATTAGGAACGACTTTGGTCGGATCTGATGCAGGAGGAGATAAGAAGAAGCACCAGAGATGGATCTTCATCAAAACAAAATGATGAAGAAAATATAGCCTTAGCGAGTAAGGCAAGGAAAGGGAAAGGGAAGGCGTCCCATTCCAAATCAAGTTCTTCCCATGGTGGGAAGAAGTTTGACAAATCGAAAGTGCAATGCTTTCATTGTCATGAGGTCGGCCATTATGCTACGAATTGTCCACAGAAGAAATCCAAGAAGGGATCCTCGAAGGGATTAAATGGTGACGCACTGGCCTCATAGTTTGAGTTGGATTTCTCTCTCGTCACATGCATGGCTTCATCCATGGTGGGATGTGTTTGGTACCTGGACAGTGGAGCTTCATTCCACATGTCAGGTGATAAGAATCTATTTAGTACCTTGGAGGAGAAGGATCTATAGATGCACATCGAGATGGGCGATGATGGAAAGTACCATGTTTCAGGTGAAGGTACAGTTGTGTTTCAGAGGGAGCATGGAGCTCCTCTCACCCTAACTGATGTAAAGTATGTTCCAGGTCTGAAGAAGAATCTTGTGTCCATTACTATGTTGGAAGATAGAGGCTATGATGTAGTCTTTAGTAAAGGAAAGGTATTCCTGAGGCATATCGGCACTGGACAAACCAAGAGAATTGGGATTCGATTAAAGAATCTCTAGAAGCTGAAGGTAGATGATTATGCTGCATTGAGTTCCAAAGAAGAGGTGGTGCAAAGCCAATATGTTGGCAAACTATGGCATAGAAGATTGGGCCACCTGCACCATGGGGTCTGTTAGCACTACTACAAACTTCAACATTTGGAGGACTAGATATCAGCTTGACCGTGTTTTTGGTGCTTAAAGGAAGCTTGCAGTAGTCTCTTATCCCCTCCTCCTTCAGTTTCCTCGTTTTCTTTTAGCCCTCCATATCTTTGGTTTTCTCCTAAAAAACCTCCATTTCCTTCTTCCTTTCATCCTCCTTGTTCTCATAACTCCATTATTACTATTGTCTTCTATGAACCATGTTTAACCCACCTTCTGCCTCATTCATATAAATTATAACCCTTGAAACCCCATGTAGCCCGTGCTTTCATTTGTTCCTCGCATTAACCGTTTCCCCGTCATAACAATGGGAAACCTGTGTATTAACCCAGCTGCAATTGCAGCCGTTGATCTGCTGATCTAATGGTCGCCATTGATTGTTCCCGCGCTATAAACCTCTTACATGTCTCCTCCTATCTCACCATCCATCGAAGATCCGACGGTGGACGGTTTCCCCGATCGCGTGGCTTGCGCGCTTGTTAGCCTGCGGGGCGGCGGTATTAGCCTGCCACATGGCGCCTTGGTATTGGATCACAGCCCGTTATACGGATACCGTTGTAGCTCCGTGGGTGGTGTGGGGAATACCGCCCGCCCGCATAACCGCCTTTCCCCGCCGTTTAAACCTCGCGCACCTCTCACGCCCGATCGCCGTCGGATCTACCCGACTGCAATCCGACAGTTGGAAATTGTCTTCGCCTGTCCGCCTCCCGATTCCTCCTGCCAACAATCTCCGCTGTCCGATTGTTTAATCTAACGGCTAATGTTTATCCACCTTCTACTCATCCTTACACCATGATTTTTAACTCCTTTAACTATCAAGAGCTCCTGATGGACAGCAGCAACCAATTACCTGTACCCAGCACATTCAAGCTTCAACCACCACATTCAAGGAGCAGCTGGCGGAGGACAAACAGGACGTGCCTCAAGCAGTTAAATGTATTAATCAGTCATGGCGCTCCTCTCAGATAACATTCCACCTGTTCAGGATGGATAGCCGAGCAGCAGAAAGATCAGATTTGTCCATTAAAGTCAGCAGATTGTATCAGAGATTCATATCTAATTGTAAATGGGGTTGGTGATCCATTATGATCCCTCCACGCGTAGGTTAGCAGAGATATTTTGTATTCAACCTATATATATACCCAGGAATAGAATGTAAGAGGTTGGTGAATGTTATTTTGTTGTAAGCTTCAACTTCTGGAGACTGTAACTACTGTGATACCTGCAGTGTCTGGTCTTCATTTTCAGCTAATACAAGCTTCTTTTGTTGTTAATTACTCTCTTTCCACTTCTTCTTCTTTGTTTCAGGTTGTGCCTATTTTGCATTTATTAATGTACTGTTAATGTTTAGCATTAGAGGGGTTGTCATCCCACCTCTGTGTTAGGATTTAGCATGTATCATTGAATTTATATGCAGGTTTCTGTTATTTTAATGCCAGAGAGCTGTCATCCTATCTGTGCATTAGAAAATAGATTTACAGACCTTTTAACTGGTTGCAGCCGGCCATCACAGGGTCCTGTGCATCTGCTGGTGTGGTCAGTATTCTCCATTATCACATTTTCTTTAAATTGTGAGTAATTGGTGGTCTAAATCCTTGTAGTCTGGGGGTGTTCACCCACGTCTGGGGTTAAGCATAGTAGAAGTGGTTATATGGCTTGAATATGCAGCATTTCTTTCATTCATCCACCATTTATTTCCAACATTTTTGTTGAGTTTGTAATGTTCCCGAGCATCTCCGAGATACAACCTAGGAGAGTTTCTTGGGGTGATAACATTAATTGGCGTCGTTTCCAGGGAGAGGAGAATCGAAGCTCAGCTTCCCTGGGAGAACGACACAGCTTCAAGCTTTGATGACAGACAAGGCTTGAACACAGTTTCTGGTTGTAATCATCTGTCTAGCGACTCCATTGGTGGAAGACCAAGTGTGGCGACTCCACATTGAAGTTCTGGCATAGTTGGTGAGGCATGTTTAGAGATATCTTCAGAAACCAGCAACTGACCAATGCCTGACCCTGAGAAGATCGTTAAGCAGAAGAAAACTTTGTGGAAGGGAGCATCAGGATCAGGTAAGCCTTAAAGAATTTTTATCTATCTCTGCTAGTGAAAATCACCTTCAGAGATTCATACCGCTCCCATTCATTCATTTCCCTTTCGGATTGCAGTCCATAGAAAGAATCCCATGCTATCCGTCATTTTCCTTTGTCTCTAACATTCCATTCATTGATTCATATCACTCAGTTTACCAATATCCTTCCACTTACCTCAGTCATGGCAGGCCATCAAGCCCTTACAAAGATAGAAAGAATAGTTGCTGCTAGGTATAGACCCTTAGTCTTGCCTACTCCTTTGAATGCCATGCCTGCAGGAGATTATCAAGAATTCATGCCAAAGTTTACTGGTACAGAAGGAGTATCAGCTGAAGAGCACCTCGAATCTTTTTATTGTTATGCTGATAACCTGGATATCAATGAAGAGGATGTCTAGATGAGGGTTTTTGTTCAAAGCCTAGATGGGGAAGCTAGAAAATGGATCAGAAATTTACCCCCTAGGTCTATTGCAGGCATTGAGGCCCTAGATGATGTTTTCCTAAATCACTGGGAAAATAATAGAGATATGCTCTTTTATCATGATGAATTTGGGAACTTGTAGAGAGAAGATGGTGAGCTGTTGTCTGAATTTAATATCAGATTCAATCATATGTACAGTAGAATGCCAGCTGAAATAAGACCTACCCCCGCTTCTGCCATGGTCACATATGCTAATGCCTTCAATTCTCAATTCTTCCTGCTGTTAAAAGAAAGGAGATGTGCTTCTCTAGCTGATATGCAAGATGGAGCTTTTGAAGTTGAAGCAAATATCATTTCTACAGAAAGACTTGAAGGTGATGCTGAAAGGAGAAGTCAGGGAGGTGAATCCTCATCATCCTCAGAGCCCAAGATTGATGAATTAGCTAGGATGATTGAGTTGTTGGCCTCTGAAGTTTCCAAATTAAGAGCTGAGCAGTATTCTGAGGAAACAGGAGCTCCTTGTTCCTTTGATTTTCCAAAGCCAAATCCATACAGAGGAGCATAGGGGCAGTTGCAGATTTTGTAGAGAATTCAGGATATAAACGAAGATCAAAGGGTGAAGACCCTTTGTCAAAATATAGTCATGGAAGAAGAGCTATACGAAGAAGAGGAGGAGGTCCATGGTTTGGAATATAAGGGCAACGCCCCTTTCCTAACCAGAGCTGCATATGAAGAAGCAGTATCCAAGAGCACTTCTTATCAGTTTGTTGTACCTACAGAACAACAAGCTTATCAGCAGAAGCAGCCAGCAACAGATCCCTTCCTCCATGAATCTGAGCCTGAAGCCAGCTCATCTTCGTATGGCTATGCAGATCTGCAAAGTAGCTAGCCTGCTATCATCCCCGGCCCAGTGATCAATAAGGGAGAAGAAGGCTCCCCATCATCTTTGCTTTCTCTGTCTGCTCATAAGGAAATTCCTCAAAGTTGCCCCTTGAACACTGATGCAGGGAAAAATCCAATGCTCAAGGCTGATACTGATCCCCTCAGTCTTGATATTATGAAACCTGCTCAGGTGGCCTCCACACCGAATAAAAGGGCAGCTTATCAAACGACGGAAGAGGAGGATGTGTAGTCCTAGAATTCCTCCTTGGATGAGGATTGTTCAAACAAAGATTCAGGAGCAAAAGATGTTGCTATGTCCCCTACACATGAACATATTGGTACACAATTCATATTTATTGTGCAGGCCACGAATGATAAAAATAAGTACACAGCAACAGTAATTATTCAATAGGTGTACACAGACTCCTGTGAAGAACATCCAAGGTGGAAAATACACAGAAGGGAGATGAAGGTTGATCCATTTCTACCTGTTAAGCTCAAATGTCATAAACTGTTTGAGGTAGGGGATCAATTAAATCTGGTTTTGCTGGTCTATGATGAACCGAATGACAGGCAACAATTTTGATGGCCCAGCAGATGGGCAGTTTTTATAATTTTAAATGTTCCAGCTTTACTATTATAATTGTGTTCTTTTAGCATAAACTTGGTTTGACTCCATGCCCAATGGATACTAGGCATAGTTTTTTAAGCTGGTTTTGCATGAAGGCATTGGTCTACAGTTCTTGAGACCTCACAGGGAGGATCTCATCCCCAGAAGGAACCAATGTTAGCTCTGCTACAAACTTCAACATTTGGAGGACCAAATATCAGCTTGACCGTGTTTTTGGTGCTTAAAGGGAGCTTGCAGCAATCTCTTATCCCCTCCTCCTTCAGTTTCCTCATTTTCTTTTAGCCCTCCATATCTCTAGTTTTCTCCTAAAAAACCTCCATTTCCTTCTTTCCTTTCATCCTCCTTGTTCTCATAACTCCATTATTACTGTTGTCTTCTATGAACCATGTTTAACCCACCTTCTGCCTCATTCATATAAATTATAACCCTTGAAACCCCATGTAGCCCGTGCTTTCATTTGTTCCTCACATTAACCGTTTCCCCGTCATAACAATGGGAAACCTGTGTATTAACCCAGCTGCAATTGCAGCCGTTGATCTTCTGATCTAACAGTCGCCATTGATTGTTCCCACGCTACAAACCTCTTGCATGTCTCCTCCCATCTCACTGTCCATCAGAGATCCGACAGTGGACGATTTCCCCAATCGCGTGGCTTGTGCGCTTGTTAGCCCGCAGGGTGGCGGTATTAGCCTACCACACGGCGCCTTGGTATTGGATCGCTACCTGTTATATGGATACCGTTGTAGCTCCACAGGTGGTGCGAGGAATACCGCCCGCCCGCATAACCGCCTTTCCCCACCGTTTAAACCTCGCGCACCTCTCGCGCCTGATCGTCGTTGGATCTGCCCGACTGTGATCTGATGGCTGAAAATTGTCTTCACCTGTCCGCCTCCTGATTCCTCCTTCCAACGATCTCTGTCATCTAATTGTTTAATATAACGGCTAATGTTTATCCGCCTTTTTCTCATGCTTCCGCTATAATTTTTAACTCCTTTGACTGTCTGGAGCTCCTGATGGACAGCAACGATCAATTACCTGTACCCGGCACATTCAAGCTTCAACCACTACATTCAAGGAGCAGCTGGCCGAGGACAAACAGGACGTGCCTCGAGCTGTATTAATCAGTCATGGCGCTCCTCTCAGATAACATTCCACCTGTTCAGTATGGACAGCCGAGCAACAGAAAGAGCAGATTTTTCCATTAAGGTCAGCAAATTTTATCAAAGATTCGTATCTAATTGTAAATGTGGTTGGTGATCCATTATGATCCCTCCATGCGTAGGTTAGCAGAGATATTTTGTATCCAACCTCTATATATACCTAGGAATAGAATGTAAGAGGTTGATGAGTGTTATTCTGTTGTAAGCTTCAACTTCTGGAGACTGTAACTATTGCGATACCTACAGCGTCTGGTTTTAATTTTCAGCTAATACAAGCTTCTTTTGCTGTTAATTTCTCACTTTCCACTTTTTCTTCTTTGTTTTAGGTTGTGCCTGTTTTGCATTTATTAATGTACTGTTAATGTTTAGCATTAGAGGGGCTGTCCAGAGAAAATTTTAGGGGCGAATGTTCGCCCTTTGGCGAAATTAAGGGGTTTTAAATTTTTAGTGGGCAAATATTTTGTATCATAGTACATTTTTACAAATCACCTCAAATAGCCCACCTTATTTTAAGGGAGAGGGTAAAAAAGGTAAATTTAGCCCTTGAAATTAGGAGTTACAACCTTCCATTCGCCAATTTTCAAGAATAGGTTTTTAAGTGAATCCATTCACCCATTTTTAAGAATAGGTTTTATTTAAGTGAATCCTATGGGCCAAAGGCCCAAATACCATATTTATAAAAGAGGTATGGTAAATTAATAAAAATATAAATAAATGAGAGGTATGGTAAATAAATAAAACATTTTTTATATTTACTCCATAAGTCACCTTATATACATGCAAGGGTGTAAATAAATAAAAATATAAGTAAAGTGGAGGTATGGTAAATAAATAAAATGTCTTTTTATACTTACTCAAAAGGTGTGGTAAATAAATAAAAATTAAATAAACTAGATGCATGGTAAATAAATAAAACCTCTTTTTATATTTAGTCCATAACCTAGTTCTATTTATGAATGCTCAAGAAAGAGGTTTTATTTAAGTGAATCCTATGGGCCAAATACCATATTTATAAAAGAGGTATGGTAAATTAATAAAAATATAAATAAATGATAGGTATGGTAAATGAATAAAACATTTTTATATTTACTCCATATATTTCCGAGCACTCAAAAAATGTGTTATATTTAGGTGAAACCTATTGGCAAAATACTATGGGACAAATACATACCATGCAAAAAAACATTATTAACCCTGCACATGGTATTGACGCATGGTATTCACCAAAATGGCACATGGTATTGACCCATGGTATTCACCTGCAATGTAGCCTATTTAAATGGGGGAATTAAACCAGCATAGATCCATCTTTACTCTGGATCTACTAACCCCCGAGAGGTATCAAATATCGTGATCAAGACAGTTCTTGAGGCCACTCCTGTCTATTGGATGTCTCTGACCTGGATCCCTAAAGGCATCATGAACAGGATTCAACAAATTTGCACTCGCTTTCTTTGGAATGGAAACAAAAAAGGAAGGGTATTTGCCTGGACCAAATGGAACACTGTTGCACTACCAAAGCAATGGGGAGGTTGGGGATTAAAATCCCTACAGGAATTTGCACTTGCCCTCACGGCCAAGCAGGGCTGGTCTCTCACCAAGATGGACAGTCTTTGGGCTAAAATTATTCACCACAAATACTTTTGGCCCTCCTGCTTCACGGAGTGGCTCCGCAGACCTTCTTGGAATCTACAGGGTATTTCAGCGATCTGGCGTGCTACTCTCAAAGCGATGCCCCTTATTAGAGATAATCTACTATGGAGGGTGGGAAATGGGGCGCAGGTTCGTATTGGACTCGACCCTTGGCCTGGGTCGGGGAATGCACATATATTGCCCAGAGAACTGATTCAACACCTAAATCTCAGAGGCATCAAATTCCTAGCTCAGATTGGAGATCGGGAACGCTCCACCATTTTCTCCCAAGCTTGGAATGACGGGCATGGTCTGATCCCGGAGGCATGGACTGTACAGTGGCAAGGATATATTCGTGCACTTATTGAATCTCACATCAAACTTCGGGATGAGGATGATCAGCTTATATGGGCCCCTGCTAAATCTGGGATATACTCACCTAAGCTGGGATATATCAAACTTATGGAAACCAAAAAACCTGAAAACGTGCTTGGCTGGTGGAAGGTTGTGTGGAGGCTGCAGGCGCAGCCCAGGTATAGGCTTCTCCTATGGAACATACTTGCAAACAAACTGCCTACAGGGGATGCCCTCAAGAAGCGGGCCATTGCAGGTCCATCCTGGTGCGTACTTTGCCAATCCAATGAGGAATCCTCGAACCATCTCTTTCTTCACTGCGAGGCATCTAAAGGAATTTGGCAACAGGTCACACAGACTCTGAATGTCAGAATGATTTGGCAGGGCGTGGACATTCCGTCTGCGTGGGCAATATGGTGGGCTGCGTATGCCACAGAAAAAGCTCAAAATCTTCCAGCTGTGGTTACAGGTTTCATTTGGCAGAGCAGGAACGCCTTCATCTTTGAGAACCGTAGAGTCGACTATCAACTCCTCTCGGCATCCATCTGTGCCGCTTATAATGAAATCCCCTTTGAGTGCACTCAAACCCGTTCTAGACTCATTCAGTCTGAAAATATAAATAAGGATATGCCTTGGGCATATTTTGACGGGGCTGCTCCGCCACAAGGATGTGGTGGAGGGATTGTTTTTCATCTATCTGAGACACATTATTTTCACCTGAGACTGGGCCTGGGGCCGGGATCGAATAATTTTGCGGAGCTTATCACGTTGAGACACCTTCTCTATTTTGCCTTCACTAAACAATGCAGACAAATTCAAATTTTTGGTGACTCAAAGATTGTGATTGATTGGATAAATAATAAAACTACCTGTCATGCATATTCTTTGGAACATATCTTGGAAGAAATTGTTTTTCTAAAAACACATTTTGACCAGATCACTGTTTCTCATATCTACAGGGAAAGAAATGCGATTGCTGACCAGCTTTCGAAAGAAGCGGCGGATCGCCCTATAGGTGATTGGCAGATTGACGAGCATTCACCAGCTGGGATACACAGGTTCTATCATCGTCCCTACATGGACGGCTTTCGGATTGGGGGGTCTCCCCCTCTCTAGTTTCTCTTCAGCGGCTACAGGGGAGCTTCTTTTTTGTATAGCAGTATCTATTTTCGGTTATATATTGTATAGACATATAGATGTTATATTCCTATATGAGACTTGAGACATTATTTTTTGAAATTTTGGGGGACTATGTACTGGTGAACACAGCTCATGTAAGTACTTGACACTTTTGGATTCCTATATCCAGTTTCTACTTTGTAACGTGGCTTCTGCCACCCTACAGCATATGCCTTGGCATCTACAACATGTAATTACTATTAACATCTTTTTAATAGAAATTGCGCACTCTATTTTCCACGGAAAAAAAAAGCATAGGATGAAAAAATATTTGATCCGATCAAGAGTAAAAATGGATGTTGTAATTTAATGTATGTTTTATCTTAGTTAAAAAAATAATAATAATAAAAAAATCAACTATTAATTTTATTAATTTTTATAAATTACTAATAGTAATTTTTAAGCTTCAGGTTTATGATAACCCATGGTAATACCATGGTATTCATGTGAGCGTAGACTATTTAAAGGGAAAATTCTATCATCTTAGATCCATCTTAATTCTGGGTCTACCAAGTGCTCAGAGGGATAAATAGATTTCATCCCCTAAGAGTGGTAGATGTGGAGTTAAGATGGATATAGGTTGGTTTTTATGATAATGAAGATATTAAATAGACTTAGGAAATTATATTGTAAAAACATCTTAAGGTGAATGTGGTAGATGTGGAGTTAAGATGGATATAGGTTGGTTTTTATGATAATGAAGATATTAAATAGACTTAGGAAATTATATTGTAAAAACATCTTAAGGTGAATGGTTAAAGCATAGACATTGGACAAGTATATTTGTATACTTCTGTTTTAAACTGAAACAAATCCAGGGCTAAAAGGAATGGATTGATTGCACTAGTCATCCTTCTATAACTTTCCAACATATGCTGGAGTAAACATATTGTAATTTGGGTAATTTTTCTAATTGCAAACAGGAACATACTTGTGTATTGGCAGGGTTGTTACGAGGTCCCTAGAAGTGATGAATTTGAATTTTTATTAGTTTTATATATAGTATTAGGTTTTTTTCTCATGCTTTTTGTGAATGACATGGGTGCATTTTATCCTACACCCACTAGATTATCAATATGTAATTTCAGTAATTTTGATTTCAAAAGATATTTTAAAGAAATGCAATGATTTCATTTGTGTATTCAATAAACACAAAATTTTATAATTGAGTAAAATATTCGCCATGCATGGTGAGAGATTCGCCAAAAAATTATATATACATATCATATTATTGATAAAATCGCCTTCCATTTTTCCTATATACCATGGAGATTCGCCCATTTATTATACATGTAAATTTAGGGGGGTTCTTAAAATTTTCCCTGGGGCTGTCATCCCACCTCTGTGTTAGGATTTAGCATGTATCATTGAATTTGTATGCATGTTTCTATTATTTTAATGCCAGAGAGTTGTCATCCTGTCTGTGCATTAGAAAAGAGATTTACAGACCTTTTAACTGGTTGTAGTCGGCCATCATAGGGTCCTGTGCATCTGCTGGTGTGGTCAGTCTTCTCCATTATCACATTTTCTTTAAATTGTGAGTAATTGGTGGTCTAAAGCCTTGTAGTCTGGGGGTGTTCACCCACGTCTGGGGTTAAGCATAATAGAAGTGGTCATGTGGCTTGAATATGCAACATTTCTTTCATTCATCCACCATTTATTTCCAACATTTTTGTTGAGTTTGTAATGTTCCCGAGCTTCTCCGAGATACAACCTAGGAGAGTTTCTTGGGGTGATAATAGGGCCTCGAAGATCATGCAACAAATTTCTATCGAACTACCCAAGGGAAAGCTAGAGCAAGTGGATACATACAAAGGTTTCACCTTGGGTAAGTATGTGAAATCTTCCTTTTAGGATCGAGACAGTAGAGCTGGAGAAATCCTGGAGCAAGTTCACACAGATGTATGTGGACCATTCTCTACAACCTCCACCACTAAACAAAGGTACTATGTTATTTTTATTGATGATTTTTCTCGTAGATGTTGGATCTACTTTATGCAAAAGAAGGCTCATACCTTCTTGAGGTTTTGTGAGTCCAAAGCCTTGGCAGAGAAAGAATCTAGAAAGATAATAAGAGCCTTGTGAGGCGACAATGGTGGAGAGTATGTCTCCCAATAGTTTAAGGACTTCTGCGCAGCAGAAGGGATTAAACGGGAGTTGACGGCACCCCATAACCCACAGCAGAATGGGGTGGCCGAAAGGAAGAACAGATCGATTGTGGGAGCATCTCGAGCGATGTTGCAGGACCAAATCCTACCACTTCATTTGTGGGCTGAGGCATGCAATATAGCAGTATACTTGCAGAACATAAGCTCGCACCGTATACTAGGGATGAAGACACCAATGGAGGCCATTTCCGGGAAGTGACCAGATGTGAGTCACTTCAGCATCTTTGGATCATCGGTTTACTGCCATGTGACCAATGATGCCCGGAAGAAGCTAGATCCAACAGCTGAGTTGGGGATACTTGTGGGGTACACTGATACACCCCGCAACTATCGGGTGTTCCTGCCTACCAATCATAGGACAATGGTACGTAGAGATCTGAAGTTTGATGAGCAGAAAGCCATGCAAGTGTCCCTTGAGAGGGAGCTCAAGTTGCATGTAGAGGCGGAACTTTTGGTTCCAAAGGAGGAGCGTCAGACTGATGTGGAGTAGCCACATGCAGAGGATCCAAGAGTGGAGACATCCACTCATACTGAGTCTTCAAGAGATGAGTGGAAACGCTCACGGGAAGCTGACAGATTGGTGATGGATGCGAGAGAGAATGTGGGGCAGCCATTCTCTCAGCACAAAGAAAGTAGATCACCCGAGTGGTACACTGGTTACATGGCCCTAGTTGGGGAGTGTGTAGATACCGAACCTTCTTCTTTCGACGAAGCAGTGCAGCAACCAGTCTAGGTTGATGCTATGGTAGAGGAGTACGACTCTATCATTCGAAACAATGTTTGGGATGTTGTTCCAAGACCGACAGACAAGTCAGTGGTGAGTTCTCAATGGCTTTACAAGGTAATGCAAGAAACTGATGGCAGTCTTGAGAAACATAAGGCAAGGTTTGTTGCCCGTGGTTTCTCATAGGTCGAGGGATCGACTACTTTATCTTTTTCTCCTATAGCAAGGTACTCATCTATCAGATCGATGTTGAAACTATCAGCTTAGATGGGTTGGAAGATCCATCAGATGGATGTGAAGACTGTGTTCCTCAATGGCAAGATTGAGGAAGAGGTGTACATAGAGTAGCCGGAAGGATTTGAGACCTTCGATCGTGAGTCGCATGTGTGCCGACTCAAGAGAGATTTGTACGGGCTGAAGCAAGCACCTCGTGCTTGGTACACCAGGATCGACAACTATTTCACCGGGTTGGGCTTCACAAAGAGTGAAGTAGATGCGAACCTTTACCACATCATGGTAGAAGGTAAGCCATTAATCATTGTACTTTATGTTGATGATCTGATATTGACAGGTGATGATCAGTTGATCAAATCTTGCAAGGAGGACCTTGCAAGAGAGTTCGAGATGAAAGACATGGGTCTTATGCACTACTTTCTAGGCATGGAAGTGTGGCAGAAGGATGGGGAAGTGTTTGTGTCTCAAGGCAAGTATGCCAATGAGATACTCAGGTGATTCCACATGGAGAAGTGCAAGCCCATGCAGACTCCTCTAGTTGGTAACTGGAGGAAGGAGGATGCTACTTTAGGTGAGTTAGTAGTTGCTACTATTTATCAGTAGCTTGTGGGTTCATTGATGTATTTAGTGAACACACGACCAAAATTGTGCTTTGTGGTGAACCAGCTGAGTCAAGCTATGTTTCAACCTACCAAGATGTTTTGGAAGGCATCAAAGCATGTGCTGAGATACCTCAGAGGCACATATCAGTATGGACTGTGGTACAGAAGGATAGAGGGAGTTAAGCTTCAGGGCTTCACAGATGTTGATTGGGTAGGGAGTCCATCAAACCAAAAGAGCACTTTTGGAGGAATCTTCAAACTTGGTTCAACTGCAGTTTCTTGGTACAACAAGAAACAGAGATCAATTTCACTTAGCTCAGCAAAGGCTGAATACATGGCTGTCAGTCAGGCAACATGCGAGGCCATTTGGATGTGGAAGATTCTAGTGGGATTGTTTGGTCAGAGGATGGATCCTACAGTGATATATTGTGATAATCAGAGTTGTATCAAACTCTCTGAGAATCTAGTATTTCATGACAGGTCCAAGCACATAGATATCTGGTATCATCATCTTCGAGACTGTGTGGTGAAGAGGATCATGATGTTGTTGTATGTTTCAATTGAGGAACAAGATGCAGATATTTTGACTAAGGCATTGTCAAAATGCAAGTTCGAGTTCCACAGAGACAGGATTGGGGTGACTGATAATCCCTTTCTTGTTGAAAGGGAGTGTTGAAAATAGCAACAAGAAATGCTAAATATGGAAGTGCTAAAAATAGCATTTCGGGATACATTCCAATTTTAGTTACTCCCTAAACTAAAATTGAGAATTCAAATTCAAATTTGATCTTAGCAGCTGTATGAAAAATAATTAATTAATTCATCTTGAGTTAATTAGCTGGAGAAAATCAAACATGAAGTCTATGTGAGGACATGCAACATTTATTCCTTTGATTGAGGAAATTAATCCTTAATTAAAGTAATAAGGATGAGTTGTACTTTGAGTTGTAATTAGTTAGCTCAGTTAACTAATTTAAGTCTAGTTAGATTAGTTCCAACAGTTTGAGGAACTAATTGTGAGTTCAGTTAGTTAATGCATGCATGCATGTAACTATTGCACTTGAGATAACTGAATATTCTCTCATAAATAACTCATGCATGTCAGTTCTGTCAAAGACCTAGTTGAGATCAGATGGAGGGATAGTGTACTATCAGTTGCAAGAATATTCCATTGTGAATATCTCTTGCATCCAGAAGGAATTCATTCTTTGAGGATTGCGCAGTTATTTCTGAGTTTAGTCAGCAGTGTGAGGCTAGACTTCACACAGGTGGCAGCATTGGACCCCAGGAAAAACTGCACAAGGAAATAGGAGGTTTGGAGGGCTGAGGATAGTCATATGTTGTGTCTACTCAGTCTGTCAGCTGTGTTGAGGGATTGTACTGAGAGTTTGATAGCTTTCGAGCTAAAGCTTTGTGTAATCTAGACATATTTCCACTTGTATGATAATATAGAGATCGATGTTTTTCACTGAGGCTTTCCCCAGAGTATTATTTTGTGTTCATGTGTGATTGATTTCTCATTCTCTGTTATATGTATTTTGATTGATCTTGCTCAAATTGATTAAGCTTCCGCAAAGTTTGATTGTAGAAGTAGATCTAGTATTTTGATTTAGTATATTGCATTATCAGGTGATCTACAATGGGAATTTCTACAATTAGATGGATGGGGGAGAGAGGGAAGAAGATTTCTTGCACTAGATGCATTGATTTCAATGTAGATGATGATTTCTAATCTTATCTGATTACTTGCACTAGATGCATTGATTTCAGCGTAGATGTTGGTTTCTAATTATATTTGATTACTTGCACTAGATGCATTAATTTCAATGTAGATGTGGATTTCTAATCATATTTCATTGCTTGCACTAGATGCATAGATTTTAGTGTAGATTTGGATTTCTAATCTTATTTGATTGCTTTCACTAGATGCATGGATTTTAGTGTAGATGTAGATTTCTAATCTTATTTGATTTCTTGCACTAGATGCATTGTTCAGGATATATTTAGTAAAACGTAGAGGGACACTATTAAGAAATAATTAGTTGTCAAAAGTTGCTATACCTAGAATTAAAATGAAAAAGATGTGGAAAATCAATCCTCCTGCAAAGTGGAAATTAATCATTGACAAGATCATCTCCCTTCTTTATTACCAACTAATTACTAATAGACAATTACATATATTCAAAATATATTCAAAGTTACATAAATTCAAAATTACTAATAGAGTAATTGCATACAACAATGTATTCAAAATATTTATAAGAGAAAAATGTAAATTTATAAACATCAAAATATTCGTTAAGGAAATGTGATAATTATTTGGAAAAACAAATAATGTAAATATTTTATAAATATGACCACTCATTAAAAACAATCATAAATACATTATTTCTTGACTTTGCAAAATATATTATAGATTAAAAAAATCATCAAAATATTCTTGAAGGAAATAAATTATTTCAAACATAAACAAAGAAACAAATTATTCGTTAAGGAAATGTGATAATTATTTGGAAAAACAAATAATGTAAATATTTTATAAATATGACCACTCATTAAAAACAATCATAAATACATTATTTCTTGTCTTTGCAAAATATATTATAGATTAAAAAAATCATCAAAATATTCTTGAAGGAAATAAATTATTTCAAACATAAACAAAGAAACAAATTATTTCAAGAGCAACCTTGAGTAAATTATTAAAACTACTATTCACGATATATTTTGTAATATTTAGAGGAACGCTATTTAGAACTAATTAGTTGTCAAAAATTGTGATACCTGAAATTAAATGAAATAGATGTGCGATATCAATCTTCCCTTAAACTATTGACAATATTGTCTCTCTTCTTCATCACCAACTAATTACTACTAAATGATTATACACACATATACAATATAACACAACAATTGTAACATTCACAAACATTACCATCCAAATCCAAACACATTAACACACAAACCACTCAAAGTATCCAAACACAGCCCTACAAACCATTCAAGGAAAAAAAACATAGACCAAAATAAAGAAGAGAATTATACGGTCATGCCAACCAAAGAAAACATAATGTGGATTTTGAATTTTATCTCAAACATATACATAATAATGATAATCTAAAAATGTGACATTGTGGCTCTAAACTGGAACTAGGCTAGATCCATCTAACATATGATCTATCATGAGCCCAGAGGGATCAAATCCCTCAAGGTGCAAACCTTTCCTCAAGTTCTACACACCAAATATAAAGTTTGCACATAAAGGATTTGATCCCTCTTGGGGCATAATAAATCCAGTATTGGATGGATCTAAAGTGGTATAAATAATATATAGAGTAATGATAATAAATTAAATTAAATTAAATTATAAAGAAAAATTAATTACAAAAGATATTTAAATTTTAAAATTTTTAATGAAAGAAATTTTTTCTTTGACAAAAATGTCTTTAATAATAAATGAAGTGTTCACCTCAAATGTTGAGAAAAAACACACGAATCTATTTTATGATTTTTTAAACTATTTTAACAAAAATTACAAACATTAAATTGATATCTATCTACCTTTACTAATATTTAATTTACATAAATTGTCTAATTTAATTTCATTATCAGCTCAAAATTTTATTTCCATCTTTATTAGACTCTACACTATTTGACTTGTGCCACCGTGACTTCAGGTCATTACTTCAGCAAGCTCCGTTATCATTTACATTCAGCCCAGGTAGTTATAGAGATAGCCGCCGCTGCATACCTTCAATGCTTTTCCTTTAAAATTCAACAGCTAATCCGGATCCATGTGATGAACATAATAAAATGTTTATCCATAGTCAACGGCAAGAGGGATCGTGTTCCAATTACAGCATATGAAGTACAAATTCACAAATCCATTCTAGAATCTATTTACAGTGTATTGAACACCAAGTCCGATATTTAGGTGTATTATTGGAGATTTAGTTTTTGTTCAATTTGAATAAATTTTATATTTCAATAAACCATTTTCAAAATAATAGATTATTTTAAAATTGTATTATAATTTTATTGAATAGGAGCAATTTTTACAAATCATTATAAGAGGTAGTTTATTTAGTGAAGATCAAGAAGATATTATCATTAATGAACCATTCAGGTTGAACAACAGAATTAAGATTTGCAAATATAAAGATGTATGGCTAGTAGGGTTGAGTTTTTTTGATGGAGTAAGTAAAATGAGACTATGTGGGTATGTGGGTGTGGGTAGTTATAGTCATAGATGCCAGAAGATATTTTCACTTTTGATAGGAGGGAGGACAGGGATCAAACAATACGGCTGAGATTGTAGCTTTATGGAGAGTATTAATTGCAGCAAAGTAGTTTGGGATAGATAAGATTAAGGTAATTGGAGATGGGAAATGACTATACCAAAATTTTTCCATTTAAACTATTGGATGAGGAGAATTAGAACTTTGGTAAGCACTTTTTAGAGTATATAATTTCAGAACATTTTTCCAGAACAAAACTGGATGGGGGATATGTTATTCAAGAGACAGATTGGTATGGATCCAAGTAAGTTCTACTTCAATGAATTTGCACTAGGAAAGTTGATAAATGTTGGAAGCGTCAATTTTTAGTAGAAAGCAGAACTTGGATTCTGATTTCAAGATAAGATTTTTTGTAAAAAAAATTATTGTTTGATCAACTTCGTATTATCTAGATGAGTTTTATTTTTTGAATAGCTGAAAGTTGATGCCAATTTTTAATAGAAATGCAAAAAGTTGTAATAAAAATAAGATAAATAAAAAATAGTTGCAGAAAGAATATATAATCAAAATATTTACTATATTTCTTTATTCTAGTTAAAAAATAGTTTATTCCAGTTACTATTACAATTTTATTAAATAAATAAAAAAAAATGAAATGTACTATCATTTTTATAATAAAAAGATTAGTGTTTAAAAAAAGAAAGGAAAAAAATTATTCTGGTTGGCATTACAATTTTATTGAATAAAAATATTTTTTACAAGTTTCTGTTTATTCCACTCATGGCTATTTTAATTATCATAGGAGATAGTTTATTCAGGTTTCCATTACAGTTTTATTGAATAGAAGTTATTTTTAACAGTTTCCATTAATTCCACTCATGGCTATTTTAATTTTTATTGAAAGTAATTTATTCAACGGTCGTTGAAAGTAGTATTGACAATGCAGGAATTTTAAATTCCATAGACGATAAGGGATTTTTGTTTTGACAATGGAGTTGTAGAGGGGCATAGCAAAATATTATATCTTTAAATCATGTACTTTGCAACGACATACCATCATTTGAGGTGGATTAAATATGTGAATATTTTTCAAGGCTTGGCCTCGATTTCAAAACCCTGGTTTGCTTTACCAGCTCAAGGACTTAAGACATGAATTACAGTTTGATTGAATAAAAGTATTTTTTACTAGTTTCCATTAAAAATATTATTGGGATAGATTTATTTGAAATGCAGTTAAAAGTTCTTTCAAAAACATTTTAAGTAATGAAATTGAGGGTTTTGAATATATTTATATATTTATTTTAATAAAATTTATATATTTTTAAAATTTTAAAATAATTAAATTTTAGATTTTAAAAAGAAAATAAATATATAATAGAATGGGGAATATATAAAAAAATTTAAGTTTGCCAAGATTATATTTTTATCATGCCTAATATATCATTTTTATATTAAAAAGTGTTTTAACAAAGTACCAGATCACAACCTATCAAGACTTTATGGACATATAAGTGATTTTTTTAATTTATATATAAAAATAATAAATTTTATATCATTTATTAAAACTTAGGATATTAACTCACTTTATCAAATAAATATATAAAACTAACCTAGAAACAAATAAAGGTAAATGAAAATATTTTATAACTTTTATATATATATATATATATATTAAATGGTAAATTAATTAATTGTGATAAAAAAATGAATAAGAGATATAAATAAAATTAAGGCTATTTTGAAAATGCAAAAAAATTATATTTGAGAAGATAATACATCATAAGTATTATTTAGTATTTACATGGCAATTTAATTCACTACATAATAGAGCCAACAACTATTGTTTGGATCTCTATGTGGGGAATCGATACAATCCATAAAAGAGTCGTGGTGTGTTAGGAGGTAGACCCAACACCCATAGTTTGGCTCTCTTGCAAAAGATGAACACACCAACTACTCCCCAAATTCCAATTCCAAATCCAATTCCCAATGCCATTAATGACATCTTGTCATCTAGATGCTCCAGCCATCCCACTTTAATATGGGCACTGCTACTATTATTGTGAGCTTCTGTCCCTGGGTTTTCCTTTCCATTACATGAATCTAAAGGACACCCATGTAAGCATTTATTCCTTTGAAATGATGTTGCACTGAATGTGGAAAATTGTTGATGCAGGAGCATCTGGTCGACAGGGCGCAGACCGAGAAGAGGCAGACAAGGTTTCTGAAGAAGATTGGGAGAAGTGAATATTTCAACAAATGGACAGCAAGACTGTCAGAGTTTTTTTTATTTATTTTGTTCTTCAAAGGTTAACTACAGCATTTAGTTTATTAGCTTAAATTTCTTTTTTTTAACTTGTTCTGTTTCAATTGTAATAACAGGTCCTAACTAGAGTTGTTAAGGGCCTGTAGTTATAGGCTTTAAACTTAGATTGTTAAGGAATTAGATAAAAAGTCCATAAATCAATGTAAGCATTAAACCCTTACGGGACAGAAGAAACAGACAAACTAACAATAGCCAAGTCACGTAACTGGAAGTAACTGTCAAGTAAACTGTAATCTGGAACTAACAAACAGTTGTCTAACTGCTGAGCTATTGTATAAGAAGACAGAAAAGATAAACGAGAAGGGTTCTGGAGTGTAACATTGAAAAGAGAAATAGCAGAATACAATTCATTCCTTCATATATTGTTCAGTGCACTTTTAAATTTCCAGATTATGAATTTGTGTCCTCGAAGATAAAACATGCATGCACAGTAAATCCTATTCATTCCATTTAATACAAACAAGAACCGTGACAGAGTTTCACGAATCCACGCACATTCATCCATATTCATTTCTGTTTACATTCACATATTGCAAGTAGTTATTATAACCAAGTCTCGTTACTCCGAGAGGCAAACACGCATATATACATACTTCTGTCCATGTAAATACATTGCAGGTCGACACAGTAATAGAGCAATCCAGCCCCAAACGCTTCACGACTAGCCGAAGCCGAGGTCAAGTGGAAAGCGAAAGGAGTCAAGCAAACAAAGCAAGAAACAACGGTCCTCAAACCACTGGTAAGCAACAACACTGAATCCCAAATTATTACATTCACTGTGTAAACATATTGCCGGGTATAAAACTACCAACGGCCAAGCAAGCGAGAACCCAGAAAACTTCCTAATCACTGCTACAGATTGACCGAGCAACGAAAGAGCAAAGGACCGAGTCATTAACCGAAAGCAACCATAGAAACCCTCTGAATTACAGAAGTGGGTTGATACATTACGCAGACCTGACTCATTATCAAATACAGACAACCATAACAAACAAATACAGTGAAGACTAAGAGCCACAGAAGAGGGTAGATTAGGAACAGAGCTACCCGGAGGATAGACGGTCGAACTTCCTGCAAGGCCACGGAACCGGTTACCTGCAACCACCACAACACAATATTGTTAGGGTCGTGGTCGTATCCAAGTTCATGCAACAGAAAACAGTTCAGTGAAATCAAATAGAAAGAACAGAGAGAGAAGAGACCCGTGTATGGCCGACGGGGTGGAGCCATACCTGCTGTAACCAGACCCATAAGTCGCAGAAGCTCAGTGACAACCTGACCACAGAGGAGCTGTGAAGGGTTAGTCGGAATTCGAGTCGAGAACAGAAGCATATAGCATGAAACAAAACCCTCACCTGAACAAACGGAGCTGAATGGTGGGTTGGAACCAGAGACGGAGTTGAAACCCTGAGTTTACCACCGAGACGGAGCCGAACACCTGAACAAAACCCAGATACAGAGCCGAATACCAGAGCAGAGCCACAGAGAGCGAAACCTTACAGTGAAAATGACCAAATGAGCGCGAACTAGCCGAGGAAAAGGGCAAAGGATGAGTTAGGGTTTGACAAATCCCGAGACGGACAGGTGTAGCGTGGAGAGGCGGAGAAGTACAGAAGGTTGATTAAATATCACCTAACTCATAAAAACACAATCAAACCATATTCATTAACCAAATAATAGCGCAGGTCCACATAGGATTTGGGAGTGTGGGACACGTGGGCTGGGTCCCCATCAATTGGTATCAGAGCAGTTTTCTTTATTTAAGAGAAGATGGCAGAAGGACAAGTGCCAAGACGAGGACGTGGAAGAGGTGCACGTAGAGGAGCAGATGAAGGATTGCGGGAACAAATTAGAGTTCTTACAGCTCGCTTGGAAGCAGTAGAAGCGGGTAGACGAAGAGACCCAGAACTGGGAGACACCAGTGAAGAGGAGGTGATGACTGCTGCAGAAGGGTCTGATGAGGAAGCTCCAGAATTGAGGTTGTTGCGACAGGTTTTAATGGCCAGCAGCAAACCAAAAACAGAAATCTCTAATTATGATGGCAGTCTGTCTGCGGAAGTCCTGTTGGACTGGATAAGCGAACTGGATAAATATTTTGAAAATGAAGAAGTCAGTGAGGATAAGAGGGTTAAGTTCGCTGCCACTAAGTTGAAGGGACACGCACTACTATGGTGGGACAGTGTCCAAGCAGACAGAAAGAAAATGAACAAGTCGCCGATACGACTATGGTCCAGAATGATAGCGAAGTTGAAAGGCAGATTTCTACCAAAAGATTACCAGGTGGAATTATATCGGCGAGTGCAGAGCTTAAGACAAAAAGGAATGACAGTTAGGGAGTATACAGAAGAATTTTACAGGGTAAATTTACGTGTTGGTTATACTGATGATAACCCAGAAAAGACAGCAAGGTATGTAAATGGATTGAGGATGGAGATATTAGATGAAATCAGTATTCTTTCTCCCCGAAATATTGAAGAAGCCTTTCAGAGAGCTGTAAAGGCTGAGGAAAAGATTAACAGAAAACAGAACAGCAGAAGAGGGAGAGGAAGTAGCAGAGGACGGGGACAGTCCTACGGAAGAGGCAAGAGTGCTGCAAACAGCGAAGAAGACAGCAGTTCAAAAACTTCAGGGACAGCCGAAAAAGGGGATAGCACCAGAGGAGGTCGGTCATACCAGAGAGGACGAGGGAATGGCCGCGGAAGAGGGGCGAATGTCCAGTGCTACAGGTGATACAAATGGGGGCACAGAGCCTTTGAGTGTCCAGAAGTTGAACAGGCTGGTCAAAGGGGAACGCTGATGGCACAGCCTGAAGAAGCTGAAGCACAACCCCGGGAAGTGGAAGACATGGCGGAAACGGGGGAAGCTTTAATTTTGAATAAAGTATTGATAAAGCCAACCAAGGAAGTGGCCGAAACAACCCAGCGGAAAGCACTGTTCCGGACAGTCTGTAAATCGCATGGAAAGTGCTGTAAGGTCATCATAGACAGCGGGAGTACCGATAACTTGGTTGCCACAGAGATGGTGGAAAAGCTGGGGTTGAAGCGGCTGAAGCACCCCACACCTTACAAGGTGTCGTGGCTGCAGAAAGGCCACCAGTTGTTGGTCGATGAACAATGTGAGGTGGAGTTCCGCATTGGCAAGTACCACGATACAGTGGTCTGTGATATCATGCCAATGGACGTGTGCCACATACTGCTCGGAAGACCATGGCAGTATGACAGGAAGGTGACACACGATGGAAAAACAAATTGTTATAAATTTACGAAGGATGGGGTCAAACATACACTTGTACCCATCAAGGAGGAAGATACAGTTGAATCAAGCGGGACAAAAGCACTATTACTTGGAGGAAAGCAGTACATAAAACAGATTGAAGAAAGTGAAATTAATTTTGCAGTGGTAAGGAGGATGAAGCCAGTGTTACTGAGCGTGGAAAGGTCAGAATTGCCCAAGGAGATCCAAGAGCTGTTAGAAGAATTTCAGGATATTGCGGCTGAGGAGTTACCTGATAAGTTACCTCCCAAGAGGAGCATCAGCCACCATATTGACTTTATACCAAGATCAAGTTTACCGAACAAGGCAGCGTACAGAATGAGCCCCAAGGGCAATGAGGAGGTACGCAAACAAGTGCAGGAATTGTTAGATAAGGGACTGATCACAGAGAGTTTAAGCCCCTGTGCGGTACCTACAGTCCTTGCACCCAAGAAAGGTGGAGAATGGAGAATGTGCACAGATTCGCGGGCTATAAACAAGATCACCATTCGATACAGGTTTCCCTTGCCTAGAATGGATGATATGATGGACTGTCTTAGTGGGGCAGCATATTTTACTAAGATAGATCTGAAAAGTGGGTACCATCAGATCAGGATTAGAGAGGGAGATGAGTGGAAGACAGCCTTCAAGACCAACGAAGGACTGTACGAATGGCTGGTCATGCCATTTGGATTGAGTAATGCTCCAAGCACTTTTATGAGATTAATGAACGAGATGTTAAAGGAGTTTATTGGAAAGTTTGTAATATTCTATCTGGATGATATTTTGATTTTCAGCAGGACAAAAAGAGAACACCTTCAGCATATCCGAAGGGTATTCGAAAAGCTGCAGCAGAACAAACTGCTGATAAATTTAAAAAAATGCACTTTCTTGCAGAAGGAGTTGATTTATCTGGGATTTGTAGTAGCAGAGAATGAGTTGAAGATGGACCCAGAGAAGATTGAAGCGATCATGAGTTGGCCGTCACCCAAGAGTTTATTCGAGGTACGTAGTTTTCACGGTTTAGCAAGTTTTTATCAGAAGTTTATCAGGAACTTTAGTGAAATCTGCGCACCCATGTTAGAAACCATCAAGAAGGCCAGCCAACCTTTTTGCTGGACTAAGGCGGCAGAAAACAGTTTCCAACTCCTGAAGCGTAAAATAACAGAAAGGCCAATCTTGAGACTGCCCGATTTCAGCAAACCTTTTCAGGTTCGATGTGATGCCAGCGAGACAGCTATTGGCGCTGTACTCAGTCAAGAGGACAGACCAGTGGCATTTTTTAGTGAGAAGCTGAATGAAAGTCGGCAGAAATATTCGTCATATGATAAGGAATTTTATGCAGTGGTTCAAGCCTTGAAACATTGGAGGCACTACTTACTGGGAAATGAGTTCGTTTTATTCTCTGATAATTCTGCTTTGCAGTACATAACTCAGCAGCACAAACTGAACCATAAACATGCCAAGTGGGTGGAGTACCTGCAAAGTTTCACTTTTGTGTTGAAACACATAAGTGGGCAAGCCAACAAAGTGGCAGACGCTTTAAGTAGAAGAGCCCTGCTCTTACAGGAAAGTGGCATACAGGTGATGGGATTTGAGCATTTGAAAGATTTATACCAGATGGACGCGGATTTCAAAGAAGCTTTTGAAGCATGCCAGAATCCCGTATTGAGAAATACAAGCCCATGGCTAGATTACAATCTACAAGAAGGATTGTTGTTTCGAGGGGGACAGCTGTGTGTTCCAGATTGTTCGATGAGGGAAAACCTGGTGAGAGAGAAACACAGTGGCGGACTAGCGGGACATTTTGGCATCAATAAGACAGTGGAGCAGCTCGGGCATTTTTATTACTGGCCAAGGATGAATCGAGACGTGCAGAGGTATATAACCAGGTGTAAAATCTGCCAACTGGCGAAAGGACACAGCCAGAACACGGGGCTGTACACACCCCTACCTGTTCCAAGCAGGCCGTGGGATTCAGTCAGCATTGATTTTGTCCTAGGATTGCCTAGAATGCAAAGGGGGTATGATTCAGTGATGGTGGTGGTGGATAGGTTTTCAAAGATGGCTCATTTCATTCCTTGCCGGAAGACAAGCGACGCCACGAACGTGGCACATCTTTTTTTTACGGAAGTAGTTCGACTACATGGCTTACCAAAAACTATTGTCTCAGACAGGGATGTGAAATTTACAGGACATTTTTGGCGCACCCTATGGAAAAAGCTGGGCACACAATTACATTTCAGCTCTGCGTATCACCCGCAGACTGATGGACAGACAGAGGTGGTAAACAGGAGTTTGGGCAACTTATTACGCAGCTTGACGGGAGAGAACTCGCGATTGTGGGACCGAGCTCTTGCCCAGGCAGAATTCGATTATAACGATTCGCCAAATAGGAGCACCGGTCTTAGCCCATTTCAAATCTTGTATGGTATGCATCCGCGAGGAGTACATGAATTACGAGATTTGGGACAGCTAGAAAGAAGAAGTGCAGACGGAGAAGATTTTGCAGAAGCAATGAGTGAGCTGCATGAAAAGGTCAAGACGAGATTACAGGACATCACGCAGAAATATAAGCAACATGCAGACACAAGGCGGCGAGAGGTAAACTTTGAAATTGGGGACGAAGTCCTTGCACATTTGCGCCGAGAACGGTTTCCTAAGGGTACGTATAACAAACTGAAGTTCAAAAAAATCGGCCCATGCAAAATTCTGCGAAAATTCTCAGCAAATGCGTATGAAATTCAGCTGCCACCTGATATAGGCATATCACCCATATTTAACGTGGCAGACCTGTTTCCATATCATGCCCAGGCAGAGGATGAACGAGTGGTACAGCCACAACGGGACACCCAGTTCGAGGACAGTCTTTGGAAGAAACAGTTACCATCGGTCAAGACCCATGAGATAGAAGGAATCATCAGCACACAGGTGGCCAAGAAGACACGCAGAAAGGAGTATCTGCGTTATCTCGTTAAATGGAAGGACCGTCCAATGGAGGACAGTTCCTGGCTTGACGAGATGCAGATCCGAAAGGCAAGTTACTCGGTGGAAGAACTCATGGAACGGAGCCATGAGAACTCTCTTTTACCCCGGCAGCCTGATGCAGGAGCATCTGGTCGACAGGGCGCAGACCGAGAAGAGGCAGACAAGGTTTCTGAAGAAGATTGGGAGAAGTGAATATTTCGACAAATCGACAGCAAGACTGTCAGAGTTTTATTTATTTATTTTGTTCTTCAAAGGTTAACTACAGCATTTAGTTTATTAGCTTAAATTTCTTTTTTTTTACTTGTTCTGTTTCAATTGTAATAACAGGTCCTAACTAGAGTTGTTAAGGGCCTGTAGTTATAGGCTTTAAACTTAGATTGTTAAGGAATTAGATAAAAAGTCCATAAATCAATGTAAGCATTAAACCCTTACGGGACAGAAGAAACAGACAAACTAACAATAGCCAAGTCACGTAACTGGAAGTAACTGTCAAGTAAACTGTAATCTGGAACTAACAAACAGTTGTCTAACTGCTGAGCTATTGTATAAGAAGACAGAAAAGATAAACGAGAAGGGTTCTGGAGTGTAACATTGAAAAAGAGAAATAGCAGAATACAATTCATTCCTTCATATATTGTTCAGTGCACTTTTAAATTTCCAGATTATGAATTTGTGTCCTCGAAGATAAAACATGCATGCACAGTAAATCCTATTCATTCCATTTAATACAAACAAGAACCGTGACAGAGTTTCACGAATCCACGCACATTCATCCATATTCATTTCTGTTTACATTCACATATTGCAAGTAGCTATTATAACCAAGTCTCGTTACTCCGAGAGGCAAACACGCATATATACATACTTCTGTCCATGTAAATACATTGCAGGTCGACACAGTAACAGAGCAATCCAGCCCCAAACGCTTCACGACCAGCCGAAGCCGAGGTCAAGTGGAAAGCGAAAGGAGTCAGGCAAACAAAGCAAGAAACAACGGTCCTCAAACCACTGGTAAGCAACAACACCGAGTCCCAAATTATTACATTCACTGTGTAAACATATTGCCGGGTATAAAACTACCAACGGCCAAGCAAACGAGAACCCAGAAAACTTCCTAATCACTGCTACAGATTGACCGAGCAACGAAAGAGAAAAGGACCGAGTCATTAACCGAAAGCAACCATAGAAACCCTCTGAATTACAGAAGTGGGTTGATACATTACGCAGACCTGACTCATTATCAAATACAGACAACCATAACAAGCAAATACAGTGAAGACTAAGAGCCACAGAAGAGGGTAGATTAGGAACAGAGCTACCCAGAGGATAGACGGTCGAACTTCCTGCAAGGCCACGGAACCGGTTACCTGCAACCACCACAACACAATATTGTTAGGGTCATGGTCGTATCCAAGTTCATGCAACAGAAAACAGTTCAGTGAAATCAAATAGAAAGAACAGAGAAGTAGAGACCCGTGTATGGCCGACGGGGTGGAGCCATACCTGCTGTAACCAGACCCATAAGTCGCAGAAGCTCAGTGACAACCTGACCACAGAGGAGCTGTGAAGGGTTAGTCGAAATTCGAGTCGAGAACAGAAGCATTTAGCATGGAACAAAACCCTCACCTGAACAAACGGAGCTGAATGGTGAGTTGGAACCAAAGACGGAGTTGAAACCCTGAGTTTACCACCGAGACGGAGCCGAACACCTGAACAAAACCCAGATACAGAGCCGAATACCAGAGCAGAGCCATAGAGAGCGAAACCTTACAGTGAAAATGACCAAATGAGCGCGAACTAGCCGAGGAAAAGGGCAAAGGATGAGTTAGGGTTTGACAAATCCCGAGACGGACAGGTGTAGCGTGGAGAGGCGGAGAAGTACAGAAGGTTGATTAAATATCACAAACATGCAAAGAGAAATAACGCACATGCACAGAATATTTTCGCATGGGAAATAAATATGCTAAAAATCCCTTTTCTTACTTGCATTAATCTAATGAATAGAGATGTATTACAATTTATTTCTTAGATTGAGGAGAACCCGCATGTAAATAACCTATCTCTTTACTCACTAAGAAGTTGTGACCCAGACTTAGTCAATTATTGCCTCTGCTTGAGCCCCTATTTCCTTGTGTAATTCCTCAAGAAATTAGGCTTCTATTATTTAGGAATTTCCTCCCAAATGATTTCACAATTCCCAAGGTTGATCATTTGACTGCATGCAACACCTGCACACTTAAGACTATTCTACAACTGATGTTACACTACCTTAGAATCTCCACGAAAGTTGGGGAACTCAAATTCTCTGCATGCACTAGTTATTTTGCATTGATTGATCAGTTAACTGGATGATCACTGAGTTAGAATGAAGTCTCACTGCACAACTGACCTTTAACTAGTTCCTTCAATAGTTAGAACTAGTTTAACTGAAAACAAATTGAAATATCTGACCTTGATTGCTACAAATTAACAATCACACATGTTTAACTGAACTCCAACTCCTGTAACTCAAATTTACTGAGATAACTGAGTGACAAGAGCCATGTCACATCATTTAACTGCATCCAAGTTGTCTACTAAAGTGGAATTTCGAATTTTCTCAATTTGATCAAGGAAAAATCAAATTGAGACTTTCTTGCTGCATTTTTCAATACTCCCTCTCAGCAAGAAAGGGATTATCAACTACCCCTATCCTACACCTATGGAACTCAAGCTTCCCTCTTGACAAGGCCTTTGTCGAAATGTTAGCATCTTTTTCCTCTGTTGGAATGTATTGTAGCAACATTATCTTCCTTTGCACACAGTCCCATATATGGTGATATTGGATATCTATATGCTTGGAACGACCATGAAATATTGGATTCTCAGAGAGCTTGATGTAACTCTGATTATCATAATATATCACAGTTGGATCCATCATCTAACCAAACAGTCCCACAAGTATCTTTCTCATCCAAATCACTTAACATGTTGCTTGAGCTACAACCATGTATTCTAATTCTGTTGAGCTGAGTGCCACAAATATTTTCTTCTTGTTGTACTAGGAGACTTCTGCAGACCCAACACTAAAAATTCTACCTAATGTACTCTTTTGGTTAGATGGAATCCCTACCCAATCTACATCTGTGAAGCCAGAAAGTTTCACTCTCTCTATCTATTTATACTATAATCCATACTGAGTAGTGCCTCTGAGGTACCATAAAACATGCTTAGTTGCCTTCCAATATAATTTGGTTGGCCTAACCATAGCTTGGCTCAGTTGATTGACTACATAGCACATATCTGGTCGTGTGTTCACAAGACACATCAGCGAACCCACTAGCTTCTAATAAATGGTAGCATCCACCTCTTCAATTGAAGTGGCATCCTCCTTCCTCAAGTGGGTTGCTAGAGGTGTCTCCATGGATTTGCAACTCTACATGTGGAATATTTGTAGTATCTCATTTTCATACTTTCCTTGAGACACAAACAGTTCCCCATCGCCTTGCCATACTTCCAACCCGAGGAAGTAGCGCATGAGACCCATGTCCTTTATTTCAAATTCCCTTGCAAGGTCTTCCTTGCAAGATCTAATCATTTTTTCATCACCAGTTAAAATCAAATCATCAAAATATAAGACAATAATAAGCAATTTACCTTCTACCAAGGTATGATATAGGTTCACATTTGCTTCACTTTTGGTGAAGTCCAAACCAGTGAGATAACTATCAATATTGGTGTACCAAACACGAGGTTTTTTTTTAGACCGTAGAATTCTTGCTTGAGTCTGCACACATGAGACTCTCAATCAAATGTATCAAAACCTTCTGGTTTCTCAATGTACACCTCCTCCTCAATAAACCCATTGAGGAATTCTTTTTTTACATCCATCTAGTGGATCTTCCACCCCATCTACGTAGCCAGTACAATAATTGATCTAATGGATGAATACCTTGCTCCAGGAGAAAAGGTTTCCTCATTGTTTATTCCCTCAACTTGAGAGAATCCTTTGGCCACAAATTTTGCCTTATACTTCTATATTCTTCCATCTACAACATGATTTACTTTGAAGATCCATCTCGAACCCACAACTGATTTATCTGCCATTCTTGGGACCACTTCCCAAACACTGTTCTTTACAATGGATTCATATTCCTCGACCATTACATTAACCCATACAGGTTTCTTTATTTCTTCCTTGAAAGAGGATGGCTCAATTTCTACAACCTCGATCATTAGAGCCATGTAGCCAGTGTACATCTCAAGTGATCTCCTTTGCATCAGCAAATTTGAAGGAACTCTCACATTCTCCCTTGCATCCTGCACAAGTCTATCAACTTCCTTGGTTATTTTTCTACCTTCTATGGATGGTTCTGCTTGAGTGGGTGTCTCCACTTTGCTCCTCACTTTGTGGCTACTCCACAACTTCCTAAGGCTCCTCCTTTGGAGCTAAAAGCTCCTCTTTTGGTGGGATCTGAAGCTCCCTTCAAGAAAGCACCACATTTCTTTCTCATCATCAAACTTTACATCCCTTCACACAACTGTAATTTTGAGGGATGACAAATACACATGGTAGTTGTGAGGATTTTATGTGTAACCCAAAAATACTCTGAACTCTGTTGTTGGTTCAAGATTCTTCCTCGAATATTTGGAGACATGGGAGTAAACAACGACTCCAAAAATCCTGAGGTGTGACACATCTAGCTTTATCCCTGAGAAAGCTTCCTCTGGTGTGATCATACCAAGAATCCAACGAGGAATCTGGTTTTACATGTAGATTGTTGTGTTACATGCCTATGGCCACTAATGACATCCTTGAGTTTGAGAGGGGATCCTGACTCCCTCTAAAATGTGATTGTACAATTTCGGTCACACTGTACCTTTCATCGTTCCCCATATCCATATGAATATGGAGATATTTCTCCTCTAGGTCACTTAAAAACTCTCTACAGCCTACCATGTGGAACGAGGCACTAGAATCCAAGTACCACACGCTCCCCATCACTGTGCTACCCATGCATGTGATAAAGGTGAAGTCAAGCTCGAAATTTGAAGCGAAGGCTTAACCTATTGCTCCTCCTAAGGTCTTATTGCTTGAATTTTTGTATGGAAACTTAGTGGCATAGTGCCCAAATTCATGACAATTGAAGAATTTTATTTTGGACTAGTCTTTCTTCTTGTCCCCATGGCTAGATTCCGGTTTGGTTTGAGATTTATTCCCTTTTCCCTTCTTTCCATTTCCATCCAATGAAATTTTTTCTTCATCCTCGCTCTTGGATGAGGTTCCATCTCTTGTATTCCACCTTATCTCCTCTTGTACCAAATAATACAATAAGTGTTCCCAATTCTATAATTTCTCCTTCCTGTTCACCAAGCCCTCATAGCTATCACAGCTTTTGGGAAGGCCTAGAAGAGCTAGGCTTACCAAGTCATCCTCTGCATCATTAAGACCAACCCCACCAAGTTCATCACAAACTTGTGTAAATATGCTAAGATACTACGTGATAGTGTCATTCTTCTGCATCTTGATATTTCAAAGTTTATCCTTGAATGTCGACCTCCTATGGTCACTGATATTCTCGATCAATTATGTCACTGATTTCCACATTGCGAATAGAGTTTATTTCCCATCGATATTTGAGAAAATATGGTCTCATTCTCCCTCCAAGATCATTTTTCTCATCTTGGCTACATCTTTCTTCCATTGGGTTAGGTTATGTGCATTAGATTCTGCTAGTTTTGGAACATCTTTCTTGATGTATTCTAGAAACCTCCTGAGAAACAACTTCAAAATTTCTATTTTAATGTGAATCATGCTCTAATACCATGTAGAAATTATGGTGTATAATTTTAACTGCTCATGAAATTTTAATCTAAATCACAAGAAACAATCCTACTCTATTGCTCTGTCGAACACAATTTAGAACATCAATCACAAACATGCAAAGATAAATACCACACACGCACACAATATTTTCCCAGGGGAAGGAAATATGCTAAAAACCCATTTTCTCACTTGTAGTAATAGTATGAATAGAGATGTATTACAATTTCTTGCTCAGACTAAGCACAAATTGTAAGTGAATAACCTATCGTTCTGCTCACTGAGAATATTTGACCCAGACTTAGTCAATTTATGCCTCTACTTTCACCCCTATTTCCTTGTGCAATTCCTCAGGAAATTAGGCCCCGATTATTTAGGAATTTCCCCCAAAATGATTATGCAATTCCCAAGTTTTATCATCTGATTACATGCAACACTTGTGTTATCACCTGGATTGAACCTTAGGCTAAAGGAAGGCAATTCCAGGGTAACCACAAACCATGCTTAGCCAAGCAGCTAGCCCTACTAGGCCAGGAGAGGACTCTCTCCGTAAGGATCTCAGCCAAATTGACTGGATCAAGAAACTGATATTAGGCTAGGTATAGTAGCACAGGGTTTTGATTTGATTTTGGAGGGTTTTGCTGGATCAGGAGGAGCCAAACAATTAGGGCAAGGAAATTATGTCAAAATTGTAGGGCGTTAGCTGGGGCAAGGTAGGCACAAGGCTCAGCACTCTAGGGTTTGATGGGTGAGGTGATTCAATACAAGTGAGGAGCTAGAAAGAGCATGTAAGCAACATGGATTCTTTCTAAACTGAAGAAAACATAGACTGTAAAACGTCTACCCAAAACATAGCATAAAAGTTATGGATTCTACCTCTAAGACTTGTATACATTCACATAAGAGTATGAAATGATGAAGTGGAGTTAGCAATACATTCTAACACATGAATACAAAAGAAAAACTGAACTAAGCATCATACCACATGGATCCCAAAGAAATAGCTGCAACTTTTCATTAATCTCCTGCTGTAACTGATACAAAATGATATTTTATCAAAGCATAAGCATCCCACTGAGTCCAACCTATACAATGACTGAGGAAAAGTATCATATATACCCCAAACAAATCATCCTAAGCTCAAGGGTTCAAATCCATGAGAAGAGGATTTGTTTCTAACAAGACATGAATTGCAAACAAGAAAATAGGGTGGTCAAAGTGACTCATCCCTAACCCAAACAAACTGATACATTACACCACATGAACTTGTTTTACCTGATGAATCTACCCTAGTAAGCATTAGAAGCATCATAATTACATTCAACTGATCAATTACAAGGATAAAATCATGATTTGCCAAGGTGAAAGTGAAAACTGGGACAAAACATTGAAAAACTGGACAATTTGCCAAACGCGCAGCACGAGTGCTAGGGATATAGCGCCAATGCCAGGCGCGCCCTTCAACTTCAACTACACTTTTGGAGGACTTCTCGATGTCCAAATTGGGCCCACAATAGCTTGTTGGAAATCTATGCATTTCTACTTTCTAGAACAACTTGAATTTCTGAATTTGGATGTCATTTGCCTAGTCAAAAATCAATTCTCCCAACACTGCTCATACTCAATACTCTGTATGAGTATGGTAAGGAACAAAGCACACAAACATGGTGATGAGCAGAACAATATATTTATGATCCATTTCTCTCTCTCCAACTTCTTTCAAAGCCAAAGGCTGTGAGTTTTGTTGTTATTCACCATTTATTTATAATCACAACAACAGTTGTCATTTAAAGGCCCGTGTGTGAAAACTATAAGGAAATGGGAAAATTTAGAGAAAAGAGAAAATGGTGATGTATTGACAAATCAGAGAAAAATGGGCCTATTGATCTTGACTCATAAAAAGGAGAATGGAGACCAAAAAATCTTACAGATATTGATAGAAATTCAACCATGTAGACACGCAAAGGATCTTGACTCGGAAAAAGGAGAATGGAGACCTAAAAATATTCTAGATATTGATAGAAAGTTAACCATGTAGACACGCAAAGGAAATGGATGTATTGATTGATTTGATTTTGGGAAAAAAGAAAGTGGGAAACTAGAAAATGAGCCATTCGACTTTGACCCAGGAAATATTCCATATATCAATGGAAATTTAATAGAAATTTCCATTAAAGAATAGACATGGAAGAAAGAATAGAAGAGGGTAAGAAATTTAGTGGTGTAGATGTGGAACAAAGAATAGAAGAGGGTACGAAATTTAGTGGTGTAGATGTGGAACAAAGAATAGAAGAGGGTAAGAAAAATAAATTTATTGACGTGACTTGAGGGTAAATAGAGTATGGAACCATAAATTGAGGGAAAAGACAAAACGCAAAAAGATAAATTGACCGATGGGAAAGGCAACAAAATTGAAATGATTTGAGTTGGAAAATTGTAAAGAAAAGAGAAAATTCAGGGAAAGGGAAAATGACGGTGTATTGACTTGACTCAGTGGGGGCAACGGAGTGAAGAAAGTGGCCGAAGTAATTCATATAAAATTCCAATTCTATCAATCATCTGAGTTTTGTTTAGTTGATATAAATTCATTCGGACGGTAAAACCAATGAAAACGTGATGTGCAAGAGAAAAAGTGGGGAAATTCTATTTTGATTTTGCATATTTTCTTTGATATAAATTATTTTAAATTGTGTGGTTTTAATATTAATTTAAATTTATTTTAATTGTGGATTTATCAAGAGTTAAGAGAGATTAAATCCTTTTTCATTTTAAAAATATTTGGACATAGAAATTTTGATATTTCTCGGTGTTTGGTAGATTTAGAGTTAAGATGGATTTAAAATGGTTATTTTATAAATATTTACACCACTACAATATCTCTCCATACTTTTTCGTTTTAGAGTTAGTTTAAAAATTTGTTATAAAATAAAATTAAGATAAAATATTTTGATTTTGAAATGAGTTATGGTTTTTGGGAAAGTGGTATTGATAAGCCCATGGTATTGTAACAAATCCTATCAAGTTAAGTTAATAATATCCATGGCAAAATGAGGGTGAATATCTATGGTTAAGAACCTTGTTTATCGTAAGTTTATTGTAACTAGCAATTCCCCTAAAGGCACAAAGGTACACCGAAGGAATATAAGATTTGGGAAGATCATCTCGTGACTCACTCCAATGCAAGCATCATTAATAGTTTCTAAGTGGAGCAAGATTGCTTCTTGATAAGAATATGTAGTTGACAGATATCTAAATCTACTCAGAGATATTAGAAAGGGGCATACAAATATACGAACAAGACTTCACCTGTTAGATTTTAACAACGGATGAGCATAATTACACTACTATTAGGATTGAAGAAGGCATTTTTGGTAGGGTGCTATTAGGATTGAAGAAGACATTTTCAGTATTCAGAAAGACATCATCGTCAATTCCTTCAATATAGTCCAGAGTTAGAGCAAGAGGAATGGGAACAACATCAGAGGTGGAACTCGAGTAGAGTGATCTTCTTCTAGAAGTGGAAAGAGGGATGCTCTTCTAGAAAAATAAATCTAATTTAGTTAATCATTTTCTCCTTAAGTTCATTTCTGTGCTAATTTTGAACTTCCAGGTTGTTAGTATTGTAAATATGGGAATTGTGATAATATAAAAGTCCTTTTAGAAGAGAAAAAAGAAATTCAAGTGAAATAGGTGGCACATCTCAGTGTGGTGAAATAACTGGGTTATAATGTTTACTTGATCTGGATTGGATCATTATATTTTTTGTCATCCATCTCGATGCATTTGGAGTGGAAGAAAGTGGAGGAATAAGCTCATTGGACCATTTTTACCGGCGGGACCCAGGTTGGCAAAACAGGCTCTGAAACCTTCCAGGAGCATTTTGAAGCATAAAATGACATCTTTTGGGGGTAAAACTTTATCTCTTTAGCACAACAACATTTCATGTTATTTTACATTCAAATATTTTTCCAACAACACAAGAAACATGTCAATCAGAGTCTGTATGCAAAATTTATGTCACTAAGAAGTTAACCTTCCTGTTTTCGCACCTATAATTCGGAAGGATGTCATGTCAACACCCATTATTCATGGAAAAGGGTCTAGCCATGTGATTATTATATAAAAGACTATAGACGTGTCTATATTGTAGCACTACTTAAGAGTTGATGTAGTCAAAATTAACCACTAGTAGGCTATCGAGTTGTGTTATAACCAAGTCACTAGGAGGAAGAGACATTCCATTCTTTCGAGAGAATTTTGTTCCATAGTTGAGAAAAAATAGTCAGGAGATATAGGAGGTAGAGAACACAGAGAAGAACTGTGCACTTTAGCAGCCCATGGGCCACAAGCATTACTTCTTTGTACATGCAACCATATTTCTAGACAGAGAAAGAGAGCGAAGCCACCTCACCTTCCAGCTAGGTTTTCTCCTGAAATGGTTTCCTAGAGATCATATCTTGTGTGTGTGTGTGCTTATTTTGTCGTTATCTACTTTTCTTCATAATTTTCATTAGCACGCATGCACTAATTACAGTTAAATCTACACATATTAAAGTTTAATAAAACTATAATAGTGTAGAATCTCATATTTTTAATATAGTAATATCATATTTGTTGTGACAAAATGTCGAGTGGAATATCCACGATAGTTTACGGATCATTAATCATCTCCTCCTCTAAGAGGGAGCATTCCCTTTCCTTGTCTATTTAATCTATCTATTATTTTCTAGTTTCATGCACTTTATGGTGGGGCCTCTCATATTTAACTATAAAATTCATCCTTGATCATTATTTCCTAAAGTGTAACTAAAATTTAGAGTTTAGATTTTAGGATATCAAAACATTTAATTAAATTTGTGTAATAGTAAACCAAAATTTTTAATTTTATAATTATTCTCCAATTTGAAGCATTCGGCAAAACTCTTTAGGTTTAAGCAAGCTTTCATCAAAACAAAATTAGACTCTACATGGTGTTAGCGCCTGAATCTGCCTTAGGCTGATGGAAGGCGACGTTCAAGGCAACATCAAACCAAGCTCAGCCTCGTAGCTAGCCCTACGAGGACATGAGAGGGCTCTCTCCAAGTCACACTCAATGAATAAGTAAATGAAATGGCCTGAGATGACTTACAATGAACTATTTGTCTTAGGCTAGTAAGTGAAAATGAATATAAAGAGTGATTTTTATGAATGACTTTGTTTCTGGGATGTTACAAGACCACTGGACCTCAATGAACAGAGAACTTAACATAAAGGCATAGATTGTTTCGCGAGGCAAGGTAGGCAGAAAGCATAGCAATTTAGTTTTAAAATATGGCGGAATGGAGAGATTAATTAAGAAGGTGAAAAGGGCATAGGAGATGAATCCTTTTCAACAGAAGAATAAACACTGTACATGAAGTTTTCCCCTAGGTAGAGCAATAAAATTGAATTCTACCTAATCTGATTCGAAAAACTTCACTAGAAATGAATATGAAATGAACTATGAAACATAACAAGATACATATGAAACATAAGAGACACACTTGCTACACTCACAACCACATGAATCTCATGAAATAGAGCTACTGCCTCTCATTAATTCTCTGTAAAAATATACAATGTAAATTTTCTTTACCACAATACCCCAGAAAGTTACAAGCCAACCAACCAATTTGCCTTTGCAAATGGTTTGCATACAATATATAGAATGTGCCATGAAGAGATAGAACGCCCAAGGGTCATAAAATGAAGGTGGAGAGCCAAAAATCAGCTACAGGTGCAGCTCCACAGACATGAAAAATGGCTTGGGTGACCCTTTGCCTTCCTTTTCCACTTGTATAACTGACCATATGGAGTGAAAATATTTATAAAACCGTCGCGCTCCTCCTCTTGTGCGTCGAGCTCGTTTCCAGGTGACATTTGGAGGCCTTCTCGATGTCCAAATTGAGTGCAGGATAGCTCATTGGAAAGGTATTGGAGTCTAATTGCCAACCCCACTAAAATTTTTCAATTTGGAGTTCGTTTGCCCTATCAAAAATCAAATCTCCCAATACTGGTCAAACTGTGCCAAATGATGCTGCCTCAAGGCAGAGTGCTGTTGTGGTCAACTTTTGAATGCCTTCCTCAACTCCAAATTGAGCTCATGGTAGCTCATTGGAAATATAGTTGAGTCTAATTTCCAACCAATCATAATTTTTTGATTTGGAGTTCATTTTCCCTGTCAAAATCAAATCTCCCAAGACTGGTCGAACTGTGCCAAATGAGACTGTCTAAAGGCAGAGTGCTGTTACAGTCAACTTTTGAGTGCCTTCCTCAACTCCAAATTGAGCTCACGATAGCTCATTGGAAATCTACTTGTCTCTAGTTATTTTTTAAAGCATCAATAAAGTCATTTGGCCAACCTAGCTAGGAGAAAATTTGATTTTCCCGAGGTCACTCCAGAGGTGCATCAATTCTCTGGAGACAATTGTATTTCTGACATTTCTTCAAAACCATGACACCTGTGTAAAAAGTGAAGGATTTTTTTTTTCCGTGGTATGTTGTGGACAAAAACCTCTCTCAATGTTCCAGAATTCATCTTTGATTGCTCAGAAACATCATTTGAGTGAAACATATCCCGATGTGTGGGACAAGGGATTTGCCGAAATGAAGGGGATAGGGAGCTTCTAAATTCTTGAGGAAATTTTGGGAAGTATGGAGGGATGTTAGGAAGTAGGGGAAAGTGGAATCTCAGAAATTTAGTGAGGGGAAGGGGTCCAAAAAGGCAAAACACAGGCCCAACCGTAGAAAATTGCCCGGTTGTAGCAAGTAACTAGGGTTTGTGGGAAAATGAGGAATTTGGGGAATCTCAGTGAGGGGAAGTGTTTGATAAGGTATATTATGGATAGGGGAAGGTGTATGAACATCAGGATACAAGTTTTTCTGATGATTTTATCATCCAATAGAAATTAGCTTCAAAACCTTAGGAGAGGGAAATGAACCTTGCCTAGGCACCCCTGAAACATGAACAAGGTGTGAAATGACCCAATGGAACTTGACATGATGATGACAACCCTCTGAATGATGTTAGACTCAACTGAATGGTGAAATTGACTGACATCTGGACAACTTTGAAAGGAGTGAAAGCAAACCCTAGACCTAATGCCTAGTGACCAAATTTTACTTGAAGACTCACTGAAATGATAAAATTTGACCTTGACACCTTAAAATCACGTGTGTAAGAGCATGTTTGATCACTGGAGGAAGGCTGCAAAGACTGACACTAACACACGTTATAAGCACGTGCCCGTCCAAACAAATGTAGAATCTACATGGAAAAATGTTCATAACCCTAAACACTTAACTTCGCATAAGACGATTGAAAAATGGATTTTTCGTACTCGGACCACATAACCCCTTCTCAATTGACCTTCGTTCACAGTGATGTTTTTGGCGCCCAATTGAAGACTTTCGTTTGACTATCGATCAAAGTGACATGATTGGAACGATGTGCATGTTTTGTTCTATATTTTATTCACATAAAATATTGGGATACAATGACATCGCCACATTTGAACTCACAACCTTCTGTATGTTTATTAAAGGTTTATTATTTTATCATACGTTTGTCTCCAACAAAGGTATTTTTCCTTAATTTTCATCCATATCTCAATGTTGGTGACATGTTCTACTTATCTAAATTCTGTATTTAAAGCTTCTAACTTTAGCTTTTGAAATAGAGTAATATTTTCTCACAGCAACACTAAGGTTGAATAGAGAGGTCACACTTGAATATGGGCATTGAATAAGTATATACAAGTGACTTTGTTGATCGAATAAGTATATGCCTCTAACTTTTCTCATTGAATAAGTTACACACCCATGAATTTGTTGATCGATTAAGTATGCACCTCTGACTTGGTCATGAATAAGTTATAAACTAGTGGTTCTTGGTCATGAATAAGTTATACACTAGTGGTTGTTGATAGATTAAGTATACATGTCTGACTTGGTCATGATTAAGTTATACACTAGTGGTCATGAATAACTTTTCCTTAGATAATTATTTAGTGAATATATCAACGAAATGTTCATATGTTCTATAGTACTCAATCTCGATCACTCCATGTTGAACCAAATCCTGAACAAAATGATATTGAATATCTACATGCTTGGTATTCTTATGAAAAACTAGATTCTTGGTCATCTGAATAGCACTTTGATTATTACATATCAACTGAATGGATTACTCTTGTTGCACATGTATATCCTCTAAAATTCTTCTCAACTAAACTGCTTCATCTGTTGTTGTTGTTTCCGCTTTATACTCTGCTTCTACTATGGAGAGTGAAATTGTGGGTTGCTTGTTAGTACTCCAAGCAACCGTTGTTGAACCCACACCAAAAGAATACCCTGAAGTTGATTTCCTTTCATCCATGCATCCAACCCTATCTGAATATGTATAACCAATCAACCTGAAATATTCTATAGATCTATATACCAAACCATATCCAATTGTTCCACACAAATATCTTGAAATCCTCTTTGCTACTTTCCAATGCAGTTCGTTGGGTTTTGCCATAAATATTAATACCATACTAACCGTAAAAGAAATATTTGGTTGAGTTTTAGTTAAGTAGATCAAAATTCCAACCAATTGACGATACAAAGTAACATCAATTAAAATGGAGTCATCATGTCCATATAACTTCAACCTAAATTCCAAAGGAGTTATTGTTGGCTTGCACCACAACATTCTGAACCTCTTTGAAATGTCCCAAATATAATTAGCTTATGACATGAAAATACCATCCTCCTTCTACCAAACTTCAATACCAAAGAAATAATGCAACCCACCAAGAACTGTCATTTCAAACCCATCAATCATATGTGACTTAAAATTTTGAAATAGTTCATCATTGTTCCCTATGTAGATTAAATTATCAACATATAAAATAGCTTTCAAAATGTCCTGTCCTCACTGAAATATATAGAGATTGGGATTAGATAAAATTTAAACTAAGCCATGATCCTAAAAATACTTATCAATTCTAGAATACCATGCCCTTGGTATAATTCCTTCTTCAACTTATAAACATAATCTTCTTTTTCTGGCACTTCAAAACCCTCAAGCTACTCCACGTAAATTTCTTCATCCACATAACCATTTAGAAAAGTTTATTTAACATCCATCTGAAATATTGGCCATTTATATTATGTAACTAATGCAAGAACCATCCTGATTGTATCCAATTTTTCCACAGGAGAGTCTTAGTGTAATCAATGTCTTCTTTATGTGCATATCCCATTACAACTAAACGAGTCTTATACTTATCAATTGTGCCATCATATTTATACTTGGTTTTATAAATCCACGTAGTGCCAATTAAATATTTTCCCTTTAGTAAATTGACTAAGTCCCATGCATCATTTGTCACCAAGGGATTCAATTTTTCTTCCATATCTTCATTCAATTCCTTATTTCTTAATTCTTCTGCATAATTATGTGGTTCATCCATTTTTATTACCTATGCCATAAGTGCATAGTTTATTAGAGAACTTTGGGATCTAGTAATCCTTCTTTCAAAATTTATATACAACATGTTGCTTTATAAATGTATCCATTCAAGCTACTTAGGCTTCTTATGAACTTCATCAATCTTTAATGACTTATAATTTGATTCATCATCAGTATTCATTGTATCTTTCTTCTATTCAAACTGTACATGTTCTAGCTGGTAGATTCCCTCCTCATCAAACACAACATCTCTACTTATTATCGCCCTTCTTTCTTCATGATCAAATAGCCTATAACTTCTTGTTTTAATATTGTAGCCAATAAATATACACTTCACACTATTATCATCCAATTTCTTCCTCTTTTCCTTACAAACATGTGCATATGTAGTACAACCAAAATATTTCATATGTGAAACACTCGGTTTATATCCTCACCATGCTTCTTCTGGAGTCAGATTCAACATTTCCTTTGTAGGACATTGGTTAAGAGTGTATATTGTTGTGTGTATGCTTCAATCCAAAACTCATTTCCAAGAGACTTAGTTTTTAACATGCTCTTAGCCATTTCATCTATGGTCCTATTTTTTCTTTCTGCAACACCATTTTATTGAGGAGAGTATGAATTGGTAAACTCTCATTGTATTCTATTCTTCATGCAATAACTAAAAAAATCATTTGACTTGTATTCTCCTCCATTATTTTTTCTTAGGGTGAGAATTTTCAAACCACTTTGACTTCCATAATATAGAAATTATGGTGTAGAATTGTAACTACTCATGAAATTTTAATCTAAATCATTAGACACAATCCTACTCCACTACTCTATGGAATTAAATTCATAATTTAGAGCATCGATCAAAAACATGCAAAGAGAAATAACACACATGCACACAATATTTTCCCAGCGGAAATCAATTTGCTAAAAACCTCTTTTCTTACTTGCATTAATCCAATGAATAGAGATGTATTACAATTGCTTGGTCAGACGGAGAAGACCCTAAATGTAAATAACCTATATCTTTGCTCACTAAGAAGTTGTGACCCAGACTTAGTCAATTTCTGCCTCTGCTTGAGCTCCTATTTCCTTGTGCAATTCCTGAGGAAATTAGGCCCCTATTATTTAGGAAATTCCTCCAAAATGATTGCGCAATTCCCAAGGTTGATCATTTGACTACATCTAAGACCTACACACTCAATACTAGTCTACAACTAATGTTATACTACCTTAGAATCTCCACCATAGTTGGGGAACTCAAATTCCTTGCATGCACTAGCTATTTTGTGTTGATTGATTAGTTAACTGGATGATCACTAAGTTAGACTGAAGTCTCACTCCACAAATAACCTTCCACTAGTTCCTCCAACAGTTAGAGCTATTTTAACTGAAAACAAATTGAAATATCCAACCTTGATTGCTACAAATTAGCAATCACACATGTTTAACTGAACTCCAACTCCTGTAACTCAAATTTACTGAGATAACTGAGTGACAAGATCCATGTCACATTAGTTAACTGCATCCAAGTTGTCTACTAAAGTGGAAATTCAAATTTTCTCAATTTGATCAAGGAAAAATCAAATTGAGACTTTCTTGCTGCATTTTTCAATTCTCCCTCTCAGCAAGAAAGGGATTATCAAGCACCCTATCTTGCACCTATGGAACTTGAACTTCCCTCTTGACAAGGCCTTTGTCAAAATGTTAGCATATTTTTCCTCTGTTAGAATGTATTGTAGTAACATTATCTGCCTTTGCACACAGTCCCGTAAATGGTGATATTGGATATCTATATGCTTGGATCGACCACGAAATATCAAATTCTCAGAGAGCTTGATGCAACTCTGATTATCACAATAGATCACAGTTCGATCCATCATCTAACCAAATAGTCCCACAAGTATCTTTCTCATCCAAATCACCTAACATGTTGCTTGACCTGCAGCCATGTATTCTACTTTTGCTGAGGTGAGCGCCACAGATATTTGCTTCCTGCTGTACCAGGAGACTGTTGCGGACCCAACACAGAAAATTCCACCTAATGTACTCTTTTGGTCAAATGGACTTCCTACTCAATTTGCATCTATGAATCCATAAAGTTTCACTCTCTCTGTCCATTTATACTATAATCCATACTGAGTAGTGCTTTTGAGGTACCGTAAAACATGCTTAGTTTCCTTCCAATATAATTTGGTTGGCCTAACCATAGCTTGGCTCAGATGGTTGACTTCATAGCACATATCTGGTCGCATGTTCACAAGATACATCAATGAACCCACTAGCTTCTGATAAATGGAAGCATCCACCTCTTCAATTGAAGTGGCATCCTCCTTCCTCGAGTTGGTCGCTAGAGGTGTCTCCATGGGTTTGCAACTCTCCATGTGGAATATCTATAGTATCTCATTTTCATAGTTTCCTTGAGACACAAACAATTCCCCATCACCTTGCCATACTTCCAACCCAAGGAAGTAGCCCATGAGACCCATGTCCTCTATTTCAAATTCACTTGCAAGGTTCTTCTTGCAAGATCTGATCAGTTTCTCATCACCAGTTAAAATAAAATCACCAAAATATAAGACAATAATAAGCAATTTACCTTCTACCAAGTTATGATATAGGATCACATCAGCTTCACTTTTGGTGAAGCCCAAACCGGTGAGATAACTGTCGATCCTGGTGTACGAAGCATGGGGTGCTTGTTTGAGACCGTACAATGCTCATTGAGTCTACACACATGAGACTCCCAATAAAATGTCTCAAAACCTTTTGGTTGCTCAATGTACACCTCCTCCTCAATAACCCCATTGAGGAATGTTGTTTTGACATCCATCTAGTGGATCTTCCACCCCATCTACATAGCCAGTACAAGAATTGAGCTAATGGATGAATACCTTGCTCTAGGAGAAAAGGTTTCCTCATAGTCGATTCCCTCAACTTGAGAGAATCCTTTAGCCACAAATCTGTCCTTATACTTCTTTATTCTTCCATCTACTACATGATTCACTTTGAAGATCCATCTCGAACCCACAACTAATTTATCTGCCAATCTTGGGACCACTTCCCAAACAATGTTCTTTACAATGGATTCGTATTCCTCGACCATTACAAGTTGCTCTATTGCTTCCTTGAAAGAGTATGGCTCAATTTCTACAAGCTCAGTCATTAAATCCTTGTAGCCAGTGTACATCTTAGGTGATCTCCTTTGCATCAACAAATTTGAAGGAACTATCACTTAAAGACTATCTACACCCTGTCATGCGGAACGAGGCACTAGAATTGGTTTAGGTGGCTCCAAACACATGCAAAAGTCCCAGAGGACTCAGAAAGGGGAAAAATAAAGTGGTTATATTGCTCCCAAAACAGAACCAGATTCAAGTGCTCGTCACCCTGATTCCAATGGTGTGAACGAAACTCAAATCCGAGCTCGTATGAAGGAGAATGAGCCATTCAAAGTTTTCGTCAAAGTTGGGCAGTGGGCCAAGTTTAAGTGTCCTACAATTTGACTGACCCCGAGGCATGAAACCTAGCTCTCGAAAGCGGTTGAATTTGTTGGTTCGTTAATTTGTCTAATATTCCTTATATTAGACAAAATCAAAGCAATGACGTTATTATAAAAATAATATTAAAAAAAAATGTTGAGCTGGTAGGCCATGATCCCCGCCATCTGTCCCCTCAAAAAAACGCAACAATATTCAAATTTTTTAAAACTTAAGTCGACGGGCCATGACCCCCGCTAACCATGCAACCACCCACCAAATATATGTGTAACATTGTTTTAACATGGGGTGGGCAGACCACCTCTCGTGGACCCGACCCACACCCCAACCACCATTACATCGCATTTAATATGGGAGGCCAATAGGTATCTAACCCACGCCAGCCACGTGGGCCGGTCCACCACCATGCGGCAGCCCCATTTAATGACCAACCCAAACTTAAGCATTACACCAACCCGTGTACCAAAACTCCACCCGTATTCCATTCAAAATGCAACGGTTATCCATTGTAATGGTTTACCAAAAAAATGTACAACACGCCAAAATGATTATGTGCCATTACAGGGATTCGAACCCTAATTTTTGCCCTCCTAAATGCCTTCGCCACCATTGGACCATGTGGCTCAACTTTGATAGCTCCCCTTAGATTTAATACATAAACCCTCAATTCATTTGCACAAAGGAGCTGGATTTCAGAATGGAGGTGTGGAACAGAGAATAGAACCATGATGCAGCTCCAGGAGGTAGAATGCGGCACAAAAATCGAGACAACAATTTTTTATTAATTTTTGTAGGTTGAACCATGATCCTGGAAAAGAGCAAGCGAAACCATGATTGAGCCAAATTTTCAGGAGGGTGAAATTTTGCCAGTGTCCAAACTGGACAAATCTTATGTCTATCCTACAACTCTTAGCGACACGAACCTGATGGCATAGACAGAACTTTGATCTGATCAACATATTTTTAGATGATCCGGACGAGGGAATCTTTGAGGAATCTAGGGGGAATCTAAAATATTCCCATAGCCCCAGATTCTCACTTTCTAAGAATTCAGAAATTTGAAAGTCAATTTTACACTATTCGACGCCACAAATCTGATGGTGCAATTGGATTTTCCATTTGATCATTTCATTTTCTGGCCACTTTTGAAAGTGGAGTGCAGGTGTTAGCATTCAATGTGCAAGCAGTCATTTCAATGAGACTCGATGCCACGAGATTGATGGTGCAGCCAGATCCAACAGTTTATCATCCTCTTCTTCAGATAACTCCTTGATGTGAGGTATAGGTAGTGTGATCATGTACTTCTTTATCTCTTTGCATGAGATGCATTGTGTTCTATAGATCCTGGTTTGATGTTTGATGTGAGATCTTGTTTTGTTCTTGATGTGAGATGTACTTATTGTCATGTTTTGATTGAGATCCCTTTATCTTCATGTTGACAGGATACTCATGTGTCACCATGTATGTTTGAATTAAGATCCCTTTGATGCCATGTTGGTGGGATGCTCATTATTAACATACGTGAAATTATGTCATGCTGATAGGATTCCTTTTTTTAATGAGAATTCCTGTAGCAGAATATCTCTTGGAGCCACTCCTGCGCGAGGACATATCCCTTGTATGATATAGAAAACACATGCATGTACTTCATTACTCTTTCTAGCACTTAATGCAGCGACCTACACCATCTTGACATTGGGGCCCTGAGACATAGTCCCTCTTATACAAACTTCGTTATAACATCTTGTATCTTATGTTGTTGATTCTTGTCATGTTCCTTCTCCTTTACAACATTGTTTTTGGGAAAAGTATCCAATACGGAATGACCCTATCCCACTCTAAGGGTGATAGTACCTCAGCAACAATCAAAGCAAAGCTATTTGAGATTACTTCTTTATGATATGTAAAAGAGGGGAGAAAGAGATCCACTAACCGATGTCTTCCGCTAATGATGATCCAATCTTCTCTCCTTGCTGCTTGCCCCCAGCTCTTTGCTCTTTCACTGGCCCAGCTACACCAAGATCTTGCAAAATGACAAGAGAGGGAAACTACAAGAAGCATACATTCATAATTGATTCAAGGATTAGAATAAATCAAATACACAAGTATAACAATACACCATCGAGACACATGCATATAGAAGAACCTCAAATGCCTTATTAATGGAAGAAGTAAAGTTCAGGAAGTGATACAACCATAAGAGGCCCAATCCAGCATCACCTTCCCAGCAGAAAGAAATCTCCTCTTCACCTCCTTCAAAGCAAATCACCCAATAGTTCTAAACTCAAACCAACAACAATTCTTTACATTCACAAGATTCCCTCCCTAGACCTCATGAGAGAGATCTATATATAGGAGTTTTGGAGAAAGGATGAGTCAGCTTGAGGCTGAAGCTGACTAGTGTCCTCTCTCACTTCAGTTATTCTTCAGTTCTTGAGTCCACTTGGAGGTTCTTGCTTCCACTTGGAGATCTAGAACCTCTTACTCATCACCAGTCGAATTCCCTGATCCAAGTGTCATTTTGGAAGCTTCCTGGGCATTGACACCTTGAGGAATGATTGTGCCGCATGTCCCAATTCGCCCAGCGCAGGTAGCCTTCTTTGCAGTTGACATTCAGCGCAGGGAGACAGTGGAGCAGTTGACATTCATCGCAGATGCTCAGTGGAGCAGTTGACATGATCCAGAATTGCCTTGTTTTTGAGTGTTTTCAGGTGGAGAACTTTTATTCAGTGCTGTGGTTTGCTGACCTTGTTCTTCTAGGGGTAGGAACAACATGTTTAGGGACTTTGGATCCCTTAGATTATGGACATTTCATGCTTCATGCTGTAAGGCACAAAAATGTCTATAACAAACATGCATATATGTTCCTTTATGTTCTTTTAAATTCAATTCTAATCACATCACGAAAGTGAAAGATCTTGTTTAAATCCGGGAGTTGAGTCAACTCGGATCAAGTTTGGTATTAGAGTGGTCTTTGCGTGGATGTGAATTGAAAGCATGAACAATGGAATGTGCAGCAATGGAGGATGAAAAAGTGATTTATGAGACCATGCTCAGAACTTCCCAAAAGGTGGAAATAATGTATGAATCTCTACAAAAGGAGACAGAGGAAAAGGAGTGATTGCAGCTTCAATTGTGAGCCATGGAAGAGGCCCTAGAAGAACTAAGGCACAACAACTAGAATCTTCAAACATAGAACATTGAATTAAAGATTCTCCTACAAGATGAGAAAGAGGAGAAACATAGTCTGCTATGACAACTAAAAGCAAAGGACGAGGCATTGGAAAAGTTGTAGCATGACCCATGTGAGGTAAAAAGTAGGTCTCCATCTTCATGTATGTGTCCTGATGATGACTTCACTATTTTTGAAGATCATACCACATGAATTGGCTCCAAAATGGTGAAGAGAATGGGTATGAAGGAAAAGGCTTGGGCATTAATGCCTAAGGCATTATCAATCCCATCAAAGTAGAGGAATTACCCTGTCAAACAGGACTTGGATATGTCAGAAAGGAAGTTGGGGAATGTGCCACGACTGCAAGTGAACCACCAACAACAGATGATGAGAAACCCTCATCAGTTCTCTCCAACTCAACAGTGAAGGGAAAAGATGTTGATTTCCATTTAGTTTCATCTTCACATAGTATGATTTCTGTTGGAGATGTTGAGATACCAATTACAAGGAAAAACATGAGGCTCCTTACCAGGACGAGGTACAAGGAGGAAGAAGAACTTGGTGTTAATAGTCAAGGCATAACTCAACCATTGGAGGTTGTGCAAAGACCTTGATTTTCAGCCTTGGGGTACATTGAAGGAGAATGCTCGAAGGTGTCAAATTATTCTGAGACATCTTCAAAATTGTCGAGGAAAGAGAATGGTGGGAACACATCCCCATCATTCCATGGTAGTGCCTATTGCAAGGAAAGAGCGGAGGCAATCTCTCATTTCCATAATGACACCAGAGGTAGCAAGGAAAGGTATAACCAGTCTTGATATCTTAATGTTCATTTCAACTATAATCATGTTGTTAATGATGGACATAAATCAACGCATCGAAAAACATGTACCTTTTGTGGAATACATAACCATACATTTGTTGAGTGTCGGAAAAGAATAGCAGCACAAAAAAGGAGGAGGCATGAAAGACCCTCTCAACATTAAGTAAAGAACATGTTAAGCAGATCTAGAGGAAGAAGATGTACTGCAGTCATTGCAACAGAGGTGGCCATCAAAGAGCCACTTGTTGGAGGCTCCATCCAGAGCAGCACCTTAAAGACAAAGTGTCAATGCATGAACCAGATGAAACGGTTTTTCAACCAACAAATGCGCCACAAGGAAACGACCCATTCACATTGATAAGTGAGAAATGGTCCTTCTAGGCATGATAAAATGTCATGGTCTTATTTTTTTCCAATCATGTGTTTCATTTTAAAATGTAAAAGTGATGATGTTCTTTCCATCACTTGTTAAGCAACAATGATGTCTGGTCTTATTTTGTGATTTCATTTTAAACTGTGAAAGTGATGTTGTGTTTCTGTCACTTGTCAAAGAAACAATAGTGTTTGGCCTTATTTTTGTAAATCATGTGTTGCAGTGATGATGTGTTTTCCATCACTTGTTGAAGCAACAATGATATGTTGGCCTTGTTTCCGTAGTTGGGGTATTGTTTCCATTTTGATGTAAACATGACCACTGATTATGTGTTATAAACTCATGGAAAGTATGGGATGCTTGGGTCATTAGTTGGTCATGTTGATAAGTATGTAATTTGAAAAACAATGTACTACAGGTTTGCAGAGGTTGCAGGTGTTGGCTCATCGCTTATGGCTCCGAAGGACAAAGGTGAAGGAGAAGGAAGGGTGATTTATCAAACATTTGTAAGTGTAGACAAGGTACAAAGAAGTGGCATATTATTTTCATGCTTTTGGAGGACCAAAAGCTCCTCAGTGGGGAGGATTGATCCAGGTGGCTCCAGACACATGCAGAAGTCCCAAAGGACTCAGAAAGGGGTAAAATTCAACATGGTTAGATTTCTCCCAAACTAGCACCAAATCGAAGTGCTCATCGCCCTGATTCCAACGGTGCGAAAGAAACTCAAATCCGAGCTCTTATGAGGGAGAATGAGCTAGCCAAAGGTTTGGTCAAAGTTGGGCACTGAGCCAGGTTTAAGTGTCCTACAATTTGACTGACCAGGCATGAAACCTAGATCCAAAAAGCGGGCAAATTTGTTGGATTGTTAGTTTGTCTAATATCCCCTATTTTAGACAAAATCAAAATGATGGCCTTATTATAAAAATAATAAAAAAAAATATTATGTTGAGGTGGCATACCATGACCCCCGCCTCCCGCCCTCCCAAAAAAAATGCAACAATAATCAAATTTTTAAAAATTTAGGTCGACGGGCCATGACCCACGCCGACCATCCAACCACCCACCAAATATATGTGTAACATTGTTTTAACATGGGGTGGGCGGACCACCTCCACTGGACCAAGCCCATACCCCAACCACCATTACATCGCATTTAATATGGGAGGCCAGCGGGTATTGAACACACACCAGCCATGTGGGTCGTCCCACCACCATGCAATGGCCCCATTTAACAACCAACCAAAAGTTAGGCATTACACCAACCCATGTACCAAAACTCCGCTCGTATTCCATTCAAAATGCAATGGTTATCCATTGTAACAGTTTACCAAAAAAATGTACAATGCGCCAAAATGATTATGTGCCATTATGAGGATTCGAACCCTGATTTCCACCCTCCTAAATGCCTCCACCACTGTTGGACCACGTGGCTCAACTTTGATAGCTCCGCCTAGACTTAATACATAAACACTCAATTCATTTGCACAGAGGAGGCAGATTTGAGAATGGAGGTGTGGAACAGAGAATGGAACCATGACGCAGTTCTAGGAGGCAGAATGTGGTAGAAATCAAGACAACATTTTTTAATTAATTTTTTGAGGTGGAGCCATGATCTTGGAAAAGAGCAAGCGAAACTGTGATTGAGCCAAATTTTCAAGAGGGTGAAATTTTGCCAGTGTCCAAATTGGACAAATCTTATGTCTATCCTACACCTCTCAGCGACACGAACTTGATGGTGTAGATAGAAATTTGATCTGAGTGGCAGATTTTCAGATGACCCGAAGGAGGGAATCTTTGAGGAATCTAGGGGGAATCTAAAAGATACATGTAGCCCTAGATTTTCGCTTTCTCAGAATTCAGAAATTTGAAAGTCAATTTTACACTATTCGATGCCACAAATCTAATGGTGCAATCAAATTTTCCATTTGATCATTTCATTTTTCGGCCACTTTTCAGAGTGGAGTGTAGGTGTCAGCATTCAATGTGTGAGTAGTCATTTCCATGAGACTCGACACCATGAGATTGATGGTGCAGCCAGATCCAACAGTTTATCATCCTCTTCTTCAGATAACTCCTTGATGTGAGGTATATGCAGTGTGATCATGTACTTCTTTATCTCTTTCCATGAGATGCATTGTATTTTGTAGGTCCCAGTTGGATGTTTAATGTGGGATCTTGTTTTTTTCTTGATGTGAGATGTACTTATTGTCATGTTTTGATTGATATCCCTTTGTCATCATGTTGATGGGATACTCATGTGTTGCCATGTATGTTTGAATTGAGATCCCTTTGATGCCATGTTGGCGGGATGCTCATTATTAACATACGTGAAATTATGTCATACTGATAGGAGTCCTTTTTTCTAATGAGATTTCCTGTAGCAGAACATCTCTTAGAGCCACTCCTATGTGAAGGCATATCCCTTGTATGATAGAGAAAACACATGCATGTAGATCATCACTCTTTCTATCACTTAATGCAGCGGCCTACACCATCTTGACACCGGGGCCTGGAGACGTAGTCCCTCCTAGACGAACTCCATTATCAACATCTTGTATCTTGTGTTGCTAATCATTGTCAGTTTCCTTCTTCTTTACAACATGCATATATGTTCCTTTATGTTCTTTTAAATGCAATTCTAATCACATTACGAAAGCAAAAGATCTTGGTTGAATTCGGGAGTTGAGTCAAATCGGATCAATAATCCAAGTACCGCATGCTCCCCATCACTTTGTTGCCCATGTGATGAGCCTAGGTATTGCAACAATAATGCTACAACTCCCAGGGCTACCATCTTTACTTATCAACCCGGGGTTTGTACAAACTCGAAGGTGATAGTGTTATGTGCACAAGTAGAAGTGAAGGTCCTGCCTGTTGTCACTATTTATAGAGTCAGAAGAAACTTTAATTCTTTGATGGAAGGAGAGCAAACATTATTCTAAGAGAGAGCTACCTCTATTACAGTAATGGAGAAAACAGAATGAAAGGCTAAACTTGCACCATAACCTAACTTAATCAACCAAACATCTATGCTAAGCAGAATTGCTAATTTAACATTAACCTAAGGCTAATTATCTATGTTTGCAAAAGTAAAAACATAAAAACTAGAGTAAGGAGTAACAAAGAAACTTAGGCTAAGTCGGGTTCCAGGCATAAAAAGCGATCGGAGGTTAAAATTAGTGAAAGGAGGGCGTGAGGGAGCAACAACGCATAAGAACCATTGGATCATTTGGGTGAAAGGTAATGAACGGTGGAGGCATATGGGTGAACAGGGTTGCTAATGGGATAGATGGTTAAGATCTCATCATGACGGTTTTAAGTTAAGGGATGGATGAACAAGGGAGCAAAGGAGATGAATGGCTAAGATTTAATCATGCGGGTGAGGCCAAGAGATGGATGGGTGAGGCTGACAGGAGTGATGAACGGCTAAGATCTTATCATGCAGGTGAAGGCAAGAGATGGATGGATGAGGCTAGTCGGTAGATGGGCGGTGGAGATTAGATCGAGGGAAAAAGAACGTGCAGAAATGTTGGAGTGGGATTAGAGGGCGGTAAGTTGTTTATCAAGCGCCCTCAACGTTGTAAGTGGTTTTCTCAAATTTTACTTGATTAACCTCCCCAAGCGAAACGTAGCACGGGGAAACCACCCATTTTGTGTGCTCTTGGGTGGATAATGGTCGGACATAAATTCACAAGATATGGCAAGATAGCCATTGGATCAGGCGAAGCTGATCAATGGTGGAGATCATCCAAGCTAGTTGGTGATCGGGTGAAGCGATAGCCATCGAATCAGGCAAGGCAGATCGACGGCGGGGACTTAAAGTTCATAAAGTGAATGGTGGACTCCACGCGAGGCGACAGTTGAAGAAAATGGTGAATCGAACGGTGATTGTGAAGGGATGTTGGTGATCAGACAGTGAGGAAGTGATGGAGGGAGAACGTGCTAGAGGTGGTTTCAAAGAAAAATAACAAAGAAAAACAGTGAGTGTATACAGCTAACTGCATTCAAACAACGAACTCCATAGCTTATGCAAGAACCAAAAACTATATTTTTAGGGTTGCTAATGGGTCTCTACCTCAAGTCATGGTCCCATAGGGAGGAGATGGGGTCGAGACACCTGCGCACAACTTGATAGTAATATTTCCTCTAATCTGACCTCTGAATTAAAAAACCACTAATGACAGTAAACTACAGCAAATTAAACTACTGAAACAGATGAACAAAAACAGGTAGTTATTCAAATAAATGAACAGAACCAGAAAGTTGCTTAACCAAATGAATCAGAACCAAAACTTCTTGAGAAAATGCATCAGCAAACCATGAAACTACTTAACAAATAAACAAAACAAAATTCTATCCTAGAATAATAGAACATTAAAGAGGAGTTATGGCTGCTTGGGTCAGGCCCTAACCCAATAGCTTCATCCCTCGAAGTTTAACTCAGAGTTGGCTTAAATAGAACTCATCTTTATTATAGAAACCATGGATTACAGAGAAAATTCACAAGTCTTTGCAGTTCGAAAATAAAACAAAGTTTTACAAATGAAGTCTGAATCCTAGTGAGGTCCTAAGCCTCTCTATTTATACATATGAAGTCTCCAACAACTTCCTCTCAAATTAGGGTGGTTTGGCTCCCAACTCAAAATAAACTGTTTTCTGTCCTTTTCACTTGCTTGGCTATCTTTTAGTCCTCATGATGTGGTTGTTTGCACTCTGAGTTGGTGGAGGAATATTCGAATGGAGGGGTAGTAGATGAGGAGGATTAACCTCCTATAATTCCTCTACCTTGTCCCATTCAAGTCTTGACCAAGGTCTTTGCTATAGTTCTTCGTTTTTACCCTTTATACCTACGTTTCTCCTTGCTTTTATCTTTTATTATTGCATTATATGTATATTAGACCACAAATCAAAATATCTGACTCTAACTCATTTCATAAACAAGATATAATCAAAAGTATGCAATAAGTTGTGAGAATAGTTGGTTTGACTAAGCTAGGAGGTGAATTAAGGCCAATTAAGGCCCATATAATTACTTAATAATGAGGCTCATCGTCACCCCCCTACTGAAAGTGTTTCTCATCCTCTGAGCAACTTAGTGGCTCTGGTAGCCTCTCTAACATCCCATGCTTATGCTGTGGTCTCTTCTTCTTGTTCATAGAAGCCTGCTTTCTTTTATACTTCTTCCGATTGCCTCTTTTCCTCTTCGTCTTTACTCTGATCTTCAAATTGTGTGGCAGTGTGTTCTATTTTAGCAGACATCTATATTATCATCTCTTAGCAGTTTAAATATATCCTCAAAAAGTGAAATTTCTTACCCTTGGTCAATAAGATATCTAAGTTCTAGCTGAGGATCATTTGCAATTATATTATGGGTGCTGAGTAGGGCCATGGGATTTTATTGTTCAGCTCTGATGAAAAGAGGTTCATTTTGCTCTCTGGCCAATATTCTTTCATCTTTGCAGCCCTTGACTTCTCATGGTTTAGCCATGATGCCAAAGCCATTAATTTTAGATCTCCTAGCTCTGCATTAGGATCCCAATTATTTGTGTCTGTGAGGGCCATGTTATGCAAGTAAAACTTATCCATTTTGGCCCCATCCTTTAGTGAACTTTGATCACAAAGATCAATAAACTATCTACAGTCCTGAAATGGCATGGTGCTCCTTTGTGCTAGTGTCTTAATCTAAAATTGCAGCCATTATTCTTTGAGGTAAAGAGCATAGGATTTAGCTAGTAGCCTACACTGGATGGCCTCCAAGGAGAGGCTGGCCATACATGCTAGTTGGTTTTCCTTTCCCTGCTACTGTCCTCTTTTTTTTCTTATCTTCTTCCATTTACTATTCTTTCTCATCTCCATCAGTTTCTTCCTATGTTTCAGCATCATCCTCCTTGTGTTTTAGCATGATCCTTTGTATTAGTTTCTTATTTATTCATCTCATCCCATCTAGCTTTGTATCATCTTATTGTTTTGCCTCCTCTTCACTGATAGAAGGACTAACATCATAGATGAGGGTTTTGATGTCATCCTCTATTGGTAAGTCTTTGCAGACTGACCATTTCATAGGGATCCTAAGGTTTTTTTGGAGGGCATCCTCAATGAGGATTTTGATCAAATCATGGTGAGCCAACTGTTGGGAATTCCATTCCTTTACCTTGTTTCTAGAGTCTATGAGTGATTGCATCAAGAAAATAGGGTATGCTGAGCCTTTGGTGAACTAGTGTTTCTACCCCAAATCTTAATTCTTCAAACATTCTCAAATGGTTGCCATAACAATATTGTATTTATGGACTCTTGCATTCTCTTTTGACTTATTAAAGAATTCCTTTTTGCCACCTTTTGACTTATAAACCAACTACCTCTTAACCTTTACAACTTTTGATCAAATGATGCATATGAGTGAGTAGGATACTTACCTGTGGTCTTGATGCCATGCTGCAATTGCCAAAGATCAGAGGTGTTGCTGATGGTATTTCTTCTTCCTCCTCTGTTGTCTATTGATGGTTTATTAGCTTTAAATTGGAGGTGTATGTGACTAAAGATTTGATGTTGTTGTTGCTATTGTGGAGCTCTTCGATCTAATGTTTTTGTTACTGTGGAGCTCTTGGATCTGATGCTACTACTGCTGTGGAGCTCTTGCATTTGATGTTGCTGCTATTGTGGAGCTCTTGGATCTGATGCTACTGCTGTTGTGGAGCTCTTGGATTTCATGTTGTTGTTGTTTTGGAGCTCTTGGATTTCATGTTGCTGCTGTTGTGGAGCTCTTGGATTACCACTTGGCAATGTTTGGTGTCTTCCTTAGAATTCTTGATCATGTTGCTGGATGGTGCTATGAGGGTGTTGTAATGAATGGATAGAGGGAGTAGGAGCATATGTGGATGCAGGGATGATCGTAATGGTTGAGGTGGTTCTGTTAGGAAACACAATTTTAACCTGAATTGAAGCAATGAAGTGAAAAATAATAGAATTGATGGAGGGATGCATTGGTAAGGAGTGGAGGAGATGAAATATATGTGAGGCAGGGTTCCCTTTGGATCTTCTCTTTGCTCCTTACTTGTCTTTCTCACCCACCTACACATAAAAATTATGTTTTTTCTTATATATATAAACAAAACACCTAGGCTGCCCCAGAGAGGTTTTCACCCTAGATATCTGCACTCGGCGCCTCAGGAAGGTTTTCACCCAGGGATCTTGTTATCCTTTTCATTTTTCTCATCCTTGGGCCACGTCATGAGGCTTTCAACCCAAATATGGGACTCAGGCACCTCATAAAGGTTTTCACTTGAATACTTATTCTTTTTCCTTTTCTAGTAATTAGATGAGGGAGGAGCTAGAACTTGCTCCACCCTCGTCATTGTCTTATTAATGTTGTCAATGAACTCTTGTCTTGATAAAGGCCTCTTGTACATTTTCAATATGTTTTCATTAACTAGCAATGGAATGGCTTCTTCATCAATAGTCCTGATTTGCACTGAACCATTGTCATGGCTTCTTTCCACCACATAAGGTCTGAGCCATCTTGTTCTTAACTTTCCCTTAAAATATTTAAACCTGGAATCATATAATAATTCCTAGTCTCCTTCTTGAAATTTCTTCTCCTTGATGTGCCTGTCATGCCAGACCTTCCTCTAAAGCTGAACTATCTCTGTATGTAGGAGGGCCTGCATTTTGAATTCATCCAAGCCATTCAAATGCAACAACCTTTCCTTTTGTGCACGATTGAAATCTAAATCTAGTTGGGCTACCATCCTAAATGTGTTATATTCAAATTCAATGGATAGCATATCCTTTTTACCATAGACCAGCTCATAGGGTGTAAATCCAGTGGTGGTCTTCCATGTTGTATTATAGGCCTAGGCGGCCTCAACTATTCTCCTTGCCCAATCCTTCTTGTTGTTGCTCACCACCTTGGTTAAGATGTTCTCCAGTGCCCTATTGGTCACCTCCACTTTCCCATTATCTTGTGGATGATAAGGAGTGGAGGTCCTATGCTTGATTTTGTGTTGGATGAGGAGTTCTTCAATTCTACTGGAGGTAAACTTGATGCCTTGGTCTTTGACTAGCTCTCTAGGGTACCCAAATTTGTAGAATATATTCTCCCTTAGGAACTCAGCCACCTTTACTTGCCTTAATTTCCTTGGTTTCAGCCCATTTAGTCACATAATCAATGCACACAATGATGTGTTGTTTTTTCTTTGAAGGAGGGTTGATCGGCCCAATGAAGTCCATGCCCCACTTGACAAATGGCTTGAAAGTCACTTGAGGTTGTAGGGGCATTTCATCTCTTAGAGTAGGCTTTCCCATCCTTTGGCACCGATCACACTGACTAATGTACTTATTTACATCCTGATGAAGAGTAGGCCAATAATAGCCTACTTACAACACTTTGAATGTTGTCCTCTTTGCTGCAAAATGACCTCCACAAGGCCCATCATGATAGGTCAGAAGGATGTCAAAGAATTCCTCTTCCCTTACACACCTTCTTATGATTTGATCTAGGCCAAGTTTGAATAGATTACCCCCAATCCAGGTGAAGGGGGCGCTCTTCCTAATTATCTTGATCTTTTCTTTGGAGGGAAAGTTTGGTGGGAAATGTGATGATACTAGATAGTTTTCTATATCAGCAAACCATGGGGAGAGAAATGAAATAGAAAATAGATGCTCACCTATAGGCAAATTTATTCTAGGTAGAAAGTCAACAACAACATTTTCCTTACTAGGCTTATCAATAATGGTTAGATCAAACTGGTGTAATAGAAGCAACAATCTTTTAATTCTACTAGCATTTATATCTGATTTGTTCATTAAATATTTGATTGCAACATGATGAGTATGCACAAATGTTTGATAGCCTGTAATGTAATGCCTGAATTTGTTCAATGAATGCACTACAACTAGGACTTCTTTTTCAGTCACAATATAGTTTAGCTCAGCCTTTGACAGGTTTTTACTGATAAAATAGATGGCATAAGGTAATTTCTCCTCTTCCTGACCTAAGGCTGCTCCTATGGCTTTCTGTGAGGCATCAACATGAATATGAAAGGGGAGGGCCTAGTTTGGGCCTCTAAGGATTGGTGCAGTAGTCAACTTACCCTTGAGAATGTCTAAGACCTCTTGATAGTTCTTTGACCGTATAAATTCAGAATCTTTGGCCAACGATCCAAACAAAGGAGAGGCAAACTTGCTGAAGTCCTTTATGAACCTCTGGTAGTATCCAGCCAATCCTAAGAAACTTCTGACATCTTTCTGCTTTTGTGGAGGTGGGACCCCTTGGATGATTGCTATTTTGTTTGGGTCCACCTGCAGTCCTTTCTGAGATATTGAATGACCTAACACAATCCCTTCAGTCATTAAGAATTCACACTTTTCTTGACTGAGAGACAGATTCATTTCAATGCATTTGTGCAATAATTTGCCTAGGTCAGCCAGGGCTTCTTGGAAATCATAGCCGTAAGGTGTAAAGTCATCCATATAGATTTCCACAGCATCATGTACTAATTGAGCAAAGATACTCAAGGTTACTCTCTGGAAAGTGGCAGGAGCATTGCACAGGCCAAAAGGAAGGACCCTATAGGCAAAAGTACCCCAAGGATAGGTGAATGTGGTCTTGTCTTGGTCTTTTGGGTAGGTTTGGATTTCGTTATACCCACTGAATCAATCTAGGAAAGAAAAGAATTTCTTCCCTGTCAGGCCATCTAGTACTTGGTCAATGAAGGGTAGGGGAGAATGATCCTTCTTGGTGTCTTTGTTCAAATCCATATAATCCACACAAATCCTCCACTTACCATTTTTCTTGGGTTCTAATACTAAAGGAGAGACCCACTCACTATGTAAGATAGGGTAAATAAATCCTGCATCTAACAGTTTTTGCAGTTCTTCCTTGACTATCTCTTTAAGAGTTGGATTAATCCTCCTTTGTGGTTTCCTAACTGACTTGCAACCTTCTTGGATGTAGATGTGGTGATTACACACTGAGGGGTGTACTCCCTTCATTTCCTTATAGCTCCAAGCGAAGGCTTCTAGGTTCTCCCTCAGTAGGTTGCACGGATTTTCCTCTTCCAAAGCAGAAAGAGATGGATTAATTTGAAAAGCTTTCTTTGGGCCAAATTCTATGGTTTCACACGGAGTGGGTTAGAATTGGCGAGGCATAAATCAATTTGATGTTTGTTCAAGGTTTCCCTTACTTCTTCTTCTAATGGCAGGGAACTAAGAGTTGGATTTTGGAGCAGGTGTTCAATTAAATCATCCTCATCTTGCTTTCCTCCTCCTATGATTGCTTCCAAAGTATAAAGTTGGGCAGAGTAACCCTCATCTTCTTCCTCCTCCTCTAACCATAAAGGTAAATCATGTTCTAGCGAAGGTTGAGCAGGAGGGTATAGGACTAATTGTTTGGACATATGCCCATTCTTGATGGTCATATTCCCAGCTTTGCAGCTCATGTAAGCATCAGTTGTGGCTAGCCATTGCCTTCCAAGGATGAGAGGGTAACCAGTAAGCTTAGCCTTAGGCTGGAGAACTAGGAAACCTGTTGGGTATTCCCAGGAATCAATGGAGACCATCACATCCTCCACAATTCCCTCAGGGGTGACTGTGGGACGGTCTGCAAGTTGCAACACTGTTGTGGTCTTTCTCAATGACCCTTGGAGGTTGAGTTTGAGCATGGTGTCCTTAGTCATCACATTAATGGAAGCCCAAAGATCAATCAAATTGTGTGGGACAATGGTGCCATTGATGTGTACATATACTACAGGGCTTCTAGGGTCCAAATATTTTGGACATATTACCTTCCCCAGCATTAAGTCAGACAACTGCCCAATGACATTAATGGTAGGGGCATCCCTTTTTCTTCTTCCTGGATGCTTGAAACACTTCTCCTTAATCAATTTATTATAAATAGGCACATCTTTGATTGCCTGGAGAAGGGGGATCTTTACAAAAAAATTCTTCAATTCTCCCAGAAGTTCAGTTTCTTCTAGGGTAGGATGGAGTGCTTGGGATAATCTTTGAGGAAAGGGTGGATTTACTTTTAGGTTGCTTTCCTCTCTTTCTTCCTCAACCTCCCTATGTGGAGAGGGAGGTTGGTTATCAAGGAGAATTCTCCTAGATCTTAGGTTAATCTCCTGGATTTCTACAGCATAAGCTGGGTATGATGTCTCTCCATTGTATGCTTGTTGAGCCTGCATATTGTTTGGGTTCAGATTTGGTTGGGCAAGCATCTAGGGTTTCTTGGGTGGAGCAGAGTGCAAGAGTTGTGGTTGTGCAGGTGGTGGAGGCAATAAGAATGGAAAATTGTTGAATTGGGACCTCCACCCCCGGGGTGGGGCATTCCACTGATGTTGTGGCTGACCATAAGGTTGGAATGACTGGCTGGCTGGTTGAGATTGATACTGAGATGTATAGGACCAAGGAGGGGGTGTAGACCAGGAAGGATGAGCAGGGGGTCTTGAAGAAGGTATAGCGGTGGCTTGGTTGGTGTTGTAGTATGCATGGGATGGCCCTTGCATACCCTACTGGTATGGTCTAGGCCCAGGAGGTCTCCTTTGGTTGATGTAGCAAAGCTGCTCAGTGACCCCTTTAGCTTCTTGATATTCAGCTTTGAGTCCAGGTAAAGAAGGGCACTTGTCTGCGGAGTGGTTTTCTTCACAGATTGAGCAAATCTGAATGCAATTTAATGGACATTCTTTCTTAGGATGCCTCCTAGTGCATCTAAGACAAAAAATGGCCAAGGCTCTCTCTTCTTCCTCTTGCTTCCTTTTGATGTTCATGGTGTCCAATTGAAAGGCAAGGGTTTACATAATGTCACTCTTGAAATCTTCCAACATATTACCAATTTCACCCTTGATGGATAAGTTTGAGGATGATGTACTGGCCATATGTTGACTACCCCTACCCTTTTTCCTAGATGCCCTAGAATGGTTTCTAAAGACAATATTAATATCCTCATAGGGTAATTGGTAGACATCTACTCCTGTTATAATATTTAAGGTATCGAGAAGATCTTCGCTTACTCCTCTAAGAAAGACCATCTTTAGTGACTCGGGGTCAAGTTTGCACCTAGCCCTTTTGTAACTAAGATGTAATATTTCTTCACAGTCTTCTAGGGATTCATCCTGACCTATGGTCATCCTAAAAATCTCTTCTTTAGTACCCTTTGACCTGCAATAGTCCCTATATTTGTTGTTAAATTTTTTTTGCATCTGAGCCCAATTTGTGATGCTATCTCCAGGTAAACCCATGAACCAGCACAATTTTGCATCCTTGAGGGTAGATGGGAATCATTTTAAATCGTTCTCATCATTTGTATAGTCATAGATTTGACATATAAAAGAAAATTCAAATATGAAAGTGTCAGGGTCCTCTGTGGTCAGGCCATGGAAATGAGGTAGAGCAGAGGGGCTTATATTCTTCATCTTAGTGTCCCCATTGGTTCCCCTAATGGGGAAGGCACTCTCAATTCTCTCTCTATCTCTCCTGTCATTTTGGTTTCCAGCCATTGGTTCAATAGGAATGGGTTCTTCCTCTTCTTCTTCTTCTGTAGGTTCCCCAAATAGGTAGGTTTTCTCACCTAAAGGGTTTTCCAATTCACCTTCACTGAAGAAAGAGAGAAGGTTGCCTATTGGATGTAGTGGGGGTATTTGACAAGAATTTTCCTAAATTGTCCTAATCCTATGAGGCATGAAAGGAAATGTTTTTGGGTTGGTTTTTGTAAGAGTTTGTTTTAAAGTTAGAAAGTACTTGCAGAATGGAAAGGAAAGCAACTAATGATAACTGAAAGAAAGAAAGAAACTAGATTACTTTTGCAAAAATTGTTGGAAATAATACTAAGAGGGGGGGGTGTGAATCAGTATTATCAAATCAAACACTTTTTCATTTCCATACTCAAATTCTTATACGCTACTTCAGTTAAGGGAACCTGCATGTACATGCAACTGTGTCTAATGCAACCAGCGTATATCTAGTAAACTTATGATTCAGTTAATCCATTAAGTGTTGATATTTAGTTAGTGCATCAGAACTTTATTAACCATATGAATAGTAAACAAGTGCAGTAAAACAGAGCAGATCATCACACACAAGAAGCACACATGAACACCATGATGTAAGGTGGAAACCTAATGTGGGTGAAAACCACCTGCTGCAATTCGTCTCTATCTTCTTTTAATAAGAAACTTCCTTTTACAGTATTTCTGTACTGGTGCAGTGTTATACCAGTATGCAGGCTTCTACCTGCAGAAGGCTACAACCTTCTCTCATTCTCCAACTTCTCCTTGAAGGGAGCTATAACCCCCTTAGCTCTTGTACTAGCTGATGTACTAGTACGTAGGTGCTAACCTACGGAAAGCTTCAACCTTCTCTTTTCTTCCAGGGACCATGTTTCATACATTACTGGATCCATCAATAACATCAATCAAACATCAAATGTAACTGCATCAACCAATCACCTTAGCACCAACCAAAAACTAAATCAATAAATCACTTCTCTAAATGTTGTAACCAGAATATAGTGATAGGAACTAGAAACCAATCTTGAACCCAGAACATTGCAGAAATCAACAAAAGTATATTTCATGAATGGTTCACAGGTTTTTCCACTAAGAATAACACTCTGCCAACCTATATGGAATCTCTCTTTAACACTACTTAAATATGTAGAACCTGCGTGCATACGCTTCTGTATCAAGGCCAACTAGCATATACGTTGTTTTGACTTACTAAACCAGCGTGTATACGTTCCTCTGCTATGCCGAACCTGCGTACAGATCTATAAAATATAATTTACCCTTTTCAATTATTCAGACATCATTTATACCGAGATTATCATATTGATAGATTAGATCAAAAACACATATAGATATTACTATTCAAGCCTTAATATCTTGACCCATCAATAGAACTTTTCCTTCTTCTAGCGCTCAGGTTCCTCCTTAGTTCAGATCCAGCTATGCACCATCACCCAATTCTAGATCTTGCTCTTCATAAGATATTCAATACTTAAGTGAATGCCTTCACCTAATGATCTCTTCCCCCTTTTATAGTCTTAGGCCTTACTCCATACCATGGTCCAAAACCAAAGGTCCAAATACCAAGGACTAAACACCATGGACCAAAAATAAATTTTCCCACATGTACGCGCTTTTCCTTGCATGAAAGTGTGTGCATACGTATACGTGCCTTTTCATCATCTAACTCGCGTGTATACATGACTTCATTTAGAGGAACCTGCGTATATCTCTTTTTCTTTCATTTTGAGAGCCTGAGCAGTGATTTGTCATTTGAGTGAGTTGCCATCAAGGACAACACCTGTGTCATAGTGCCAAACCTGTGTCATAATGCCAACAGAAATAAACTAATGGAAGAAAGTTTGAAGACTAGAAGTAGAATAAAAGAAAGTAGGAGACTAGAAATAGAAGAAAGTAGTAATTACTTCTACTTAAACACCTCCCAGAAATGGCACCAAAAAGTGATGAGCCTAGGTATTGCAACAATAATGCTGCAACTCCCAGGGCTACCAGCTTTACTTATCAACCCTGGGTTTGTACAAACTCGGAGGTGACAATGTTATATGCACAAGTAGAAGTGAAGGTCCTGCCTATTGTCAATGTTTATAGATTCAGAAGAAACTTTAATTCTTTGATGGAAGGACAGGAAACCTTATTCTAAGAGAGAGATACTTCTATTGCAGTAATGAAGAAAACAACATGAAAGGCTAAAATTGTACAATAACATAACTTAATCAACCAAACGACTATGCTAAGAAGAATTGCTAATTTAACATTAACCTAAGGCTAATTATCTATGTTTGTAGAAGCAAAAAAAAAAAACTAGACTAAGGAGTAGCAAAGAAACTTACGCTAAGTCAGGTTCGAGGCAGAAAAAGTGATCAAAGGTTAAAATTAGTGAAAGGAGGGCGTGACAGAGCAACAACGCATAAGAACTGTTGGATTAGTCAGGTGAAAGGTAATGAACGATGGAGATTTGATCGTGGAAGGTTACGTAGACAGATGGGTGAACAAGGTTGCTAACAGGATAGACAGTTAAGATCTTATCGCGAAGGTTTTAAGTGAAGGGATGGGCAAACAAGGGAGTAAAGGAGATGAATGGCTAAGATTTAATCATGCAGGTGAGGCCAAGAGATGGACAGGTGAGGCTGACAGGAGCGATGAACGACTAAGATCTTATCGCGCGGGCGAAGGCAAGAGATGGATGGATGAGGCTAGTCAACAGATGGGTGGTGGAGATTAGATCGTGGGCAAAAGAATGTGTGGAAATGGTGGAGTGTGTTTAGAAGGCGGTAAGCTGTTTATCACGCACCCTCAACGCTGTAAGTGGTTTTCTCAAATTTTACGCGATTAGCCTCCCCAGGTGACATGTAGCACGGGGAAACCACCCATTTCACGTGTTCTTGGGCGGATAACGCTCAGACAGAAATCCACAAGATATGGTGCGGTAGCTGTTGGATCAGGTGAGGCTTATCAATGGTGGAGATCGGCCAAGCTAGTTGGTGATCAGGCGAAGCAACAACTGTTGAATCAGGCAAGGCAGATCGACGGTGGGGACTTAAAGTTCATAAAGTGAATGGTGGAGTCCACACAAGGCGGCAGTTAAATAAAATGATGAATTAGACGATGATTGTGAAGGGATGTTGGTGATTGGACGTCGAGGAAGAGATGGAGGGAGAACATGTTGGAGGCAATTTCAAAGAAAATAACAGAGAAAACCAGTGAGGGTATACAGCTAACTGCATTCAAATAGCGAACTCCATAGCCTATGGGGGAACCAAAAACTGTATTCTTGGGGTTGCTGGCGGGTCTCTGCCTCAAGTCATGGTCCCAGAGGGAAGAGATGAGGCCGAGACACCTACGCACAACCTGATAGTAATATTTTCCTCTAATCTAACCTCTGAATTAAAAAACCACAAATGACAGTAAACTACAGCTAACTACTGAAACAGAAGAACAAAAACAATAAGATATTAAAATAAATGAGCAGAATGAGAAAGTTGCTTAACCAAATGAATCAGAACCAAATCTTCTTGAGTAAATGCATCAACAAACCATGAAACTAATTAACAAATAAACAGAACAAAATTCTATGCTAGAATAACATAACAGTAAATAGAAATTGTGGTTGCTTGGGTCAGGCCCTAACTCAAGAGCTTCAACCCTCGAAGTTTAACTCAGAGCTGGCTTAAATAGGACTTATCTTTATTACATAAACCATGGATTACAAAGCAAATTCACAAGTCTTTGCAGTTCAGAAATAAAACAGAGTTTCACAAATTAAGTTTGAATCCTAGTGAGGTCCTAAGCCTCTCTATTTATACATATGAAGTCTCCAACGACTTCATCTCAAATTACGGTGGTTTGGCTCCCAAATCAAAATAAACTTTTTTCTATCCTTTTCACTTGCTTGGCTGTCTTTTAGTCCTCATGATGTGGTTTTTTGCACTCCAAGCTAGTGGAGGAATATTCGAATGGAGGGGAAATAGATGAGGAGGATTAACCTCCTATAATTCCTCTACCTTCTCCCATTTGAGTCTTGACCAAGGTCTTTGCTATATTTCTTTGCTTTTATCCTTTATACCTGCATTTCTCCTTGCTTTTATCTTTTATTCCTGCATTATATGCACATTAGAACACAAAGCCAAATATCCAACTCTAACTCATTTCATAAACAAAATATAATCAAAATTATGCAATAAGTTGTAAGAATAGTTGGTTTGACTAAGCTAGGAGGTGAATTAAGGCCAATTAAGGCCCATATAATTACTCAATAATGAGACTCATCACCATGCATGTGATAAGGGTGAAGTCAATCTCGAACTTTGAAGCCAAAGCTTCACTTGTTGCTCCTCCTGAGGTCTTATTCCTCGAATTTTTGTATGGACACTTAGTGGCATACTGCCCAAATTCATGAAAATTGAAGAATTATTTTGGAAAAGTATTTCTTCTTGCTGCCATGGTTGGATTCTGGTTGGTTTGAGATTTATTCCCTTTTCACTTCTTTCTGTTTCCATCCAATGAAAATTTTTCTTCATCCTCACCCTTGGATGAGGTTCGATCTCTTGTATTCCACCTTATCTCCTCTTGTACCAAATAATACCATAAGTGTTCCCAATTCTATAATTTCTCCCTCCTGCTCACCAAGCCCTAGTAGCTATGACAGCTTTTGGGAAGCCCTAGAAGAGCTAGGCTTACCAAGTCATCCTCTGCAACATTAACACCAACCCCAACAAGTTCATCATGAACTTGTGTAAATTTGCTAAGATACTGCGAGATAGTGTCATTCTTCTGCATCTTGATAAATCGAAGTTTATCCTTGAATGACAACTTCCTATGGTCACTAATATTCTCTAACAATTATGTCACTGATTTCCACATTGCGAATAGAGTTTCTTTCCCATGGATATGAAATATGGTCTCATACTACCTCCAATATCATTCTACTCATCTTGGCTACATCTTTCTTCCATTGGTCTAGGTTCTGTGCATTAGATTCTGCTAGTTTTGGAACATCTTCCTTGATGTATTCTAGAAGTCCATTGTCATCAAGAATTACCTCCATGCAATGAAATTAGAGTTGCCCTCCAATGCATGTTCTAGTCTCATCCCACTAAAGGTCATCTTCCCAACTCTGTAGAGATCCTGCTACACTGAACTACAAATTCAACCCTCCTGAGAAACAGCTTCAAAATTTCTATTCTAATGTGAATCCTACTTTGATAAGATGTAGAAATTATGGTGTATAATTGTAACTGCTCATGTAATTTTAATCTAAATCACAAGAAACAATCTTACTCTATTACTCTGCGGAACGCAATTTAGAACATCAATCACAAACATGCAAAGATAAATACCACACACGCACACAATATTTTCCCATGGTAAGGAAATTTTCTAAAAACCCCTTTTCCCACTTGCAATAATAGGATGAATAGAGATGTATTACAATTGCTTGCTTGGACTGAGCACAACTTGTAATTGAATAACCTATCTCTCTGCTCACTAAGAAGACTTGACCCAAACTTAGTCAATTTCAGCCTCTACTTGCACCCCTATTTCACTATGCAATTGCTGAGGAAATTAGGCCCCGGTTATTTAGGAATTTCCCCCAAAATGATTACGCAATTCCCAAGTTTGATCATCTAATTACATGCAGCACTTGTACACTTAAGACTAGTTTACAACTGATGTTACCCTTGGAATGTCCACCATAATCGGGGAACTCGAATTCTCTTCATGCACTAGCTATTTTTGTCTGATTGATCAGTTAACCAGATGATCATTGAGTTAGGCTGAAGTCTCAGTACACAATTGACCTTCCACTAGTTCCTCCAACAGTTAGAACTAGTTTAACTGGAAAAACTTGAAATAAATAATCTTGATTGCTACAAATTAGCAATCACACATGCTTAATTGAAATCCAACTCCTATAACTTTAATTTACTCAGCTAATTGAGTAAAAAGAGCCATGTCACCTCAGTTAACTACATCCAATTTGTCTACTGATGTGGAAATTTGAATTTTCTTAATTTGATCAAGGAAAAATCAAATTGAGACTTTCTTGTTGCATTTTTAAACAACTAAAGCCTTAAACTCAAGAAAATGAGAAAACACTTCAAACTTATCTTCCAAAAAAATACACCCATGTCTTCCTAGAATAATGCACCTTTCCAAAAGACACAGTCTCTATTGGTCCACACAAATCTGAACACATCAACGCTAGACATTCTCTAGTCTTCCTTGTTTTATTTGAAAAAGTATCCTTGTGTTGTTTCCAAAAAAACACCATTCACATACTTTATCTTCCAACTTGCTATAAGGAAGACCATTCACCATGTTCTGCTTTCTTAGCAGCACCAAACTTTGAAAATTCAGATGTCCCATCCTTAAGTGCCAAAGTTTACTATTTGATTCCTCTGTGACTTTCAAACTCTATGAATTACTTGAATCAAAAGAGATCTTGAAAAAAATTTCTTCACTCATTTCACCTCTTGCAACAATTGCATTTTGATTCAACTTATCCATGATTAAGCACACTTTATTATCAAACACTAACTTGTAATTTTGCTCCAGCATTTGTCCTATAGAAAGTAGGTTCTTCTTCAATGTTGGTGTTAATAAAGAGTCCTCAATTAACTTCTTTTTTCCATGCAATGTTGGTATTGCAATTGTGCCTTTCCCTTTCACTTCAAAAACACTATCATCACCAAAGATGACTTTACCAGAATAATTGTCATTAATTTTGGTAAAAAACTCCTCTTGAGATGTCATATGACTTGAATATTGTTGATTCCCAATTTTTCTCATTTTTTATAATATTTCTGAGGCCTTAACCCCCTTATTTTGAACCCTTCTTATCTTTAAAAACCCTCTTTTATTATATTTTGTGTGTTTTGACCAAGAGGGTGTTGTGAACTTGAAAGAATGCAAATTATTTCAAAATGTATCATTTTACTTTAATTCCTAAGTATTTTCGAAGCTAAACATTATCTAATTGAATCACCTACAATGTCAAAGTAGTTGACCACATATTGTGCAGATCAACCATTTTCAGAAGCAGTTCCAATATTCCTTCAACTACTCTACAATTTCCTGTAGTCATCGATTTCCTGTAGATGCAGAGATTTCCTACAGTCGCCAATTTCCTGTTGATGTGGAGATTTCCTGTAGTTCGCCAATTTCCTGTAGATGCAGAGATTTCCTGTAACCGCCCCTATTTCCTACAGCTACTCCGCAATTTCCTGCAATTTTGCCGATTTCCTGTAGATGCGGAGATTTCCTATAACCGCCCTGATTTCCTGCAACGATTTCCATGATTGAGCATGTTTTGGTCAGCCTCGAGGAGAATGAAGACATGGGTTTTGTTGAGAAAGTCAGTAATATGGATGTTGTCCTATTGGTCACCTTAGAAATGCCATTGAAACTGCCCAGACCTTCATTCCTTTTTCAAGTGGTTGTATTAAGAGGCAGTTCCTACAGCTTCACGAAATATGTTCGATCCATGCTTTCAGTCATGGATCGAACTCATCATGCTTATTTCTGCTATCTTTGCCATATATTGTTAGTCAACAGTTGTAGGATGTTATATTTTCTAATTTGAGGCAGAGTATGCCCATGTATTTGCATAAAATTCCTTTATGTTTATTAGGAGAGGAGGGTAGGATCTGGAGAGAAGAAGGACAGATTGAATATATCAAACCTATATCACTGTATATTTTCCAAATTAATATAATACTTGATGTTCTACTGAATTTCATTGAGTAACTCATTTCGTAGTTGAAGGGGCTGTGAGTAAGGGAGGGACCCCTTTACTCACAACTCCTATAGCTGCAGATTTTTTTATTTCCACTTATTTTTGTCATGCATTACTAGAATCAGTATATAGTTTGCAGTTCTCTTTTCTAATTTGTAACATCTTGTGAATGATGGTTAAATGTGAGATCATTTGATTAATGATTTGGAATTGTTGAATATGCTTTCATTCATGTTATGTGAAGTGTGAATTGAGTTAATTGTTGTTGTTTGGGTTTGTATCTTTTCTGGATCTGCATCAACAATTCTATGTGTTGTAGAGAGATGAATTATCTACTCCATAACCTTTGCTACTAAGTATTGATGAGGGAAAAAGTTCTTGAACCTGTGTGTGTGCGCGATTTTATTTGGAACAACACTTATGGTATTAGCCTGCATATATTTTGCACAGCATCTCACAAGCTTACCTACCCCTGGTCGATAATTTATGTCTGTCAAATTATAAGTCTATAATTTTCCCACATTACTAGAACTAGTTCACAGTTTGCAGTTCTCTTTTCTAATTTGTAACAACTTGTGAATGATGGTTAGATGTGAGCTCATTTAATGAATGATTTGGAATTGTTGAATATGCTTTCATTTCTATTATGAAAAGTGTGAAATGAGTTAATTTTTGTTGTTTGGGTTTGTATCTTTTCTGGATCTGCATCAACAATTCTAAGTGTTGTAGAGAGATGAATTATCTACTCCTTAGCCTTTGTTGCTAAGTGTTGATGAGGAAAAGAGTTCTTGAAGCTGTGTGTGTGTGTGATTTTATTTGGAACAACACTTATGGTATTATCCTGAATACATTTTGTGCAACATCTCACAAGATTACCTACCCCTGGTTGATAATTTATGTTTGTCAAATTATAAGTCTATAATTTGCCCCAACATTTTGGTGTCATTATCGGCGAGGTGCTAAGGGATGATACTCGAAGTGTTTTAGTATGATTTCTTTTGTTTGAATTTTTCAGGACTAGGGGAGTCGAAGTGGTAAGACATGGGGTAAGGCCTATGCACCTGCAGAGATCAGAATTCAACAAAGTCATGTCTTGATTGTTTGGTAAGTAGAAGTTTTTAAATTTTCTGCATAATATATGAATAGGGTCCAATATTTTCAAATATTTTTAGTGGTGATGTGAGCACCACTTCGTCCACTAATAAACTGGTAAGGGAGAGGAAGTTCGTAAAGAACAAGGAAACAAAGGAATCCAATAGGGTTTGATAGTTGATCCTAAGTGGATTAATGATCCCACATCAACTTCTTCTACCAGAAAATCCTCTATTGCTGCTCATTCATAATTTATAATGGCACCTCAAAGGCCATGGAAACCATGTCCTGCAAGCATGTTACAACAACATTTTCAATTTCCTTATGCCTAGAATTGGATGTGGAACATTCCAATGCCTTGGCAGCCCTAGCCTTGGCAAGGGAATTTCCCTTACCCTGTTGCACCAAATTATTCCCCTCAAAACTTTTATGTACAACAAATGGTAAAGCAACAACTTCTTGCCCAACCAGTATCCAATCTCAACAATAAATCCATCCAATCTACTCACAATATTGGAATGGCCATTTATCCCACTTATCCTACCGATTACATTGCACCTCAGCCTCTGCAAGAAATTTATGTACCTTTGCTGCAGGAGTTTCCTGCGTCTCTGCAGGAAATTAAACTAAGGTTAGGAAAAGTGGTGACCCAACTAGAAAATATTGAAGAGATTATAGAGAGAGAAACCCCCGATACACCTGAAATAGAAAGTGTATAAGAAAAAACAGAAAAAAGAAAAAAAAAAGTATTAAAAAAAAAAAAAAAAACACACATTCTAAGATCATAAGAACCTTCCTTATCTCAAACACTCCAACCTCCTTTTCTTGAGAAGTTGGGGGTGGAAGAAATGACAAAACAACTTGAATTTGATCTAGTATCCAAGTTAAGAAATTTATGTATCAAGTTTCCTTTACTGCAAGTGATTAGGGATATCTCAGTCTATGCTAAAATATTTAGGGAACTATGTATCAAAAATATGGGGAGAAAAAGGAAAGAACCCTCTACAATTCAAGTAGGTGGGAAAATTGCAAGCCTTATGTCTACCGGATTTGCCACAGAAAAATATGCAGACCCTGGAATTCTTGTGGTTACCACCTTCATCAATGGATATCCAATAATAAATACCTTAAGTGATTTAGGTGCATCTGTTAATATAATAACAATCGAAACATTGTCTCATATAGGATTCATTGATTTTCCTCCTACCCATACTGCATTAGAATTAACAGATAGATCTAAGGTCAAGCCAGAGGGTGTTTTGGAAGACATTGTCATTTCATTAGATTCCTAGGAATATCCTGTAGAATTTTATGTTCTTGAGCCTAAGACAAATTTAGGGAGGCACCCTTTGATCTTGAGGATACCTTGGTTGGCCACAATGGATGCCTTCATGAGGTGTAGCTCAGGGAACATGACCATCACTCATGAGGCTGAAATTAAGCACATCAATCTATATCCCCCTACCAAACCCCTCTTGAATTCAGAAAAGATTCATTGGGATGAGGAAGAACTTAATTCAGAAATTATTTAACCAGTTTTGACCATAGCTCAAGCTATGGGCCTTAAAGAAAATATTGGGGATAATTTAATTAATTGCTCTATTTCAAACCCTGATTTTTCCCAGCATTTAGAGGGGTAGTCAAGTCATGAGATAGATGTCATTGTTGAGCATAACTTCCAAGACCATAGTACAACAGCTGAATTAGATTCATCCCTCCTATCTGTATTTCTTGCAGAATCAAAACCTGAAGGTGGAAGAAAGGTAATTGAGATATTTCCCAGAAAAACTTTAATTGTCAATTTTACCCTAACTTATGAACAGGAAAATCGATTAACTGAGATATTGAAAGATTTTTTAGACACATTTTCTTCGGAATACGCAGATATAGATATGATACTTGGTATCTTCTTTGATCTTTTATATGATTTCATAAATATTTATATGGATGATTTTATGGTGGTGGGTGATACTTTTGAAGAGGCTTTACTTAATCTTAGGAAGGTTTTGCAAATATGTAGAGAGACTAATATTTCATTAAGCAGTGAAAAATGTTTTATAATCATGACTCAAGGCATTGTCTTGGATCATCATGTTTCTGTTGCAGGAATTAAAGTTGACCCAACAAAAAAGGAAGTGATATTGAAGAAGAAAGAGCTGGAAATGGTGGGAAAGGGGGTCATTCCTTTCACTATCTCTTCTTGATTTTCTGCTGCAATAAACTGATCTTACTTTGTTCCTTCTTGTGCTCATTAAACAATGAGAGGAATGTTTGTTGGGTATAGGTTTATTCCTTTTTCTGGGTCTAATGGACTAATTATGAAGAATGAGCCCCCTTGAAGTTTTCTCTTTCAGTATTTCAGACTCTCTAAAATTGAAATATGGTGAGCATAGACTGTTCTCGGCTCGTTAAAATAACAGGTCAGTGGACCCTTAAAATAAATTTCATTTTTCAAACAATTTTTGGTTTTCTTGTGTTTGACTGATGTGGAATTTCTTAAGGCCCTCCTTCCAACAATCTTGGTTCATTGGTATCAACAAATTATCTGGGTTTCAAGATTAGAGACTAGTGATGCCTTGAAGCTTGTATACCTTAAAGACAGGCTATATCATCAGCAACAATGGTTATTCATTATGGCTCCTTGACTGTTGGATCCTACAGGGGGTTCGATAACAACTCATACATTCACACCTGATAGGATGCATCGGATGTACATTGGTCCTCACTCTCATCATTAGTGATGGGCCTCACTTTGGTTAACAACTAACCTTAATGGCTGGTAATCCAGTGAGTTCATTGTTCATTCGACCTCAGCCTATTTATTCGTGTGCAGTGAACTGTACAAGAGGGGGAGAATATGGTTTCTTATAGATGGAATTCCTGCAAAACATTCTAGCCGTAGCATTTCCGCAGCAAAAACAATTATTTCCTGAAGAATGAATTTCAAGCAGAGAATATTCTACAGAATATGGAAAGTACCAATTATCATCATTATTATTTGAGGCCACGTAGCTATATGATCTTTCATCTAATATGATTTCAAAGTGGTTCATAATTTCAAAGTAAGTACAGGCGTCATCAAATGTATTGATAGTTGTAAGGTAAGATCGAAGGTACGTTTTGACATTAGAATACTTAGGGTAGAAAAGTAATGGTACTAAACTTTTTAAATTTGCATGAATTTAAGTCATGGCTACCTTCACAAAAAAGACAACCTTGACCATTGGTATCTTACACAAATTCCCATTCCCAACTATTATTTCAATTTGCACGATGTTATCTTCCCAATGTTTATCTGGCAGAATGGATCATGATGACAATCATGATCACGTTCCCCCATAAATCAAAATTTCCCATTACTCCCGAGTCTTTCTGAATTAAACCTTCTTGTTTTCATTGGGTTTGAATTATTTCCGCCTAGTTTTAGTAACAAGGGAAATTGTTGGGTGAAACCTGAAGCCGAAAGGGCACCCTCGTGCCTGCTAAATGCTTTATGAGGATCCAGGTTGTAAAGTTGGTGATTAAATAGCCTGCAGAGGGCACAACCCGTCAAGACTGAGGAACATTGTCCTCCTAGGGACAATGTGATGATGAGTGGGCCTCTAAGGAATTAATGAGGTCAATGTTTCTCAACGGGTGCTCCAGAAAACATAAAATAAAAAACTTCAAGGAGAATAGCTTGCAATTGTAGAAAGATGTGGAAGAATGGAAAGCGAAAACATCAAAAGGCTTTCCGTATTATGAAGAAACATCAAGTTCAGATTGGTCATTTGCAGAAGAAGAATGAAAAGTATTGGAACTCGGTACAAAAAGTAGAATCTAGTAGGGCACACCTAGACCATCTTGTTACAGTAGCTGCAATCCAAAACAAGGACTGCATTTTCTTCCTGGAGGAACATTTTTTCTTGCATAAGAGACATGCAAGAATCTAGGTGTGGGGGAGATGTTGAGTCCCAATTTTGCTCACTTTTTATAATACTTATGAGCCTTAACCCCCTTATTTTGAACCCTTCTTATCTTTAAAAGCCCTCTTGTATTATATTTTGTGTGTTTTGACCAAGAGGGTGTTGTAAACTTGAAAGAATGCAAATTATTTCAAAATATATCATTTTACTTTAATTCCTAAGTATTTATGATCCATACATTTATGATCAATTTCTCTCTCTCAAACTTCTTTCAAAGCCAAAGACTAAATGTTGTTGTTATTCACCATGTATTTATAATCACAGTAGCCTATGTGAGAAAACTGTAATACAATGAGAAAATTTAGAGAAAAGAGAAAATGGCGGTGTATTGACTTGTTCAGTGAAGTCAAGCTGGTGAAGGAAGTGGTGGAAAATGTTCAAAAACTTAATTGGAATTTTGTGGTGGAAAATGTTCAAAATATTAATTGGAATTTTGCGTCATTCACATAAATGCAATTCTACATGATCAGAGAAGCAAGACAGAGGGAGAAATGGACTGTTGATTTGGGAAAGGAAAAAATTGTCGTACTGGAAAATCATTCGAACTTCATTGAAATTTTGTAAGCTGCATACCTGGACAAAAAAACAAATCAGAGAAAAATGGGCCTATTGATATTGACTCCGAAAAAGGAGAATGGAGACCTAAAAATTTTCTAGATATTGATAGAAATTTAATCGTGTAGACACGTAAGGATCTTGACTCGAAAAATGGAGAGCGGAGACCAAAAAATGTTTCAGTTATAAATTGAAATTCAACTGTGTAGATATCCCAAGGAAAAACAGAGAGAAATGGATGTATTGATTAATTTGATTTTGGATAAAAAGAAATTGGGAAACAGGAAAATGGGGCATTCGATTTTGACAGGCTAAAATATTCGAGATATCGATGGAAATTTTGTGCACTTGAAAGAAATTTAATGATGTAGATCTGGAAAAAAAATAGAAATTTGATGATGTAGATCTGAAAAAATAGTTGCAAAATTGTAATGCAAGGAGAAAATTCAAGGAAAGGGAAAATGACGATGTATGGACTTTCCGCAACGGAGTGAGGAAAGTGGCAAAAGATCTTTCTGGGAAATGGGCGTCTCGACTTGACCAGGAAAAGAGAGAGTTAACATTGATTGTGAAACTTCACAGATACGATGGAAAAGGAAGAAAATGGGCAGAATGGAGACCGATAAATCTGTCTATTATTGGAATTTTGTTCAGTCTATAAAAATTCAGTTGTTTGAGTTTTGTTTAGTTGATATAAATTCATTCAGACAGTAAAACGAGAGAAAAGGTGGGGAAATTATTCTGGGAAATTTGCATTTTTTTTTGTAACTTCATATGAAAAATTATCTTAAATTTTGTATATTTTTCTTAATATCATAAATCTATTTTAATTTTGGGCAAGTGGTTTTGAGAAGCCTATGATATTGTAACAAAACTTATTAAGTTAATAATATCATGATAAAATCGGGGTAAATATCTATGGTTAAGAACCTTGTTATATGGTAAGTTTATTGTAACTAGTAATTGCCCCTAAAGGTGTTAAAGTACACTAAAGGAATAGAAAATTTGGAAAGATCATCTAGCGACTCACTCCAATGCAAGCATCATTAATCATTTCTATGGGTGGAGAAAGATTGCTTCTCAATAAGAATATGTAGTTAACATATATGTGAAACTACTCAGAGACATTAGAAAGGGACATCCAAATATCTGAACAAGACTCCACCTGTTAGATTTTAACAACCGATGAGTAGAATTACGCTGCTATTAGGATTGAAGAAGGCATTTTCAATATTCAGAAAGAAGTCAACGTCAATTCCTCCGGTACAGTCTAGAGCGAGAGCAAGAGGAATGAGAATGACAACAAAGGTGGAACTGGAGTAGAGTGGCGTTCTTTTAGACGTGGAAAGAGGGGTGCTCTTCTAGGAAAAGAAATCTAACTTAGCTAATCATTTTCTCATTAAGTTCATTTATGTGCTAATTTGGAACTTCTAGGTTCTTATTTTTTTAAATATGAGAACTGTGATAATATAAAATTCCTTTTAGAAGGAAAAAAGGAAATTCAAGTGAAATAAGTAACACATCTCCCATGTGGTGAAATAACTAGGTTCTAATAACTGTTGTTCTAGATATGGCTACTTATCTAGGGAATTAGTATTCAAGTCATGAAATTGTCTGGGAAGGAGGCATTCTAAAGGTTGACTTGTTTAGGGCATGTAGCAATTGAAATTAGTGTTTGATAAGCCCTAAAACACTGATATGGATGATGGGAGTGATATGCCCAAATGGATTCGTAACAGCTACCCCCTAAAGCATGAAGTCGAAAAATGTAAATGTCGAATGAAATGCTTTACGATGTGATGAGGAGGTTTCGAAGTGGAAGGTGACCTGCATCAATTACAATACATATATCATGATATTTTTTTTTTCATGAATTGTTGAGGGAAGGCATACCCATGCTCAGCATATAAACTTTCATTACGTGTACATAGACAATCGTCTATAGATATAGACCCATGAATGGATGACCATCAGTGTAAGGCCAGTGTACATATGATTTAGTACTCCTGAAATCACAGCCTGAATGGACGAAACTACATCCAGGGGTCTTCTATCTCATTCAATCGTTCGCTCAAGTATGAGTCTAACCATGTGAATATGTGATCCGAAGTTGAACATGGGAATACACCGTCTAGATACCAACCAATGATGTAAGTCATTAACATATGCGAGACAAATCACCAATAATTATAATGATCCTCAAGGTACTGTAGCACATTCTGCATGGTGTGAATGGATGTTTTAATTTCGAATACCATACAAAGTCTTTTGGTTGAAGGCTAGTGATGTGAACCTATCGCAGGAAGTGAGAAACTTGCCATTGATGTATGCAAGTCTCAATGTACTGGAAGGGTGTTTCCAAGTCAAATTCTTGGATAATGTGTTGATGTCGACAAGAAGTGACTCGTCTCAGGAGGGTCTTGATGTATCCCACATCAATGACACAAAACGAGTGTAATGATTTTGGAGACAGAATTTGACTGACGACACAAGGTTCAGGAATGGCGGTCATGAAAATAAAGGTTTATGGTATTGCAAATGATGAATTTTAACTAGATTACTTCTATTGAACATGTCGGTGACACTGAAATGAATTGGTAGCATTAATCCAAAACAAAGTGATGGATGGTATGATAGGCCAACAGTATGATCACCATCAAGCTGATAATCCAACCCAAGTAGTCACAGTGATGAAGTGAAAGTGTCATGTTCAAGAGAAACTTGCTACCATAAAGTGGTTTACCCCTTTTTCCATTTCTCCCAGTCATTGCTGACCAATACCTCTTTATTTTTTATCAAGCTTGAGGAGTATAACATACGCTTGTTGTAAAATTCTACCCTTCGGGTGAATCCATCATTATGTGATGTTTTAACAAGTCTAGCGAAGGTGAAACTCGGTCTTGTCATGATCGACAAGTTTGTCGCTATTTTATGTTTTAACTATTTTAATGACAAACATAACTCGGTCCTTTTCATATCTATATAGTTTTAAAAGAGACGAAAAGAAAACCCCACAAGTTCTTTTTCGTAGATTTGTCTCTCAAGCCCGAAAAAGCGTAAAACAATGCGAGAGAGAACCCATTGACCATGTTCAGTCAACGTTTTCCTTTCTCATAAATAATCTATCTTAGTCTGGAAAAGGTTTAAACTTATATTGAGTAGATGTCATTTCCAATCTGTTAACGAGATGAAAAGGACAAGCGATCGGCAATATTTTCATATTTAGAGAGTCTGAAAAGAGCTTAAAGAGAACTCCACTTTGAGGAATGAGTGGTGTCTAGGATAGAAACTGGTTCTAGTGATGTTGGAACTTCTCAAAACATGTTGATTTATGTGAAGATGCTGGCTAATAAGACCAATCATTGCAACTATTCTTCAAAAAGGGTAAAACAACCAAGTGAAAGTGTATGATCGGCCAAGCAGATAGTGACGATGGAAGGAGAAAAACCAAGGCTCATCTGAAGGAAAAAGCTAATAGAATGGCAGTCATGAGGGTTAAAATGGAGATGGGTTCATTTTTACACAATCTTGAACCATAGGGAACTATGCTTGGATTCAGTTTCATGTTTACACAAGCTTGAAACTAAAAACTATGCTTGGATTCAGTTTCATGTTTACACAAGCTTGAAATGAAAAACTATGGTTGAATTCAGTTTCATTTTTACACAAGCTTGAAATGAACAACTATGCTTGAGATTAGTTTCCATGCCCCTAGCATGATGACTCAAAACTAGTGCATGCCCCTCAAGCTTCATTGCATTAACCTAGGTAGACAACTCATGGCTATCAAGTGGATGGAATTGTTAAAAAATTATATATTACAGAGCAACGAAACACATAAAATATTGCAGAAATATAAAAAAAGAAAATGCATAAAACAAGAGAGACATAGATATATGTGGTTCACCCAGTTTGGGCTACATCCACGGAGAAACAACCAGTCCTTCAATTTATATTATCCAACAAACTGAAGAGATACAACCTACAGCATATCTGCTGTAATTCCCTCTTCGCTCTCAATCTCCTCTCTTTTCCTCACTCAGAATACAGATCTACATAGACGCAATACAATTCCCTCATATATAGCGAGGGGTTGCCTTCTAGGGCAAAAAACCATAAAAAACCATAAATTAAACATAACTTCTACCGTCGGATCTCTACCTAATGAACAACCCAAATTGACTACAAAATTACAACATTTTACAAGGCAATTTTACATCTATTCTTAGCTTCGAGGGTGCTGTCCCAAATCCCCCCACCAGGGGGGGGCTCCCAAAAGGTCGCAATCGCCCCCCTGGACCCCCCCTATAGTGAATATTTTATGGGAGGCGTTTTTGCCCCATTTTGAATTGGGGTCAAATACAGCGATACCTTTGAATACAGAAGATAATCAGGCTCCACAGCCAACAAGCTTGAAACGAAAAAATATGCTTGGATTTAGTTTCATGTTTACACAAGCTTGAAATGAAAAACTATGCTTGAATTTAGTTTCATTTTTGCACAAGCTTGAAATGAACAACTATGCTTGAGATTGGTTTACATGCCCCCAGCATGTTGACTCGAAACTAGGTGCATACCCCCTAAGCTTCATTGCATTCACCTAAGTAGACTACTCATGGCTATCAGGTGGATGGAATGAAGGTTCATTTATGAGACTAGGTGAAAGACTTGACTAGGATTTTAAGAGATATAATCAAAGACTCGAATTGGAACTTTGCTCTAGGGGACCTTATTTTATTTTTTAATGATCTTGTCACAAGACAAGGAACTCTACTCAAATTACTTGTTTCATTTTTTAATGAGCTTGACACAAGACAAGGAACTATGCTCTGGGACCTGTTTCATTTTTTAAAAAGGTCGACACATTAAAAGAACTATCCTCATATTCCTTGTTTCATTTTTTAACGAGGTTGACACAAGACAATGAACTATCCTCGTATTCCTTGTTTCATTTTTTAACGAGCTTGACACAAGACAAGGAACTATCCTCGTACCCTTTGTTTCATTTTTTAACGAGGTTGACACAAGACCAGGAACTATCCTCATGCCCTTTGTTTCATTTTTTAACGAGGTTGACACAAGACTAGGAACTATCCTCATGCCCTTTGATCACGACTCATAAGAGGTCATGACTTCCAAGAGGTTCTCATCAAATGGAAAAGCAATGCTTTGGAAGGGATCCGTAGCAAGGAATCCATTAGATATATCTGGTTCCAATTCCCCCAGTACATAATGTACAACATTGCTGAATTGATCGTGAGTTGATGTAGGCATGGAACGGTTTGCCACATAATTAACCCGTGGTGGGAATGATACCATTGGTACAAAAGGACCACTTAGAGAAGATGGTTGACTATAAGTCATATTTGGACCGGGCAACGAAAGCTGGTCAATGGTGACAATTCAACCTTCATGTGGGAAACAAATCACTCGAAAGAGTGTTGAAACAATAGCTCCCATGTCATAAACATAGTCGTGCCCAAGAAGTAAATTGTAATCTAAAGGGCCTAGGACTACCATTACATTGAGGTAAACAATTTTTCCTCCCAAAGTAATAGAAAACTGAGGAAGGATCCCTAATGGTTGATTGGTTTCTTTGTTAAAAGCCAACAGATTCTGAGTAACATGCACAAATGGCAGCGAACTGAGCGCTTTCCAAGCGGTGGAGGAAAGGCTACTCATAGATGCACCTTCATCTATAATAGTACTAGGTACAATCATATTACAAACCTATACTATGATCTGGAAAGGCACATAAGAAGGAAGATGACATTCTACTAGTCAATTCAAATCGAAGGAAGTGACCAGACTACTTGGAGGGGGTATTGTAGAAATGAGAGAATTAACCCCTTGAGTTACGAGAGAGGGAGGATTTTCCTCCTGTCTTGATGGAACAGGAGGATTGACTCCAATCTCATTGGAATTTGAAGAAATGAAAAGAACATGAGTGGTATCATATTCACTCTCTTCAGGAAAGGTATGATTAACTGAAGGTGAAATCGGGTCAACTATTTCCTCAACCTGTGATTGGTCAAGTATAGACAAATGGGATTCACATTCATATAGAGTGGGTTTGACCGACGGTTGGTTTAGGTCAGTCACTTTATCAACTAGTGAAAGATTAAGTGATAGTCCCCTGTAACCAGATGGAAGTCACTACGGTGAAGTAGGACGATTATCCAACACTTTTTTGGCTTCATCCAAATAGGGAACAAGGTGAATGGGGTGATTCCCTTCACATAACCTACATGGAAGCTTAACTTTACCTTTCTTTCCATGAACTTTACTACCACTAGTTGATGGTGTGTCACCAGCATGATCTCCAAAAATTAATGACACGGGATGATGTGAACGAGAAGATCATTCTTCTATGATTTGAGGAATATCAGGACAATTTTGGTCTCCCGTACAAAGTTTGCATGGATTTCAAACTTTGTGAGGCTTGACGGACGGTTTCTCATTAGATGTTGCCTTCAAAGCAATGGTTTCTTAGTTTCCCCTCTGTTGAATTTGCTTCTTCTTCTTCTTCTTCCTTTTCTTCTTCTTCTTAGCCACCTGGTTACTAGTATCAATACTTTCACCGAGCGAAGAGGAAGAAGGGGAGGAAGAAACAACCGAGGAAGAGGGCAAAGGGTCAACTTTAGAATCAACTAGAGGTTGATCTTTTCCAGTTTGAGGAGTACTCCATTGTGAAGAAATAATGACATTTTGAACCAAGGAGGTTGAAAACAAGCATACTGGCAAAGTCCTGGAAGGGATAATGTAGCCATATAAGGAGCACCAATATTTCCAAAAGAAGGAAAAGGAATTCCTTGATTAGTGGACTCTATATTTTTCGCCATATGTCTCAACCTAAGATCAACTAAGGAGTGAGCATGGAGGATGTTATCCATGGTCAATTAATTTTATTTTAATCAAAGTAACATAACAAAAAAGAAGGGATAATCTAGGAAAAAGGTTTACTAAGCAACTGTGAATTGCAGAATACCTGCCTGCGAACCGAGAAGTACGGGTAGGTAATCTCCCTGAATGTTGTATTCGGTGTATCACAGTGTACAAGGCGGCCAACTCGGTTACCTAGGGATGCATAGCAACCTAGTGTTGTCCTCCCATAAATACCCGAAAGTACGTGGAAGCCCAATCTGTATTAGCGTTGTCTAATGCAAAATCACATAGTGAGAGCATTCCCATATACTTTACGTATTGTAACACTGCCCTATATACCCAAAGGTACGTGGACGAGCTATGATATACTCATGTACGTGGAATGAGGTATCACATTCGAGATGTATTGCAAACAAGTTAGGGGCAGCTGTGATGTTTTATGACACCGGAGCATGTCTCTAGCCTAGACCTCTAAATGTTTTTCGTTAAGTGACAATGCTCCATTAGGTAAATTGAGGTTAATTTTAAGTTGATCTTGCTTAGGAATTTGCCTTTCAAGTTCACCACACAATGTATTCTGAAATACCTAGGGATGCAACTATTATGATAAGCATTCTTTCCATTCAATTTAACAATGAAAATCTTAGCTAATAGGGATAGAGAAATCATATTTCTTTCGATCAAAGAGCAAAGAGCACAATCTAATGCAATTTCCATAAACTATTCCTATGAGCACACACAAACTTTTTTAATGAAAAATGCATGTATTTCTTTTCGATTTCTTTAATGTGAATATGAACAGAATTAAACTAATGCACATACAATCAATCAACCTTTTTTTCAAGAACGAAGACTTTATGGCAGTTCTTTTTCGAAGGAAAAGAAGACTTTTACGACACTTTCTTTCGAACAAAGATTAATCGACTATAATCTAACTTTGACTATGGATCAATAATGTCAAAGAAAACATTTAAGAAACATTAATAAACCAAGTCAAAGTAGGGCTAGCAAAGGAGATAAAAACTTGTTTTCTAAGACATGACATTCATTGACCAATCAACAAGCAATCAAATAGAAGAAATTTGGCAAAAAACTCAATCCAAAGGTGGGAAACTGACCCTAGGAGGATCAACATAGCCCTGAATGGGAGACAGTGCGCTTCAGAGCATTGTCCCTAAGCCAAGGGTGCTCTGCAGTGCACTGTGTCTCTCACAAGCCTGTGCTGGTGACAGTAAGCCATTTCAAGAGGCAAATTGACACAGTTTTCAACCAAAATTCAATGCAATAGAGCTGAAATACAATCAATGAAAACAAGTAGGGTCTGCAAGAGTGTCCTAGGAGGTGGATAAGCTACTAGGAAGGATTATATTCCCCAGTGGAGTAGCCAATTTGTTTTGGAGAATTTGGTATCTATGGATAAATACTAATTCCTTGTATAAGTAGCCATATCTAGAACAACAATTTAAAGCACTTTAGCCTTTTCCTATAAGCAATAGATAAGACAAATAGGATGAGAAGACCTACTTGTAGTTTCGCTTTCCTCTTGTCTCCTTTGTATCAGTCTCATCGCTCCTTCCCATACTTAACACGCTTGAGAAGTACTTGTAAACATCAACAGAAGACAAAGAACCAATCAAAGCAAAAGATTTGTTGATTACAAGTAAATGGAATCAGATACATTCACACATATAAGCATCATATAACAAGATAAGCATATGGAAAAAGGTTCAAATACTTTATTGAATAGAAGGTAGAATTACAACCATGAAGTCTGATTTGAATTCACTCCTCTAGCTTTGATCCCATCCACATCACATCAAAAGCATGACACTCCGGCACCATAACAATACTTGTCTCAAAGTCAATTCTCATGGCAACATTATCTCCTTACAATTCATCAAAGTCCAGCCCCTGATCACTTAACTCATTCCTCATCCATTTTCGAGCTCATAGTAGTTGATAAGTGAGGGAAACTTCTAGAAGACTCCAAGAGATAAGAATATTCCCCAAACCCTATGTGAATTTCGCTCAATCTTGCCCAGTGCAGGTCAAAGAGGACCTTAGTACTCTGCAGAGCACGTTGGCATGGACTTAACTGCTCTGCATCGCACCCTTACATGGGTCTACATGCGTTGGTCCCTTTAGAGATCATTTCAGGATGCCTTCAAGTCATGAAACTATCAGGAAGGAGACATTCAAAAGGTTGACTTTTTTAGGGCATGTAGCAACTGAAATTAGGGTTTGATGAGCCCTAAAACATTGATCTAGATGATGGGAGTGATATGCCCAAATGGATCTGTAACAATCACTCTATGTTGGTAGAGGGTCTAGTCTTTTGTAAATCAAGTTGTCATGGTGATAGGCTTATGGAGTAATTTTGTAGCCACATGTATGGGCTAATGATGATGTAATAGTCATGATGTATTATGTATTTCAATCATTGGTCCATAGGAGTTTATCATAGGAGCCATGTATGTAAAATGCTCATGGAGCCATGTACGTATGTCGTACTATCATTGGGTTATTTAGTCATGAGTCATGTGGTCATGTTATGGTCATATATTGGTCATGTATGAGGTCTTTGTATTGTTGCTACAACCATGTATATATATATTGTAATATTTCATCAGTCATGGTCATGTGGACTCTTGGTCCACATTGTGCTTCTTTCCATGGGCAAGGAAGCAATGTTGCAATGGGAATATTTCACTTTAATATGGAGATGATGTTAGAGATGGCATGTGTTCAGGGGTTTCATCTATTTTCTCTTATTTATTTCATCCATTCATTATTATACATCATGGTCCGCTTAGAGGTGTTCATGGTGTGCCTCATACTATGCTATGAAAGTTGGAGTTTTTGACCTCATGTTTTGAATAGAGAGGTCGATTGATGTTGTTGCTTTGTGGTTGTTATGGAGAGTTTTGGTTGATGCTCATGTGCACATTGTTGCATGTTGTTTCTCATTATGATGCTTTTGATTGATGATTGTATGGTTGCCTTACGTTGGCATATTGTTGCTTACTACTAGAGGTTATTGGTTGGTATGTTTCTATGGATGATGGTTGGTGATGTGTTGCTTGTTGCTGATGTGGAGAGTATGGTCATTGGTTGATATGCACTACTTTTTAGAAATGTAGAGGTTTATTGCTCCAATATTTTTGCTTCAGTTCTTGTTGCCTTACTAGATGGAGTTGACCCTTTTCCATTGATGTAAAAGTGGGAGTGAAAGAGGAGATTGGTCCAAAGTTTGTGTATGGTTGCCATTAATGCTAAAGGGGGAGATTGTTGGCATTACGGTTCGCATAGATCCAGCTAGCTGATGTTGGCATTGGTTCATGGTTGCAGCTAACTCATTTTGGCATTGATGTCAACCCTTGTAGAATAGTTGATGTTTGGATTCCTTCATTGTAGCATGGTTGCAACTAGTTGAGTTGGCATTGAGATGAATGTTTTGGCATTGATGTCAACCTTGTGATGTATTGATGAACAAATAATAGAATTGTTATGATTGATGATGAGTTAGTACACTAGCTGAGTTGGCAACTAGGTCTTCATGCTTATACTCATGGCAATGAATTTTTGTAGTGTGGTGGCCTTATGTTGATGATGGAGATGTGCTACAGTGTATTGCGAGTCTATTAGAGGTGTTGCATCTTGTGCAGATGTTTGTTGGAGAGTGGAGGACTTGTTGGCACTCTTTCCAACCTTGTTTGTTGGCATTTTAAGTCAACCTGGTAGTGACACTTGGGAGACTTTTTTATCTACTTGTAGAGGTGTTACTGAGCTTAGCAAAGGTTTGGAGGTGAGTTAAAATGTTGAAGAAGAGGATCCAAATGGTGGTAGAGATTATGAGATGAGGGTTTGTGGTTTTTCCTTATTCTCTATCCTAGTCGCTCCCATGGAGGCTTATCCATGTGAATGAAAGGTTCTAGTCATCGGGAAACATGCATGTGTAAACGATTGAAGGCTACAATCAAGTTTAGGTAGTGTTGTGCATGCGACTGAGAATTTTCATGAAAAATCCTTCGCATTCCTCATGCAAATCAGATGAAAATTGGCATGGAAATTCCTAGAGACTTCTAGAATAAGTTTCAATTGTTGGGAATGGTTTGAAAAGGTCCTCCAATGATGTGAACACCTTTAATGCATAAGTAGTGATGTTAGTGTATTGATTTAGTCCAAATTGTGTGCCCTTGATCCCATGTCTAAGATGAATTTCGATCAACGCTTTTTATATACATCACTTTAGAGTTGAGTATTGTTTGGTTGAGTATGAGAGTGAGTTAGAGAAGGATGCATTGTGTGGGTATGCTTCAGAGCCATAGTGAGCTTGATTGCTTTAGTGTATGAGCTCTAATGGAAGCAATATGAGAAGATCTATTTCTTGAAGCATAATATTGATTCAAATATCCATATTTCAGATCTGTGATGCATAGAATTGTAGCAGAGTTTGGTATTGATGGACCTCCATATTAGCGACTCTCACATTTATTTTTGCAGAAGCTGCTGATGCATTTGGTACATAGCCATAGTGTCTTATGTTGTTGATTGTATTATGCAACATTCATATTTTGGTGTGAGGGCTTGTTATGAGTTTTTTTCAGCTCCTAGTGATATTATTCAATTTTTGTTGGATGGATTGTGGCCACTATTTTGCTAGAGTGGAAAACATATATTTGTGGTGTTTTTTATTGTGATTTGCAGAGAGTCTTGTTGCTAAGACCATATTTGTAGAGCTGAAATATTGTTGAGCAAAGTTTCTTGGATCCAGTTGGAGAATTTATGAAATGAGGTCCACATAGTGTTGAGGAGCAGTAACTTCATGAGAGAGGAGCAGTGATTTCGAAGCTTCGATGAAAGGAACAGTTTCTCCATCCAACCAAAGTTGGAAAGTCCAATCAAAGTTGGGCGAGGATCGTTGATTGTGGTGGCCTTTAGCAGATGGTAGTTTGTAGATCCGTGTGAGAATAGATTCTTCTGAGCTTATCAGTAGAATCGAGTCTCCTGACTTATTGGTGTTAGCCTATTGTGTATGAGGTTGAGTCTCCATGCCGATGGGAGTCAACAAATCTATGTAAAAGACAATTTTTCTTAATAAAAGATTTAGAGCAACGCAATAGCAGTAAGGTTTGTTTTTTTCCTGGTGAAGGGTTTTCCACTAGATATCTTGTGTTTCTTGTGTGGATGTGTTTTGATGTGATTTTTATTGTTGCACTCAAGGTTACTTTGTTTTAGTTGCTTATATGATTTATGTTCATGAGCTAATCTATTGTGTTGTTGGTGAATATATGTGTAATTCAGTTAAAGTTTAAATTGGTAAAATTATTAAGAAGATCAAACTACTGATTCACCTCACTCCCCTCCTCACCCCTCTTAGTAGTGCTCAAAAGTTTGCAACAGTCTATTGTGTAAATTACAAGTTATCCTTTCTCGAAATTAAAGCGAAATAGAAATTATTTTATATATATTGAACATCTCTAGAGAGAAAAAGCATAAATTATCATTTACAATGAAAAAATAAATGACATAAAGACAAAATAGTGTAGGGATAGATTGATTTGTATAAATGGCCTTTAGCATAGCGATTATTTTTCTAAAACCTACCAAACTAGACAATCATCTTGGGAAAAAATAAGAACCAAACAAAAAAAAATCATGAAAATCCCTGCTGCCCTAAGGTATAACATATTGGATATGCGTTTGACTCTAAATTAATTTAGATTCACAAAAAAAATTAACAACATTTTATAAAGTTTACATTAAAAATCATTTTAATTTATTTTTCAAATATTTTAATTTTATTTTTTTCCTCCACTTTGATTGATTGTGGTTTTTATGCTCTTATTAAGTAATGATGACAATGTACCATCATATATTAATAAATGACAAACTGAAGTCAGTCGCATTAAATGGTCTGTGAGGTTTATATCGCATTCGAAAAGTCTTTGGGTATCGAATTATTTAGCGTTTTGCCTAAAAGTTAAAATATTAAACCTAAAGTAAACATTACATAAACAAAAATATTTATTTTTTAAAATACATTATTTTGTATTTTCTTAATTTTTATTGTTCTTCGTGTTATTTGACAATGATATCAACTTGTCATATCACTACTGACATTACTGAAACAAATTTCTCTTTCAAGTAGAATTGACTATCACCTGCATGGCACTTACAACGAGAATTAAATAGGATCAACTTATTAATTTAAAACAAATCTCTCCTTAAATAGAATTAAAATGCACTTACATTTGCAAATTCGAACTTTTTACAAAATGACACATGAATTCGTGCATTTCATTTTGCCGTAGTCTTTAACGCGACTTTTTGAAAGCCTTTCCGGCGATTTTTTCCGGTGAAAATCCGGCAGTGATTTATGGAAATCCAAGTTTGATAACTAATTTCTGCACAATGAAACTGTCCCAAGGGTTTTTCAGGGTGCTGAATCCGAATATGCAGTTAAAAAACCATTTTAACTGCAACAAATCATAATTTCAGCTCAATTTCTTCCGCCGGATTCCGTCACCGGAATCTCAAAAAGTCGCATTATAGACAACTCCTTTCATTTTCAGTATGTTTTAGTTACTTATTCGCCTCTTTAATTTATAGTGTTTAATTAGATTCGATTTACTTTCCAACACACTTAATTTTATTATCAGGACAAGAGAAGAGAACTGTAAGATGATAATTTGGAGAATAGTTACTTATTTGTCTCTTTAATTTATGGCATTTAATTATATTCCATTTACTTTCCAACACACTTAATTTTATTATTTGGAGAAGAGAAGAGAATTGTGTGATGATAATTTGGAAAATAAAGTGCAATTTTAAAACATTGTGCTTTATATTATATTTAATATATTTGTTTTTTAACCAAAATTATTTATCATTACATGTAAATTAAATTGATTTACATGTAAATTCAATTGATTTGTATGAGTTTAATTTTTATTATTATCTCCCAAATTATTTATCCATTGAATAGAAAAATTTAAAATATTACTTTTGTATTTTTTGCATTTTATTGTCTTTGTTTTATTTGGGAATGATTTCACTAAGTATCATACTAATACTTAGAGTGGTGAACATTGCTGGCACAAATCACATCTAGTAGTGACAACAATGAAGTACCAGCATGGAGATGTTCCTAGAAAATCACATTCCACAATTTGTGCTAAAATAAATGTTTGACAAGGTGAAGGTAGCTAAAATGTTTGACAAAGTGAAGGAAACTTTAGTCCTGGCACTAGCAAACATTAATTTGTGCAAAAATCCAATTAATTACTTGAGTGTCCATCCAACATAACAACTGACACATTCATTGATTATAAGCTTAGGAAGATACATGACACCTAACACGTTCATTGATTATAAGCTCAGCAAGAAGGCACCCAAGACTACACATCCACATCTGCTAGGTTGCATGCACGAAGAAGTTGTATGAATTTTAAATATATTTGAATCATTGATTTGAAATGGGGACCTAAAGGCTTCTTGTCAAGAACAACAAGAACCTCTCCCACTCCAAAGCTTAAACAATTTCCAAGATCTATGCTTATGATTGATAATTTGCGGAATTAAAAGAATTTGAAATAGGTGTATGCTTTGTTTTCCTTTAACTGTTCAAGTGCTTTAAGTTGATTTGCTTAAACTGATATAAAAACATATAACAACAAATAATGCAAATAATAACCAACACACATAACAACAGTATAATTAGGAGTTCACCCAAACCTCTTGGGCTACATCTCTATGAGCTCTTGTCAACTCGACTAGTCTCTTTGGGATTATGGCTTGAATTCTTTTACAAGCCTTTGACTCAACTCCATAGGTTTACAACTGAACCAATGGGCTTAGAATGCCATCTTACCCCTGGCTGTCCTTTAGCTGCAAACAGATCTAGGCTTCTCTAGACTAATTCTTTTAGTCAGTTCTCTAAGCTTCTTGAGCTTCTGGCTTCTTTGACTCCCTCAGAATTCTACACTGTCTCTGGAATTCCTTCTTCTACCTTCTGCACAACAAACACCAGCAACAGCTTGATCCTTCGATCTCTTTGCCGTCTGATACTTCACTAAAGCATTTAGGTGCTACCTCCAACCTGTGGTGGCTTCGCTCTGTTAAGCGCTATGGCTCTGCCTCCCAACCTCTGGTGGTTATCCTCCCTTTGGCACTCTGGCTCTACCTCCCAACCTCTGGTGGCTATCCTCCCTTTAGAGCATCTCTGGGTTCATCGTGTTTTTATAACACGTTCTGTTACAACAATCACTTAAAGCGTGAACCGAATGTTCATTAAAAGAATCAATTTACAAATGAAAGGAACGGCGGGCACGGGTAACCCAACCATTCGGCCTTCCTCCAGCATAAATCCCGAAACAGAGCCCAATAATGGAATACACGGGAAAAATTCACAAAAACCCAATTGTGAGCCTAAAACCGGAACTCAAATGAAATTTAGCCATATCTATATTCCTTTCGGGTCTGCGCATATCGCAAGTCGCATGTTGTAATGTGCAGCTCTTTTATATGGCTGTGATCCCATTCACCGATCATCGATATCGGTGCTATCGCATTTCGGCATATCACATGGCATTAGGCCTTCATTTTGATCGTCGATCGCCGAAACTGATATCCAATCGCAATCGCATATCGCATTGTCACATGGGTCTGAGTTCTGGTGCTTTACCCCTCCAATCGCTGATCACTGATATCGTCGTCACTGATCGCACATGTAAACGACCCAGGGTCTGTTCCGATATCGCATGAAGGCCTTCCTCCAATGTGATATATCAGAGATCGCAATCGGGGAGTCCTTCCGCCTCCATTTAAGTCCTCCCTTTGAACCTTTCTAATGCAATTTCTTTAAGGAACCCTTAAGTCCGCTTTAATAAGAAATTGCCTCCTTTTCTAAAGACATTCGACAATTTTCATTTTACAATAACTCCTTTATCCAGAGTCTGTTTTGGTCTATTCAAATTGCATTAGATTCAGAATGAAAAGATCTACAATGAGACTATTTCCAAGAGCATCCTTTGACTTTCATTTTTGAGTAAAAATTCATCTAGGGTCATTTTCTGATCACGCCTCCCCATTGGAAATCTTTTGGACCCCAAAATACTGATCTATTGATTTGAGTAGTAGATGAGAGTAACAACACCCTCTTCTTTCAGCCTTCATACACTTTCCTTGCATAGCTAGTGCCTCTGAGCCAAAACTCAAAGATAGTCAACACTTTCCTTCCTGGATGTGCTTGTCCTTCAGTTAAGAACTGTCTTCCTCCTTGTCTTCATGCAGAACTCCTACTGAGAAGGTTACAATAGGTAGTTTAACCCTTTCTTCCTTGATCATTGATACAAGGTGGCTCAAACAAATGTGAAGTTACATATTCTTCACAAAAATTTACATTTATACATGTTTGACATATTGTCAACAACAACATAATTATAGACAACAACTGGATGGCCTAAACTCTTGTTTCAACAAAAGAAACAGAAATGTGAATTACCTTCATGTCTTACATTTGCATACAAATGATGGACTAGACAACAAGCCCACAAAACATGCCTTTAAAACAATTGACCCTTGAATTCAAGCATGTAGAAAAGGAATTCTATAGTTCTTTTTCAAAGATGAAACACTTCATCATCATCTCCATCCTGGAGACCAAATCAACTTTTCCCAAGTCAGGATTACATTACATGCATGTTTACAACAAAGTAATCAACCCTTCAAGTTAATCACACATACATGTTCAAATACAAGGAAATCATCAACATCCCTGTGTTCATGCACATCATTCTTATGCATGCATTTCATCCTTCAACTTTCGCTTAAGTACACTATACTTTCAAAGCTGAAATGAATAAATATGTATTAACTGATTGTACATTGTACTTTCAAGTCAAACATTAGACTCATGATCAAATGTAAAAATTGGTTCATACCTTTCAATGTTCAATAATTAAACTAAGCCACAAGAAACACTTAGCTATGTGACCTTGTTAAATAAATGTTATGAAAATCAAACTTCACTAGTAATATAATCTTTTCAATAAAATATATTTGCAAACCATTGTTTATTTTTCATTTGGCCTTTCCACATCAAATGACGTGGCTCCCTCTTTATCTTTATTATGATAGAAATTTTGTGAGATGGGTGTCTGCTATTTTTTATCTGTGCACATGCATACAATTTATTTAAATTTATTTGGTCATTGAGATTTTGATTATAAAATATTTTATTTATAGTAAATGAACAATTAATTAAATATGCACTTGATATCTATATATATATATATATATATATATATATATATATATATATATATATATATATATATATATATATATATATATATATATATATATATATATATATCTATATATATATATGTCACTTAGAATATATAGTTTTTGGTTTTATTATCATTTAATCATATTAATCTCCAATTTTTAGTATAACCTCTTAAATTTAATATTCAACTTGTTGAATAGTCAAGGGCTCCACCTAATTCTCAAAATGTGAGGTGGTAAAACTACCACGTGTTCAATTTCCATGGGTATGAAGAAACAAACATGTTCCAATTCATATCCAAAACAGTCACCTAAAACCCTTGATATCAAATTTCATATCTCTACCTATCGAGTGATTCAGGGTGGTAAGCAGTGGTAGATCATGGACTTAGATTGGCCAAACATGTAATGGATCTCAACAATTGAATATAGGGTCATATTTTTATCTATCTAGTCATCAAACATATCAACCTTATTTAATTTGGTAGCCAGTGACAACTATGCTATTGTTGTTATTGATCATGGACTTAGATTGGCTAGATAGGTAATGGATTTCAATGCTGAGTTAAAATATAGGGTCATATCAATAATTTTTTTTTTAAATAAAAATACCTTGTTAATACAAAGAAATATTAACTAGAAATAATCATGAGAATTTTTATTTATGCAAATGACAAATAATCATATAATAATACAATAATAAAGCTAGAAATGTGAAATGTATTTCAAAAAACTTGATTTACATGAAGTCACCAATATATAGTTTATGATTTTGGTGTTCTACATTAAAGGAATGAATTCTATGTTTATGGATTAATCCAATGGGTCTCGGGAAATATGTTGTAATCAAGTATTGTATTTTGAAGTAGACTATTTTATCTAATTTTGGATTATGTTGGAAGATATTCACCTCGAGAGACCCATATATGTTTAGTATTGGGATAATAATTTTATTTCATGAGTTTGTAGATGATACTGAAAATGGAAGAAAATAATAATGTAACTCCCAATATAACTATAATCAGACCATAAATTTTACAATTAATATAAATATTTTCATATTATATATATAATTTATTAATATTTATATTAAAAAAAACATATTTTATATATTTGATGCAAAAAAAAATTCAAATTTGATTAATTTTTTTATATAAATAATAAATACTATAATTCAATATCAAGTTTACTATTAGTAATTAAAATATAATGTAACTCCCAATATAACTATAAAAAAACCATAAAGACCTTCCTCTGGCTAGCCGGTACAAAAGGAGCTTTGAAGACCTCGGGGAGAATTTGTTTGGGTCAGAGCTAGTTAAGCTCTGTAGTGCTCAGGATCTCATAATTTGCAACGGTCTAAAGAAGTGGCCCAATTCTAGCCAGATGACCTGCATCCATGGGCTTGGTAGCAGTGTGGTAGACCATATTATCTCCGATCTCCCTCTATACAACGAAATAACAAATTTTGACATCTTAAACGACCACGAGCCTAACTCTGATCATAGGCCTTTACTTATAACTCTCAATTTTGTCATGCATAGAAATCCCATAGAAGATAATCCTTATAGCCAAAAGAAGTTAATATTTGATAGAAATAAAAAAGATCTCTTTCTAAATGAATTAAAAACTAATTTGCTTCCTTTATCTAGTATAGACAACATAGAAGATCTCTATCATAATTTTACTACAACCCTATCATATTCTATTAATAAGTTCTCAATTGAAGTTTCAAGTAATAAGAGAAATAGCAAAACCAACCCAAGGTATGACAAAGATTGTAAAAGTGAGAGGAGAGCAATTAAGGAAGTTGTTGATGAATCTCTTAAAATTGGCAAGATAAAAATATACAAAGCCCTAACTAAAAGGAAAAAAAGGTAGTATATTCGTAAAAGACAAGAGAATCTCTTACACCTCTCTAAGGTAGCTCCTAAGAAATTTGGAGGCAAATTCTAACAAGGAAAACTAAAGATAATAATAAAATTGCTTTACATGATTGGAATTCCTATCTTAAAAAGATTTATGAATCTCCAAATGTCATGGATAACTTTGAAACCCTTCTCACAATGAAAGAAGTTTTCTCATTAGAATACATTGATTTTGGGGTTAATCGCTTGGCTAATGGGAAAGCTAAGGACATTGAAGGTTACCAGGTGAAAATCTTAAAAATTGGAGGTCCTGTCCTCATCCCCCACATTCACAAGCTTTTCAATCAAGCAGTCAAGCAAGGGTTCCCTAAACCATGGACTCAAAGCCTCATTACCCCTATTTTTAAAAGTGGGGATACAAATAACCCCTCTAATTATTGGACAATTATGATCATCCCTCTCCTAGCCAAGTTATATGGTATTATTTTGGAGAGGAAGTTGAGCATATGGCTTCAAAGTGAAGGTAAGCAGGCTAAAGGCCAAGCGGGTTTTAGAAAGCAGCACTCAAGAACAGACCACCTCGTTACGCTTAGGATCATTGTGGAGGAATGCTGCAATGATAAATCCAGTCTCTTTTGTTGCTTTGTGGACTTTAGAAAGCCTTTCGATACAATTCCTAGAAACAACCTTTGGAACAGATTAAATGAGCTAAAGGTTCCTTTTGAGTTGAGAGCTGCCGCTATAAGGTTATACGAGAATGTAATTGCCAAGTTAAAGAGAAATGAGGGGTGGTCGAAAGATATTAAGTGTAATATCGGAGTTAAACGGGGTTGCCCCCTCTCCCCTACCCTATTTGGCATTTACATCGACAAGCTAGAAGGTTGTTTAGAAGAAGAAGGATGTGCTAGCACAATCTTAGCTGGGATAGACATCATCCTTATTCTCTACGCTGACGATATTGTTTTTCTCGCAAGGTGCCCCACTGATCTTGATAAGCAACTTATACTTCTTAAGGATTTTTGCTCTACCATGGGTATTATTGTTAACACTGAGAAAACAAAAGTTATGATTATCAAATCCAAGAAGGACACTTATGCTAATTTTATGTATGACAATAGTAACTTGGAGGAAGTGTCTTCCTACAAGTACCTAGGAATTGATATTCATTACAATCTCAACTAAAACTATAGCATTGAGAAAAGGATTAATGGGGGATGGAAAGCTTATTTTAGTCTTGAAAATAATTGTAAAACAACAAACTTCATAATGTGGGATAGAAAGAAGTTCCTCTTTGAAACTTTAATCACTCTGGTTATCTTATATGGATGTGAGGTTTGGGGTTGTAGCATCTCTAGAGAATCCTGGAGAAAGATTGAGCAAATCCAGAAGCATTTTATAACGTATAACCTCAAAATTAAAAGCAACACACCCTATCCTATTCTCCTTATAGAAGTGGGTCTTTTCCCTATCGAGAGCCTAGCTATGACTAGGCTTCTATTGTACAACCTCAAACTCAATAACATAGGAGACCATAGACTTCCTAAGCTAGCTTTAAATTCCACCCAAAAACACCTAAGGCTCAAATGAGGTTGGTATAAAGACACGAGGGTCTGGTTTAACCATTGGGAGATCAATGAGAATGTTGCATTTCAAAACATTAATAACATTAAAAATATTGTTACTTCTAGGTTCAAAGAAAAAATGTGGTGTGAGAAAGATTTAGTAGCTAAAAGAAAATTAAGATATTATAAGGAGGTCATCAACCCCACCCTAGAAGATGAAAAGTATCTCTCTATTTTAACTAGCTCAGAGAAGAAAAATAATATAGTCAATATTAGAATGAACTCTCATGAGCTCCATAGTGAAACGGGTCGTTGGGCAGTTCCTAAAACACCATGGATGGAAAGGTTCTGCCATCTCCATGAGAATACGAACATCAAGGATGAAAATCACTTCCTCTTAGAGCATGTACAACCACAATAGATCTCAGTTTCAAAATCTTTGTTGCAATACTAACCTTCCTAGCCTTTTACATTGTCAAAATTATAGTGAGCTCGGGAGGCTTCTCTTCAAGCTTTTTGAGCATAGGAATAAAATCTTAAATCAAACTAAATAATCGTTTCTTTAGGTCCGATAGACCAAAATTTAGTCTCAGTGGACGTTAACCACCACCACCATCATCATCTATATATATATAAAGATATATAATTTATTTATTTATTTAATAAATTTTATATTAAAAATATATATATTTTAAAAAAAAATTCATAACTATTTAAATTTTCTATATAAATAATAAATACTATAATTTCAATATCAACTTTTCTACTGTTAATTAAAATATCGCCTTCTTCCTCAACCCTTCACTTCGCTTCACTTCACTTTGTCCGGTATCGCCTTCTTCCTCAACCCTTCACTTCACTTCACTTCACTTCACTTCACTTCACTTCACTTTGCCCGGACTAAAAGAAATATAAAATGAATAGAAAATTTGGATTAACACATATAAATATAACCTTGCATGTTTATGGCAAGAACATGGTGAATCACCAACCCTATCCCTCTTGTCTCTTGTTTTCACTGGATTTTTTTTTTTCTTCGTTTAAAGATGAATTGATATATTACTTATATTTTTAAATAAAAAATTACAAAATGTAATGTGTATAAAATATTATGTTTTTTATTTATTTAATTGTTTTTATGTTAAAAAAACTATGATGTTTTTAATATTTGTAATGGTCATGAAAAATGTCCATTTTATTTTACAAAAAATTAATTTAATTATCAAATTTATTATTAAAAAGATAAAAAGTAATAATAAATATTTTTTTAACATGAAAAAAATAATATATATATATATATTATAATTTAAAAAACAAAAACATTTTAAATATAATATTTCATTTCACACCTTTCATAACAAGGAAAATATGTCTATTAATAAAAAAGATAGTGAAGGAATTGTGTTTTTTATTTTTTAATTATTATTAAATATGTGAGAAATAATAATATTTTATATTAATATGAATATATATTAATAAAAATAGATAATTAAGTTGTGAATATATTTATTATTTTTTTCCTAAAATATATTATTTTATATAAAATAATATTTATGTTATTTGATTAGAAAGTAATTAAATTTGATAAAAAATGAATAAGAGATAAATAATCTAAAAATGCAAATACTTTATATGTGAGAAGATAATACATTATAAATATTGTTTATTATTTATATCGCAATTTAATTCACCACATAACAGAGCCAACAACAATTGTTTGGATCTATGTAGGGAATAAGCACCAACTACTCCCCAAATTCCAATTCCAAATCCAATTCTCAATGCCATTAATGACATCTTGTCATTTAGATGCTCCAGCCATGTCACTTTAATATGGGCACTGCTACTATTATTGTGAGTTTCTCTCCCTGGGTTTTCCTTTCCATTACATGAATCTAAAGGATGCCCATGTAACCATTTATTCTTTTGAAATGACGTTGCACTGAATGTGGAAAATTATGTTCCTCAGGGGATTGGCCCACGAAGGTTTTTAGATGAAACATCTAGAACAACCAAACTATATAGTTTAGAGAGCTCTTCAAGTATGTGTCCACTCAAATTATTCTTGCTTAAGCCTAACTCCTACAAAGTAGATATGTTACTAAGAGACGGTGGGATTGGCCCTTCCAACTGGTTGCCAGATAAATTTAGCAATCTCAATCCACTCAAAATTCCTCCCTTCCAACTGGTTGCCAGATAAATTTAGCAATCTCAAGCCACTCAAAATTCCTATGCTTGCCGATATTTGTCCTATAAAATTATTGTTGAACAAATTAAATATAATATTTTTGTACATGTATGAGAGTATATTCACTTTTTTTAATGTCAAGTGACATTTCTCCACCTTCATCAAAAGAAGACGTTGAAGAGCAGTGAATCCACCCGCCTGCTCAATGAGATGCTGATGAGCTTGAATATGAGTATGGTAATGAAGAAAGCACACAAACATGGTGATGAGCAGAACACTACATTTACGATCCATTTCTCTCCAACTTCTTTCAAAGCCAAAGGCTGAAGTGTTGTTATTCACCATGCATTTATAATCACAGCAGCAGCTGTCATTTAAAAGGCCTGTGGGTGAAAACTGTAATGCAATGAGAAAATTCAGAGAAATGTTTAATGAAGTCAAGCTTGTGAAGAAAGTGGTGGAAAATGCTCAAAAATTTATTTGGAATTTTTTGTCATTCACATAAATGCAATTCTACAGGCTCAGAGAAGCGCAAGACAGAGGGAGAAATCGAAAAAATTGTTGCACCGGAAAATCATTCGAACTTCATTCAAATTATGTAAGCTGTATACCTGGAAAAATGGGCCTTTTGATCTTGACTCGGAAAAAACAGAGAGAATGGAGACCGAAAAATCTTCGAGACATGGATAGAAATTTAACCGTGTAGACACGCAAGGAAAAACGGAGAGAAATGGATGTCATGATTGATTTGATTTTGGGAAAAAAGAAAGTGGAAACTAGAAAATGGGCATTCGACTTTGGCACGGAAGAATATTCGAGATATCAATGGAAATTTAATAGAAATTTCCATTAAAGAAATTTAGTGGCGTAGATCTGGAACAAAGAATAGAAAACGGTAAGAAGAATAAATGTATTGACTTGACTTGAGGGTAAACAGAGTAGGGAAAATGACGGTGTATTGAGTTGATTCTGTGGGGCCAACGGAGCGGAAGATCTTTCTGGGAACTTTCTGTAATTCATATAAAATTCGGAAAAAAAAGGGGGAAAATAGGCGTCTCGACTTGACCGGGAAAAAGAGAGTTAAACTTCACAGGAATTTAATGTATAGAAATTCAATCCAGAGCGGAATTTTGTTGAGTCCATAGAAATTCAATCGTTTGAGTTTTGTTTAGTTGATATAAAACCAGTGAAAACATGACGTGCGAGAGAAAAAGTGGGGAAATTCTATTTTGATATAAAGTATTTTACATTTTTCCTTTTTATATTTTTTTTAATATTAACTTAAATTTATTTTAATTTTGGATTTATGAATAGTTAGGAGGGATTAAATCTATTTTCATTTTAAAAATATTTGTAGATAGTAGATTTCATCTTTTTCCGTGTGTGTGTCATAGATCCAAAGTTAAGATAGATCTAAGCTTGTTATTTTATAACTAGTACAACCATATTAAAAATATTAATGTGGTTGATATAGGGAAAGGCTCCATAAATATAACAAAAAAACTATTACAACACAAAGAATGTCTTACCAATGCACACATTTACCTGATTAGCTACGTATTTATGGGTCAACTTTAACTTGAGAAAAAAATAAAATTGCACATCTTATTATAAAGTGGACCATTTTGCTGAACAATGGAGACTCAATGAGTTCAGAAGGCACTACTCTGTTAGGGTTTCTCATCTATACTGATGTTGTGGGGGTCTCAGATCCCTGTCCAAGTGCTTCAACTCCCTTCTAGATTACCTTCTCCCACACATCTCTGATCTGCCGCATCTAATTGACTGGGCAACCACATGCTGGGCCCTCTAGGGGGAGGGGAATTGGCCCCCTCCTTCAAAGCCATACTAACTGGCTCCAATCACCCTTCCCACGATCCATCCTCTTTAGGCCCGCGAAAAGGAAACACATAGGAGACACCAACTCTCGGAGCGCAATGACAAGCCCAAATTTGAGGTCAATGCTTGCCCAAAGCCGCTAAAAACCTTAGGGTGGTAATACCCAGCCATCGACTAGAGCAGTTCCAACAATTTATGCAGGACCATGTGGTCATTTGCAAATTCATGGGCATTTTGCCCTAGGAATCAGGTATTCTAAGATGGATTCAACCAAAATGACAATCGAGAGCACCATTTGACATACGACTCCAAGTGAAGGGGTTCTTCACTATGATTTTCGAAGATCTAGAGGATCACAAATGCATCCTGAATAATGGGTCGTACTTTATGAATAGTGCAGGCCTCTTCATGAGACACTGGGAACCATGTTATAATTCGGAGAAGGAACAATTCCTTGCAACCCCTATCTGGGTTCGACTATACTCCCTGCTAGAAGACTTATGGGAAATGGATATTTTGGAATCAATTGGTAACTCCATCAGGGACTTTGTGCAGGTCTCTAAGATTACCAGATGCCGCAGGTTCTCCTCTTATGCCAAGATTTGCGTTTATATGAATATATCCCAACCTCTCCTTGAGCCAGTGGAGATTGAGTACTAGGATGAGGTTTGGTCGCAGCCATTAGATTATGAACATGTCCCCTTTAAATTCCAGCTCTGCCATGAGTATGGACATTTGTTCTGTGATTGTCCTCAACAGACCAATGTTGCCCCAACGAATCCTTCCTCGGATGGGTTTCAGGAAGTATCAAGGTGGCACCCTCCATCCAGTAAAGCAGTCCCTTCCCAAGCCCCTCTTGGCCCTCCTCCAGCACCACTCAAAACCTCCCCGATGACTTCTAGCCGTCCTGCCACTAACCTCTTTTCCCTCCTCACGAAGGCAAGTGAAACCGAGCAACAAATTAGGCCTAAGGTAGCACTGACAACTCAAACAATTATGCAAGTGGAGACCAACATAGAAAACCCTAAAAAAAACAGGCCAGCAAACACAAGGCTCTAGAAGCATAGCCGATGGGAAAATAAATTCAACAAGTCCTCGCATAGGTGAGGTAAGCGTTGGAACACGATTTCAAATTGGAGCAACTTAACTCGGATGAAAGGGTAATGGTGGCCTATCTGTAGAGTTAGGATAAGGATGGCTAAGAGGAAATACCTCAGGATCAGCTGGAACAATTTCATAAGATATACAGAGAATGGGAGCAATGAAAAGCCCCACCTAAGCCACCCGCCCAGATGGCACTGACCATACGGGAAGGTGATCCACCCGGGAAAAGGTTGGAAACCAGTTCGAGCACTAGGAAAAAATGCAGGAGACCCACAAGGGAAGTGATCCGCAAGGTAGGGGTGATCCTAGTTGACTCAAGACAGGCTACTCTATTGACATAGTGCTATCAACACTCCCCCTCATTCCCCCCTCAATGAAGTTAGTATTGTGGGACATAAGGGGACTCAACTACAAGGGAAGGTTGAGGTACCTAAAGGATAGGATCTAGAAAGAGAATCTGGATATTGTAGTACTCTAGGAAACTAAAGTAACAATGGAAAAGCTCAAAGACATCACTAGCAGAAGTTGGCTGATAGCAGAGTGCATGGCATTGGATGAAAGGGGTTGTGCGCGAGTGATGGGAATCCTTTGCGATCCCAGATCCGTCTTCTTCCAAAGATGGATCGCCTCTCCAAACTCCCTCTCTAGTAAATTCACGTGCATCAGATCCATAGAGAAAGTATGGCTCACGGGAATGTATGGCCCTACACTACCAGGAGCCAAGAATGGGTTCTTAAGGAATCTCAGATATTTAAAAAGAATAATATAAAGCTCAAGATGGATCATGGCAGAGGAATTCAATATGATCAAGGAATTAAGTGAGAGAAAGGGAGGCATCAGAAGACCATACCCAATATCCATGGCCTTCCAAGAGACCATCCAAACCTTGGAAGTTGAAGATATTGAGTTTGGGAATGGCTCCTTCACATGGACTAATAGATGATGCAAGAAACACTAGATAGCATCTCGGTTGGAGTGCTTTCTCATTTATGAGAACATCCTCCAGTGGGATATTTTCTTACAAGCCACGATCCTTCCTTGCCTTGGCTCGAATCATTGGCCGATAAGCCTTGAAATTGACCTAAGGATGGCTCCTCGAAATCGCCCATTTCGTTTCGAATCCTTCTTGCTAGAGAAGTCAGACTTCATCACCAAACTAGAAGCATGGTGGAACTAAATAAGCATAATAGGGCGCAACTCTATGGAAACCTTCCAACTTAAGCTGAAGGAGTTTAAAAGGAAAACCAAAGAATGGAACAAGTTAGATTTTGGGGACACTCACTGGGATAAGTGCAGACTTGAAGATGCAATGAAGGTAATACAACAAAGAATTACCTTGGAAGGGAGAACACAATGAAGGTAATACAACAAAGAATTACCTTGGAAGGGAGAACATAGGAACTGATAGAACATGAGGGGGGAGTCCTAACCGAATTAGAACAATTTTGGAAACAAGAAGAAATCCTGTGGAGGAAAAAATCAAGAATCGAATGGCTCAAAGAGGGGGAGCGCAACACATTCTTTTTTCATAGGACCATGTTAAAACATAGGCAGGTCAACCAGATCTTTTCTCTGAATGGATCCGATGGAAAATGCCTCGTGCAACATGAGGAGATCACAAAAGAACTGATCGAGCATTTCCAATCCCTATTTCGGGAATCAGAAGTGGATAGAAGTGAATCTATCTCAAAAATTTGTCAATGTATTCCTAAAATAGTTTCAGAGGACCGGAATAATGCGCTCATGAGGAAGGTCATGTATGAAGAAGTAGAAGATGTGGTTAGAACACTCCCTGTGAACAAAGCTCTAGGTCCGGATGGTTTCATTGCAGATTTTTACAAAGTAGGGTGGAAATTCTTGGGTAAGGAAATCCATACCCTAGTGGAAGATTCGTGCTATTCTAAATGAATGTGGTCATGATTGAATGCTACTTTCCTCACACTCGTTCCAAAGAAGGGCACAACTACAGACTCGGGTGGCTTCCATCCCATCACCCTTTACAATGTGGTTTACAAGATTATCTCCGGTGTTATTGTCCAGTGGCTAAAGCCCCTTCTGAAAGAAATAATCAAACTTGAGCAGTCTGGTTTTGTGGAAGGACAACATATCCTAGACGACATCCTGGTGGCTCATGAACGATTCATTCTATTTCCTCCTCCAAAAGCTCAGGTATGTTAATAAAGATGGATCTTTCTAAAGCATATGATCGTTTGAATTGGGATTATCTCCTATCGATTTTGGAAGCCTTTGGGTTTTCCCCAAACTGGATAAGTTGGATCCAATCCCTAATTGTTACCCCCTTCTACTCCATTCTAGTGAATGGGGCACCCTCTTGTCCTGTCCATGGCTCGCACAGATTAAGACAGGGGGACCCGATTTCCCCCTTACTCTTCATTATTTTTGTCGAAAGATTGAGTAGACTCATAAAGGCTGTGGTGGCCTTCTCTCCAAAGATGCCCCTCCAATCACCCATCAGCAGTTCGTGGATGATAACATGCTATTTGGCAATCCAACCTTGAAGGAAGCCTGACAATTTGGCTCTATCCTGGATGTGTTCCAACAGGTTTTGGGCACTCAGATTAATGGTGAGAAGTTAGATATCATTTTTTCAATACCCACCCATGGGTGAAAAGGCATATTGCTCGAAATCTCAGATTCCAAATAGGTTCTCTCCCTAGCACCTACCTTAGGGTTCCACTGGTTCCAAACTCCCTCAAGGTCTCACACTGGAAAGACTTGCTCGATTGAGTTGATCGAAAACTATCAAGATGGTCCTTCAAAAAAATGAATACCTCAAGACATCTTGTTCTCCCAAAGTTTGTGCTTCAAGCCTTTCTGATTTTTCATCTATTAGCCCTCTCGCCCCCCTAAATTATATACAAATATTTAACTGCAAAGTTTCGAAAATTCCTCTAGTCGGGGTTGTAGTTCGAGTGCAAGTGGGCTCTGGTCACATGGGAAAAACTATGTAAATCTAAAATTGATGGCGGTTTGGGGCTCAAGGATCCTAGAATGTTATCGTAGGCCCTCAGGCCCAAGGCCTGGTAGAGGTGGCTACAGGGTGGTCATGAGACATGGCCGAGGATTTGGTCAGGAACATATGGATCTGAGAGCAAGAAAAACCCTCTATTGGATAATCTTATCCTACCAAAAGGATTCTCCATATGGAATCGAGCAAAAGAGAATCAAGTGCTCATTCAGGAACAAGGTTTATGGGAGATCAGAAATGGAGCAACGACCAAATTTTGGGAAGAATCCTAGATGCAATACCCTAAATTAAGTCAAGAGGAGAACTTAAGAGAGATTCAAGTCTACACCATCCAATTAGGAGCAGAAAAGGTCAATGACATCAGGCACCTTGCCAGTCCAAATCCGAAATGGATGGAATGGAAATCTGCAGATTAGTGGCCAGAGAGAGAACCTCCCATGGATTGGGAGGCCCTCTCCCTAATCCTTTGACAACGACCCATTCTCAACAATGGGGAGTCTGATAAAATTTGATGGGGTCATCAGCCTAAAGGTATGTTTTCATTAAAATAATCCTATTCAATTCTATATGTTTCGGGTGACCAAGCTCCTCTCCCCTTGTGGAGAAGGATCTGGTATTCTAATTTGTGGCCAAAGCTAGTATTATTTCTATGACTCATAGGGCACAAAAAACTCCTTCCATGGGACAAGATCAGGAAGAAAGGATTATGTGGCTCGTCTACATGCCCTCTCTGTGCAACCGAAGAGGAAATAACATATTATCTTCTAAAGTCCTGCCCAAAGGCCCAAAATCTATGGGATTAGGTTACATCTCTATTTGGGGTATGCGATATGTCACTGAATAACTTGAATGAATCTCTGGAGGCACGATGTTGAGCACTCTTCGAAAATCCCATCGTCAATAGGGTGTGGTGTCTCTATCAAGGCTTCGTCCTCTAGAATATCTAGAAAGCAAGGAACCATGCAGTATTCCACTTGGAAAGTCTACCAACCAATTATATATGGTCAACAATCATGTGAAACATCAAAGAAACCATCTCTATAGGACGGTGGAAAGAAGAGGACTGGAAAGAGGAAGGCAGTGAACAAAGAATCCTAATAGTGTTAGCATTAGCCCAAGGGGTGATTTTTGCAGGATCGACGAACATTCAACATATGCGGGAGTGTTCACCAAACTCCTTCCTTCTTTCCCCAAAAGGATTCCACAAACATAATTTTGATGGTGCTTCCAAAGGGAATCTGGGTCTGGTAGGAATTGGAGGAGTCATTCGAGAAGATAAGGGGCATGTCATAAAGTTCTATGCAACCTCATGTGGCAGCACCACTAACAACGTGGTTGAATTCTTGATGTTGGAGAAAGGACTTCAAACAGTTGCTGAGCAAGGAGTGTTAACTCTACAGGTCACAAGTGATTCAAAAATTTCCATATCAGTGTTGCAGAAACTAATTCATGGATCCCCCCTAGAGAAGGTGATCAAGAGCTAGTGCTTGGAATACATCGGGGAGAAGATTAGGTAGAGAATCTCCTCCTTTGATTATATAATCACCGAACATGTAGATCAGGAGGGAAACAAAGCTACAAATAAGCTCGCCAATTGGGGTAGTGGTCACTAGGGTCAGGATTTTATTAGTGGATGGCCCGCTCTACCCCAGGAGGGTATTGTGGAAGAGTTTAGCCAAATTGTGGCCTCAGGGGAGGCCTCCCCGATGGGGGTGTTGAATGACGTGATTGCAATCCCTGAAGGATTGCGTGGGGATTGATGATGGTCATGTGGATGCAGGTATGAAGGCCTTCCCCTAGGCCTTATCCAAGTACCTTGAGATCAGGGGCACTAAACCTTGAGTGTGTGAAACATTCGCTCGAAGGGTACGTTGTAGGTGGTGGCGTCAGGGGAGTGTTCATGGTCAGGGACGGGGCCCATTATAACTTAGACACGACCTAGCTCAATTTTGAAATCCTACATGGTGAATGGTGTTAATATGGTTCCTGGTGTGTGAGGTTGGAGAGGGAAAATTCTAAGTCACGAGTGCGGCTAGTGTGGGAAAGGTGGTAGATTTACCATCAAGGGTCCTTCTGACTTGCATGAGGGTATATCTTGGTGAAGTATTGGCTAAGCATGTGCATACATTTAGTGGGCCAGAGCAGCATATGGGATAATTATTTTATCCTGGAGCAACAATGGTTTCGCAGAGGGTCGAGAATTCTTCTGCTAAGAAATTAGGGTAGGGAGGTGTGTGTTAGGGCATGGAGAGACTTTGTTCTTGGTGACCTCACTAGTTCTTCAGCTAGGGTAATTTCATCCTAGTGGTGTAGTGCGCCATGGGTGGAAGACTGGGTGGCGGACAACATTTTCCCCTCCCATGTCATTGGTTATGTGTTGTTGGTGGTGAGACCAAGTGCCCAATAGCTCAGCTCAGATAGTAGGCCGACGGCCCTAATGGTGGAAGGAGGGAAGCCCTCCATTTCTCTTTCGGTTAGTGTTTTCTAGTGGATTAGAATGAGGCCAACACCTCGCATTTCATGCAGGTCGTCCCATCCGAAGCCTAATTTAGCAGATCCTATGGGTGGAAGGAACCTATCCTATATGGCACCGACATCCATTGGAAAACATGCAGGATGTAGTGGTTCTACGAGTCGAAATCCTTTCTCGTCGGCTTCAGCAGAATGTGGGGGAGGAAGATCTGGCGGCAATCACAAGGATGGTTTGAAGGTTCGAAGGTTCGAGGAGGGAGAGTCATGAGAGCATCAATTGGTGGCTGAGGTGGACACACCATGAGAGGCCGACACCAAGGAGGGTTTGCTCGTCATGGAGGAGGATGGATTCAGGGGTTGGCATGCCGTGGAGGAAGGGGGCATAAACAAACATGTTACATGGATTGTTTCTAGGACCTCATCTAGACAATTATGGATATATTGGCTACCGCAGAGCGTGTGAGGCAGGAGGAACATCTAGAGATTATCGCGACACTGAACAAGATGCACTATTTTCAGTGCCATACCTAGGAACATGTGGTGGTGGCCTGGTGCAACCATAATCTACTCTCCAAGAAAGTTAAAAAGTTGGAGGCTTGGATGGCCCATTTCGAAGAGCATGTGCAATGCGCCTTCCACCCTCCTCTACCTCCTAGAAAAATCCCGGACAACCCAGCTTCCATCACTTCTGACGATTGATATGATATCAAGTGTTTTATGTATCTTGCTTGCCTTATGCCACTTTTGTCCCTTTCAACTATGGTCTTTGTTACTTTCTGTTGTTTTGCTTCATTGTCACTTGCTACTAGTAGTAGTCGAGAAACCTAGTCCATGTGAGACTACTTGCATTTTTGTTAATGATGTACACTTTTTTGAAGAATGAATAGAAGACTGATTTACAAAAACAAATGGACCATTTTTCTAAGCAAAAAATGCTTATATATTAATTTCCCCATCTAATTATAATATGAACTTATTAGAGTTGGAATGATCTCAAATCCATAGAAAATTGGTGGGTGAGCCAGTGGCAAGAAACTAATTCAACTTGAGCAAGAAAAGGAATTATACATCTTATTGTAAAAATAAAATTTTCTTCTATATTAATTTCCCCGTCTAATTAGAATATGAACTTATTAGAATTGGAATAATCTCAAATCCCTAGGAAATTGGTGGGAAAGGACTAATAATATGCTGAGCATATTCCCTTGAGAATCAATTTAGGTCGTCAATTAAAAAAATAAAAATAAAAATTCAACAGATATTCATCCACCTTAAGTTGAAATAGGAAGTGTTCGACAAACATTTACACCACGACAATATCTCCCCATACCTTTTTGGTTTTAGAGTTAGGTTTTGAAATGAGTTATGGTTTTTGGGAAAGTGGTATTGATAAAGCCATGGTATTGTAACAAAGCCTATCAAGTTAATAATATCCATGATAAAATGGTGGTGAATATCTATGGTTAATAACTGATCTGAACTTAAACAGGAACACAACAAATTATAGACATAACCATAAATATAGAGCATGGAAAATTTTAGGGGCTAATATTCACAGGTGGGCTAATTTTCCAGGATTTTTCTGAAAAAAAAGAGTCGCCAATTTCCATTTTTAACAAAAATGATTCGCCCAAAGTTTACAATATAAAATTATCTTACCTTAAAAATCTCCAACATTATGTAGAGAATATATATAAAATCATTATAAATTTGAATTCTTTTACAAATACATCAATAAATTTTTTATAATTTTCATATTAGGGACTAGTGAGATTCGCCAATATTTTTAAACTTCAAGATAATTTTCCATCCTTAAAATTTTCCCTGATACAGAGATGCAACAGAAATAACACTTCATTTCATTAATATCAAATACTGAAATATGCTTACAAATAGAATGAAAATAAGACTAGTTCATGTGATGGTAGCTTGTCTATGAGAAGAGATGTGGCAGCTACTTGCCTCTTAAGTGTGTTACAATGAGGATCAAGGGCCTATTTATTATTGAAAAACAGGAGAAAACCCTAAAAAACCAAAACCCTAACCTCAGGAGATGTAACACCAAGAGTTTGTGGGCCCCGTTAGGGTTAGTTGGGCAACCAACTTCACGGGGGTCATAACTTGGTCATATTATCTCTGTTTAGTGCATATGATACCTTGTTGGAAAGTTCTCTTTGAGTACTACAGGATTTTCCACAAGCCCTTTCTTATGGCAATGGGCATGCAACGGACCAGAAAAACGTCCTTTAGAGGGTCAAAACTGCTAAAACTAGTAAATGCTAAAATAAAAAGGAAACAAATGAAATCGACTAGTAGTCTAAGGAATAGGTGGGTGGCCACCAATATCTAGCTAGATCATTCCTCCCCCCTTAGAAAGAAATGGTCCCCATTACGTGCAGAGCCTCCATGAGGTGCGGAAATTTCTGTTGAACCTAGTCCCTAGTGAGCCACTTGCCTTGGTGAAGGAGTTGGCCAACTTTGACAACCCAATATAGTTGGATCTTCTGCTGGTGAGTGTTCTTGACCTGTGTGTCCATAATCCAATATGTTGTGGCATGTTCCATGAATTTTGGGTTTAACTCTGTTGGTGTGAGATGTTTTGCAATGTATGATGTGTCAAGTAATGGTGGGAAGTATGGCTGAAGGCAGTCCGCATTGAACAATGGGTGTAGGCCAAGGAAAGGGGGAATGTTGAGCTCAAAATCCTTGTCTCCCACAACCTTGGTAATGGTGTAAGGACCATATCGGAGTGGTCTGAGCTTCCAATGAGCTCAAGTAAGTCATTCTTTCTGCAAATGTAACCAAACTTTGTCGCCCACCTGAAACTTGTGTGGCACTTGATGTTGATCATGTTGTTGCTTGTACTTGGCATTTGACTTCCCCAATATGTCGTGAACCTAATCACGAATGTGTTGGATGCATTCAATAAATCTGGTTGCTTTATCAACCATGGACAATAAATGTGTGGATTATGTCTATGTAGTCATGTGAGGCATGACAACATCAATCAGACATAATGGTTGAAATCCTAGACCCACTTGAAAGGGACTATGATCAGTCGATCTATGGAGAGATCTATTATAACTGTGTTGAACATATGGAAGAATCTCATCCCAGGTTCGAGGATGCTTGGATCTATACATGTAGAGTATGTGCACTATCATCTTATTTGTGACCTCCATCTGGCCATTAGTTTGGGGATGGAAGGTAGTCGCCTTTGTGAGCTTGCTGTCCAATAGTGTCTAGAGGCTTGACCAGAATGTGCTTAGGAACCTGCTATCCAGATCTAATATAATGTTTTATGGTATCCCAAAATGTACCCATACTCGTTCAAAGAAGAGTTTCGCGTGTCCTCTATGGTGATACTCTTCTTGCAGGCTGCCAATATAGCCATCTTAGAAAATCTGTCCATGACCACAAATACACAGTGATTACCATGATTGGTAGAAGGGATGCCATACATATAGTCCATGGAGATGGATTCCCACGACTAGATGGGATTAGGTAGAGAAGTGTACATGCCTTGCTTCTTGATGGTTGGCTTGGCAATGGCATAGACAGTGCAGGATATGATATACCTCCCATCATCCAATTGGAGTTTCCGCCAATAAAAGTTTGTAGTACAACCACATTTTTTTCCACACCAAAGTGTCCCGCGCCCTGACTATAGTGTGGCTCCCAAATCATCTTGGCACGTTCACTTGAAGGAACACAAAGGTGGCCCAGGTAGCATAATAATGTGTCTTAGAGGTGGAAATAAGGAACTTGCTTTCCATCTACTAGCAGATGCTATGTGGAGGTGAACATTGGATAATTTTTGTATAGTTGCGGCCATCCAGAGGTCACATGACCACAAGAGCTGAGAATAATAGTTAGTGCTATAACTGGGGGTCATCTGAGGAAGTCTGCAACATGATTGGTGCTACCCTTTTTGTATTTAATGTGCAAGTGGAATTGCTACAGATATGTATACTACTTATGATGGCAATCATTCTACAACTTCCCATGTATTTGTATAAACTAAAGAGGTCAGTGATCAGTGTGGATCACTGTCTCCTTCCCCAGAATGTAGTGCTTCCACGGTCGACAAGCCTGCATGATGGAATACATCTCTTTATCATAGGTGGGGTATTTCTGAATTGTATCGAAAAGTGTCTCACCATGATAGGCCACTGGATGCCCTGCTGGGTGAGGCCTCCATCAATAACATAGTCATAGGTGTTTGTTTCGATTTCAAATGGCTATTGCGGGTCTAACAGTGTGAGTACCAGTGTAGAGAAAAGGCAGTGCTTCAACCAACGAATTCCTTTTGTTGGGACTCAGACCAGGAAAATGTTTCTTTTGCCTTGCCCTTAGTAATCTGACTCAAAGGCAAGTAATATGGTAAAATCCCAACACGAACCTTCGACAAAAAATTGCAAGGCTGAAGAAGCTGCAAAGCTCCATTACAGTGGCTGGGGCTAGTCAATTCCGAATGAATTCGATCTTAGTTGGGTCCACATGCACGCCATACTCATATATGATGTAACCCAAGTAATGGACCTGGATCATTCCAAAGATGCATTTCTCCAAGTTGGCACATAGTTTGTGCTACCAAAAGGTTTGAAGGACATGCCAAATGTGTTGCAAGTGTTGTTCCCAACTCTTGCTGAAGATGAGGATGTCATCTAGATAAACCACCATGAACGATTTGGTGAAGGGCCGAAAGATGTCATCCATTAGCCTCATAAAACTAGCAGGGGCATTTGTCAACACGAAGGGCATAATCAACCATTCAAAAAGGCCTTCCTTGGATTTAAATGCAGTTTTCCATACATTTGTGGGCTCTATTAGAACCTAGTGATAACCAAACTTGCGATCAATCTTGGTGAAATACTTGGCCCCCTTGAGTTGGTCCAGCAGGTCATCAATCTGATGGATTGGATACCTGTTCCTGACAATGATTTTTTTTAATGCCCGATAACCTATGCAGAGCCTCCAAGTCCTATCCTTCTTCTGTACATGTATAATCAGGCTCCCACAAGGTGAGTAACTTGGTTGAATGTGCCCTTTTTGCAGCAACTTGTAACACACTCCTCCCACATCTACCCAAGAAACCAGCTAGTTGGGGTAAACATGTGACGAGAGGCCACTATGATATGATTCGACCTCCTAAGTCACATTAAGGAAGTGGAATTGATGCAAACACACCATACAAACATCCAATATCATCAAAAAAACCCTCAGAAGACAAGTCAGCCACTCAGACAACCTATCCCTGGGTCCCACTTTTGTTTTAGGTCTCTTGGGCCATAATCGCTCTCATGCTATGGGTAAGGGAGTGACCAGCAGCTTGAAGTCGCTCTCAGAGGCCTGCTTGGTAGTGATTGTGGAACAAATTTTTCAATATTGTGCCAGTGACCCCAAGACTTAAGCCACTATTTTAAGCTTAGAGCCAAGGACACTACCCAAAATTTATCCATCTCTTTAATTCAGTAAAGTAACAGGGAAATGAAAGTACTAAAGAAAATACTTGTTCAAAACTTTGACTGGATCCCTACTAGCCATGACATGCATTTCATCAAACACATCATCGACATGTAATCTACAGGTGTAAATAACATAGTTAAGTGTAGGGATATCATACTTATCTGAGAATCGCTATGAATAATTGTTTCCTCATGCCATTCTTTACATTATTATCTATTAGGTCATAGACACATTATCCATTCACATACAAGAAAAAACATGATGAGAGCCATACATAACTGTTGCCATAAAATGTACATATAACCAACATAATAGGAAAAAAAATACAATAAACATGAAAACCATCAAATCCATAAATACATCAGTACCTTTACACATGGAAATCAAGGAAAGTATTTCTCATTAATGAATGCAATGAACCAACCAGAGATGGGACTACCACATTCTACTCGACCATAGAATGGCTGAGCCAAATCTCTCTTCAGCCATTCACCCCCATGACATATTCCAAGCATGAATTTGGGATCTCATAGAAGGCATCAATCAAAATTCATCTAGGGCTTCAAGAGGTCATCCACCTCAACCCATCAACTAGTTATTCCACCTCATGGTCGTACATCTCCAAAACCATCATCAGATTGGTCTCCATCCATGTCTTCCAAGGCTTCCAGAGTGTTTTCCCAACCAAGGCTTCGGTAATTAGTAACTCGATCCATAGCTTATACAAGGCTTCCAGAGTGTTTGTCCAACCAAGGCTTCTAGGACTAGTAACTCAACCCACCAGGGGCATCCAAAGAATTTGTCCAACCAAGGCTTACAGGACTAGTAACTCAATCCAAGCTATTACAAGGCTTCCAGAGAGTTTGTTCAACTAGGACTTCTAGGACTAGTAACTCAACCCAAGCTAAGGAACATGAGAACCAACCAAAACAAAACAATGAAATTAAACCCACAATCACCATGGCTATCCAGGAAATGGAAACTCTAGGTAATCCATTGTCGATCGAGGTAGTCCTCAATGCCAATGACAGATCCCAACCAAGAAACCACATGTATATTCCATACATGCCAAAACTAGTGAAGAAATCATACATGAAACCTAGTACCTGCAAGAAAAATTGATGTAGTTGCTGATGTCAATACCTTCTTGCACTTTCCTACTCTTCCTTTGCCTTCTTGCTTCAAAAATCCAAGTATGCCACATCGTCCAAGAGTGCTCCAAGAAAACTCTAAGTATCCAAGAGTATGAGAGAGAGAATAATGAGAAAGAGATCCAACACTAAATTGATAAAAGGTTACCAACTAATCCTAAGAAGCCCTTTTATGAAGGAGGCCTTTATTTCCTTCATTTTCCATTATTTGCCTCCTCACATGCAACCTGTGACCTTTCACCTCCTTTTTCTCATAAGTTCCATTATTTTCATAAATAAATGTGTCAAAATTCTTTAGCCATTGCCTTTACCAATTTCCTTTTCCATAAACAACCAAATAAACACCCCCTAGGATGTCTCGACCAACATTCAACTTGAAATAAGTGTCCCATTCATGCGTGGTTATTGTTTTTAACGTTTATTACATGGAATTTTCACTAGGGTTGTTACAGAACACTCCCCCTTGGGAGACATCGTCCTCGGTGTTCAATCACACATTTACCTCAAAAACCTATTGAAAGAAGATGTACTACTTATGGAGCTTTATAACACAACTCGATGAAGTATTTACAATGAAATATCTGCTCAAGACATAACATGATGAAAACATGACAACATACCTCATAGTGGAGCTTTATAGCATAACTCATTACGGTATTTACAATGATCATCTTGCAGAGTGCCAACTCATATGACATCATAACCTATTGATAACATAACACCCATATTGTATAGTGGATCTTTATAACATAGCTCATTATGGTATTTACATCCATACATGAGAGTACATAAAACAACATCATCAAAATATATATACCAAAACATATGCCAAATTATATATCAAACATATACTAACATCATATCTAAGCATATATATCAAAACATCATATATCATATAGCAACCATCATAAAGAATATATTGATCACCATAAAGCATATAATAAACCAACATAAAACAAATACTAAATCACCATGAATCATATACCAAGCCATCATAAGCAAATACTGAACCACCATGAAGCAACTACCAACAACCATAAGCAATCACCAAACCACCATATCAAAGTTTCTTTGCCTCAACCTGCAAACAAGGAAGGATACATGGCCCGCATTTGATATGACATCTCCCATGTAGCTTCATCGGGCCCAAAGTGCTTCCATTTTACTTTAACTTGCTCTATTACTTGGTTCTAGAGCATGAACACCCTTTCTGCAATATACACTGAGGCTTCGGATGGAATTCTGCATCTGGTTCCACCTGCAATACAGACCAATTAATTACATGATCAACATCTTTAACATACTTCTTATGCAAAGGTACATGGAAAACATCATGGACTTTCAATGTCAGAGGTAGTGGAAGTCGATAAGCTACTAGCCCAATCTATTCAATAATACTGAAGGGTCCACAAAACTGTGGTGCCAGCTTGGCACATGATCCAATCCACAAGGAGCTCTTCTTTGGTTTGATTCGCAAGTACACCTATTCCCCAACATGGAACTCCTTGAACATCCTGTTCTTGTATGCATAATTGTTCTACCTATCATGTGCTGCCTTGAGATTATTCTTGATCACCTGCATCTCCTATTCCATGTCTGCCAACATATCTGGTCCAATCAATTATTTGCTAACCTTTTAACTCCAACTAATGGGAGTGTTACAACTTCACCCATACAATGCCTCAAAAGGACTCATCCTAGGTGACTCCTGATAACCGTTATGCAAACTCGACCAAAGGGAGATATTCCTCCCATTTCCTTTGCTGATGCATTACATACAACCTCAACATGTCCTCTAATGTCCTGTTGTGTAGGTTTTAACCCTGTACAGAAATTACCTACATACAAATTCTTAAACAAAGAAAATAAACAATGCGAGAGCATAACCCATAAAACACATATGCACAGAGATTTTCCCCTGGATCCCAAAACCGGGACTACCAGCTTGATTTTTCATTATGTTCCTTTCAATGTTAGAATACATATTTATACATGATGAAGCATCCAATACCATGGACCGAAAACCATCGCGTCCAAAAAACATTTGCGAAAATTATGCACAAAACCATAGGTGGGTCCGACCAACCTAACATATGGTCCAAAACCAAAATTTTCCGGGGTGCTGCCCCAGACCCCATAAAGTGGGGTTACGGGTGCCCTTCAAACCCCCTATTAACTACGTGGAAAGAATATAACACAACCCAACAATCTCCCACTTGTTGTTTTATTTCCACAGGGGGCCATAAGAGAGCTTAGTCATTTTTCAGCCCTGAGATTCCCATTGCTTCTCTACACCAAAATAACTTCTCAGAGCTCACAGATTTTTTCAATGCATCTGTAGTATTCTTCAAAGTGTCCACCTTTACCAGCAACACCTTTCTGTCTTCTATCATATCCCTCACAAAGTGATATTGAACATCAATGTGCTTTGTCTTTGAATGATAAGCAGGGTTCTTTGCCAAGAAAATTGCACTTTGGCTGTCACAGTCTATTCTTATAGCTCCCTGTACTAACCCCATACTTGAACACAATCTCTGCAACCAAACTGCTTCCTTTCTTGCCTGAGTGGCTGCCATGTATTCTGCCTCTGTAGTTGATAGTGCCACTACAGATTATTTCTTACTCATCCAACTGACTACACCTCCAAATAGGTTAAACACATACCCACTTGTAGATCTTCTCTGATTCAGATCTCCAGCCCAGTCTGCATCAACAAAGCCATGAATATCCAACACTCTGTCCAATCCTGGTCTTCCTTGGTAGCACAAACCATAATCACTAGTGCCATGCAAATACCTGAAAAACCCGCTTCACTGCTGTCCAGTGCTCCTTCCCAGGTTTTGACATAAACCTTCTCAATAATCCCACTGCATGTGAAATGTCTAGTCTAGTACAGACCATTGCACACATCAGGCTACCCACTACACTTGCATATGGAACACGGGACATGTCCTCTTCCTCTTCTTGTGTCTTGGGACACTGCTCAGCAGATAACCTCACACCTACAGGAATAGGAACCTTCATCGGTTTACTATCCTGCATATTAAACCTCTGGAGTATTGTCTCGACATACTTCCTCTGGTTTAACCAGAGCTTCCTCTTTGATCGATCTCTTTTAATTTCCATGCTCAAAATATAGTTTGCAGCACCAAGATCTTTCATGTCGAATTTGGAGCACAATTGGGTCTTCAAATCCTGGATAATTTCTTTGTCATTTCCAACCAGCAACATATCATCCACATACAAGACCAGATAAATAATACGGTCACCAATTAATTTAAAATACACACAATGATCTGCTTTGCTTCTGGTGAAGCCAAGTCCCCGTATAAATGTATCAAATTTCTGATACCACATCCTTGGTGACTGTTTTAACCCATACATAGACTTCTTTAACTTGCATACCAGTTCTTTCTTACCCTTCACCGCAAAGCCTTCAGGTTGCTTCATGTAGATTTCCTCTTCCAAATCCCCGTGAAGAAATGTTGTCTTCACATCCATCTGTTCTACCTCAAAATCAAAAGCAGCAGCAACAGATAAAAGTAATCTAATAGAAGTTACCTTGGCAACAGGAGAAAAAATATCACCAAAATCAATTCCCAGCACCTGGGAATAACCTTTTGCTACCAACCGAGCTTTGTATTTCTCCACCTTTCCTTCTGCATTTGTCTTCTTCTTGAACACCCATTTGCTGCCAATGGGTTTCCTTCCAGCCAGCAACTCCACCAGATCCCAAGCCTCATTTTTGTGCAAAGATGCCATTTCATCGACCATGGCCTCTTTCCAGATTTTTCCATCCTCTGAATCCACTGCTTCCTTCACAGTTCTAGGATCATTATCAGTAACAGACAAAGCAAAATTTGAACTGAAAGCAGATGGACTATACCTTTCTGGCTGCCTTCTTTCTCGAACTGATCTTCTCACAGCCGGAGTTTGTGGCTCTTCATCTTCTGATTCCTCCTCTGCTGCAGAGTCTGCTTCTTCCTCCTTTGGCTCAAACTTTATCTTCTCAGGTTCCTTTGGTTGGACTTCATGTTGAATAACATCTTTTACCTCTCTGAAAAACACATCTCGGCTGTACACAACCTTCCGTGTGACTCGGTTCCAAAGCTTATAACCCTTTAAACCATCCTTATACCCAATAAAGATGCACTTTTCAGATTTACTATCCAACTTGGTTCATTTCTCCTTTGGAACATGTACATATGCATCACATCCAAATACCCTTAGATGTGAAAGAGAGGGTTTCTTACGAGTCCATACTTCTTGTGGAGTCTTATCCTCCAACGCTGATGAAGGTGATCTGTTGATCAGGTAACATGCAGTATCCACCGCCTCTGCCCAAAATTCCTGTCCTAACCCGGCACCACTGAGCATGCTTCTTGCCCTTTCCATCAACATCTTGTTCATTCTTTCTGTGACTCCATTTTGCTGAGGTGTATATGGAGTAGTCTTCTGTCGTGCTATACCACACTTCTTACAAAATTCTTCAAATTCCTTGCTGCAAAATTCTCCACAATTATCTGTCCTCAGCACCTTTATCTTCTTCTGTGTCTGATTTTCCACCAGAGCCTTAAATTCTTTAAACCTGTCAAAGACTTCAGATTTCTTCTTAAGAAAATATATCCATGTATTCCTTGAGAAGTCATCTATGAATGATACATAGTACACAAACTTACCCAGTGATGGAACCTTCACAGGTCCAAACACATCACTGTGCACAAGCTCTAATATCTGTTTCGTCCTCTTACCACCAGAGGGGAAACTCACCCGATTCCGCTTCCCATATACACAATTTTCACAGAAATCAAAATCCAGAGAGCTATTATTCATACCTTCTACCATACCTTTACCATGAAGTATTCGAAGGCCCTTCTCTCCAATATGTCCAAGCCTTTGATGCCACAACATAGTCTTCTCTCCAGAGACCACTAGATTCTCTACTCCATTTTCAGGAACCATAGAACTATTGCACCCATCAACAACAGTGCTACCTTGCATCTTGTACAGAGTTCCAATCCAAACTCCCCGCATTAATATCAGTGCTCCTCGAACCATCTTGTAGGTATCTTTCTCGAACACTGCCTTTACACCTGCATCATCCAACTTGCTTACAGAAATTAGATTTCTGGTCAATGCAGGAATATGTAGAACACCCGGAAGTGTTCTAACCCTTCCACCTTGCAACTTCAACTTTACTTTTCCCCGAACAATGATTCTAGCCTTCCTATCATCTCCTAAGAAGACATCACCACCATCGTATTTCTCATACTCGTAGAACCACTCTCTATGGGGAGTGAAGTGAAAGGATGCACCTGAGTCAATCAACCATGCCTCATGATCTACATGTGTACTTGAAGAAGCCAAGTACACATCCCCACCTTCATCTGAGGTGGTTTTCGCCTCTGCAGAAGGAGCATCATCAGATCCCTTTCCTTTATCAGGAGCTTTAGATTTACAATCCCTTCTGAAGTGCCCTTCCTTTCCGCATTTCCAGCACACCAGCTTTGTAGGTTTTCCTGGAGATTTAGATCTCCCTCTAGATTTAGATCTCCCACTCGATGACTTATTTTTGTTTTTGTTCTGGGACCGTCCTCGTACAGACAAGGCATCACCATTCTGGTTGTCCATATTTTTCCGTCTCATCTCCTCCGTCAGCAAGGCTGAGACTATTTCATCAAACTGCAAAGCAGTTGCATTGCTACCTATTGCAATAACCAGACTATCCCACGAATCTGGTAGAGAACACAACAGACTGATGCACTTATCTTCATCTGAAATTTTAATATCAAGAGATAATAATTGACTTACCACAGTATTAAATGCATTCATATGCTCTGTCACCGAGTCTCCATCTTTCATCCTCAAGTTATACAGCTTTTTCCGCAGGAATAGTTTATTCACCAGAGACTTAGATTGGTACAAAGTCCCTAACTTGACCCACAAAGCCTTTGCCATAGCTTCCCCTGATACATTCAACAATACTGAATCCGAGACACACAATCGTATTGTGCTCTTTGCCTTCCGATCCAACTTCTTCCATTCTTCATCGGTCACTCCCGATGGTTTAGTACCCGGATCTACCACGATCCACTGATCTTTATCCACCAATAGATCCTCCATCTTGAGTTTCCAAAACTCAAAATTTTGACCATTGAACTTCTCAATCTCTATCTTTCCACTGCTCGCCATCTTCTTTCACCACCAGAATCGATCTCGCAGATCTCCCACTGAACAGGGTCTACCACAGGCCCGAGCGAAACCCCTCAGCAACAAAGGCGTCCCCTTGAAGCCAAAACAACTCTGATACCAAATGTAGGTTTTAACCCTGTACAGAAATTACCCACATACGAATTCTTAAACAAAGAAAATAAACAATGCGAGAGCATAACCCATAAAACACATATGCACAAAGATTTTCCCCTGGATCCCAAAACCGGGACTACCAGCTTGATTTTTCATTATGTTCCTTTCAATGTTAGAATACATATTTATACATGCCGAAGCATCCAATACCATGGACCGAAAACCATCGTGTCCAATACCATGGACCAAAAACCATCGCGTCCAATACCATGGACCGAAAACCATCGCGTCCAAAAAACATGTGCGAAAATCATGCACAAAACCATAGGTGGGTCCGCCCAACCTAAAATATGGTCCAAAACCAAAATTTTCCGGGGCGCTGCCCCAGACCCCATAAAGTGGGGTTACGGGTGCCCTTCAAACCCCCTATTAACTACGTGGAAAGAATATAACACAACCCAACATGTTGATCCTCTATGTTTGTCCATCTATCTGTGGATGATAAGCTGTGCTGAAGGCCAACTTTGTGCCCAAACCTAGAAATAACTTCTTCCATAAAATTGAAGTGAACTTCGCATCCCTTTCTAATACAATCTTCTTTAGGACACCATGTAGTCTAACCACATCTCTGATGAATACCTGTGCCACATCACTAGCTGAGAACGTAGACTTCACGAGAATGAAGTGTGCAACCTTTGTTAACCTTTCCACAATGACCATGATGGAATGATGTTGCTTCAGTGTCTTTGGCCCCTATGAAAATGTCCATGGAAAGGACCTACCATTTCCACTCCAAGATCGTGATCGGCTATAGTAGTCCACCTGGATGTTTGCACTCTCCCTTCACTCACTGACAATCGAAACATCTCACCACAAACTATGCTACATCCCTTTTTAGATTCAGATAATAGTAATATCTCTTCACCAATGTGAGCGTCTTTTGATAACCTAAGTGACCTGAATACGGTTTTGCATGAAACTCCCTCAAGATCACCTTTTTTAGCTCACTAATATCCAGTACATATATCCTGTCTCAAAACATGACCAATCCATCAGCTGTAAGACAATATTCCAATTCCTCTGCACCTGTACCTATATCTATACCACTACCTGTACATGTAATTATGCCACCACCTATGCATGTACCTGTACTCTGCTACAACCTGTGCACAATCTCAATATATCTGACATCCTCATGTCTTGCCCGCAAGATCCTATCTTGTAAATTTGTCCCATAAGAACTCATAGCTGCTAAGTTATTCACTTGCATCCATCTACTGAGAGCATCTGCCACCCTATTCTCCTTACCTTGGTTGTACCTAAACTCGCTGATTAGGGCCAACCATCTAGCTTGCCTAGCATTCAAATTCAGTTGGTCAAACAAATACCTCAACCCAATGTGATCACTCGTAAGCACAAACCACCTTCCCAAAAGATAGTGCCTCCACATTTTTAGTGCATGTATAATCGCTTCCAACTTGAGATCATGCATTAGGTAGTTTTGCTCATGTTTGTTTAGTTTCCAAGACTCATAACGTTACACATGTCCATCTTGCATAAGGAGTCCACCAAGTCCTCTCTTACAAGCATCTATACATACTATGAACTATTTGTCGGGATCTATAATCTATAGCACTACTGTATGTATTAGCAACTGCCTAAACTGCTCAAATCTAGCCTCACACTCGTCTGTCCATTCGAACTTCTTACCTTTCCTCTGCAATGATGTGATAAGATAAGAAATCTATGACACGTTCCTCATGAATCTCCTATAATGGCCTGCAAGACCCATGAAAGATATCACCTCATCCACACTCTTAGGAACTACCCACTCCATGATGACCTTTATCCTCTCTAGATATACTAGAATGCCCTCCTTGGAGGCAACATGTCCTAAGTAATGTACCTTGGTCTGAAAAAAAATACATTTCCTGAGCTTAGCATATAACTGATGTTCTCTTAACAACCTCATTGCTGCTACTAAGTGCTTGGTATGCTCTTCCTCATTTTTATAATATACTAGTATATCATCAATGAACACAATAACAAACTTATCCAAATATGGACGCAACACATTATTCATCAAACACATGAATGTAGCTAGAGAATTCGTCAAGCCAAATGGAACAACAACAAACTCATTATGCCCATACCTGGTCATGAATGCAATCTTTTCTATATCCTCCTCTTTGATGTATACCTGATGGTATCTAGATCTCAAGTCTATCTTTGAGAACAATGTTTCTCCCTTCAACTGATTGAACAAGTCATCAATCCTCAGCAAAGGATATTTGTTATTGATAGTCACTTTGTTCAACTACCTGTAATTAATGCATAATATGAGGGTAGCATCTTTCTTCCTCATAAACAAGAGTGGTGCACCCCACGGTGAGACACTTGGGCTAATGTACCCCTTCTCCAACATTTCCTTCAGTTGCAAATTTAACTCAACCAACTCAAGTGTGCTCATCTTGTAAGGTGCTTTCGATGTTGGACCTGCCCCTGGCACTTACTCAATAGAAAATTATACCTCCCTAGGAAGTGGTAACTTTGTAATGTCCCCAGGAAATACATCCCTGAACTGTTGTAAAACTAGGTACTTGTTCAACACATTTTCATCCTTAAACTCCTTATTGTTATCACTAGAAATATGTACTGTAAATAGCTTTCACCCTTTCTTGTGGCTACACTTTTCTTGAATAGTTGTCGCCATCCTAACTGATGTGGCTTTCTTCTTACCCTACAAGACTCTTAGTTCCCCATTCTCATCAACACATTCAATGGAATTTTCATAGAAGTCAACCTTCTTTCTATGTAGATACAATCAATCCATGCCCAATAACATATTTTATGAACCAAGTGGTAAAACATTCAAATGTGTTGCGGTAGGCATACCATTTAAATCAAATAAATAAGCTCTTACCTAATGATGAACTCACTTCTTCGTACATGTAGCCAACTGAACCAACCAAGGCTCTGCATGAACCTCCTTATTTAACCCACACTTATCCACCAATTTAGTACTAACATAAATATAATCAGATCCAGGGTTAATCAAAATAGAAATAACTTGATCACAAAGCTTATCGTCCATCTCAATGATAGATGCCTGATGTTCTGCATGTCTATTGTCCAGGGCTGCATAGATACGAGAAATACTCTCACCAACATATTGAATAGTCTGTGCCTCCTATGCACTATATATCTGGGGTCTACCACTCTGATTCTGTGGACAATCTCCCCTGTGATGATCTTTTTCACAAGTCCAACAGTCTATGGGCTTCCAGCCTCCATGCTTGTTCTTCTCTTCAACTTGATGTCCCTATGCTTTATCTAATGCATTGAACCTCTTAGGTAGTGCAACATTCTCCTTGTTATCTGTACCATGTGGCCTTGCTCTCTTTTTATCTCATTTTCCTTTGTTCATTACATTACTTCTCGAGTCTGGCTTAGTCTCAATTCTACGCTTTGATTGTTCATAGCAATGCTTTAGCTTTTGAATGGCCTCGTCCAAGATCTAGGCTCATCAAATTCAATCATGTCTTTGAATGAAACCGAAAATCCACTAATGAATCTCTTAATATTAGCCTTCTCCTCCTTGAGGTAAGGCACATACCTCAATAGTTCCAAGAACTTACTGGTGTACTCATCATCTATCGTGGATCCCATTTTTAGTTCATAGAATTCTTTTCCCTGTCATCGAAGGGTCTCTCCGAGAGATACTTCTTCTTGAATAGTCGCCCAAACTCACTCCAAGTCAGATCTTCCTCATATATATCTTTGACATTCTTCACATATTCCCACCAGATGTCTCCTTTACCTTTAAGACTGAAAGTAGCCACTCTAGATTTCATGTTCTTTGAGTAGTCATGCAACCTGAAGAATTTCTTCATACCAAGCAGCCATGCCTCTACATCTTGTGATCTCTTTATCTCTCCATCAAAAGTAGGTGTCTTTTCCTTCTTAAATTCATTCAGAATTATCCCCTATCATTCCTCGTGTAAGGATGATACCAATGACGATCATAGTGCCTATCTGAATCAGAACTAAATTCATACTTGTGTCTATCCCTCCTCTCTAGAGTGTCCAAAAATCTTCCATCTCTAACTGTATAATCTCTATTTGATCGATGACCACCATGAAATCTACTACAGTATGCCCCATGAGTTTTATCTTCTTGCTCGTGATAATCCGTAGTGATCCTTGTCGCTACAAATCTGACGAGCTCTGAAGTACTGCTACATCCACATCTACTAACTTTGCCTGTGACTGTATGATTCTATCATTTTCTACCTTACAACTCATTATCTCCTCCTTTAAACTTCCCAATGTAAATTTCAATTTAGAGGGGTTCCTAACACCATACTACTCTTCGGATTCATAGGGAGAGTATCTATAGTCAACCATCTTTCTAGCCATTTCATATTTCTTCCTGCAAGGCATAATATGTCAAATAAACCAAATCACAACAAACTGACATACGTTAGTATAGATCAGGGAGGATACTTGTCTGCAACATCACCAAATCAGTGTGATACATGTATAACATAATCATTACAACATATAGACATACACCAATAAATGTATCAACACATAAACATCACTCTAACTAGAATCTAGTCATCAATGCAAGGCCATATCAATAATGCATGCTATGACCTCATGCATGACAACAACCATTACTCCATTTTACCCATTTCCACATGCAACCAATAATATGCATAAGCAATGCCAAATAAGCTACACTGACGCATAAACGCATGTAGTCGTACATAAACGAACAAATCTTGTAATCAACCTACAAGACTTATACATGTAAGCCAAATATTCAAGAATGTAACCTAACATACAAGGATGTAAGTAGGCACCATAAAATCAACATGAAAGCAACATACAATCCATACATAGTCAGTCTAATACTTCTGACAATGCATTTCATGAAATCAATACCAAATTCTCCATGATAACCATACTACAACCCTAATCAATCATCAAGGAATTCTAACAAGTATATAAGTGTAAGAGACACACATGCAACATACATGCATGCATGACCAACTCATAGCCCATCCAGTACGAGGGGTGAACCATGCTCCCCACATATACCCAAGAAACTAGCTAGCCAGGGTAAACATGCAACAAGAGGCCACTATGATATGATTCGACCTCCTAAGTCACATTTGGGAAGTGGAAGCAACAGAAACACACCATACAGACATCCAACATCATCAACATAACCCTTATAAGACAAGTTAGCCACTTAGATAGCCTATCCTTCGGTCCCACTGCTGCTTTAGGTCTCTTGGGCCATATTCACTCTCATGCTATGGGAAATCGAGTGACCAAAAACCTAAAGTCACTCTCACAAGATTGCTTGCCAGTGACTGTGGACCAAAATTGTCAATCCTATGTTAGTGACCCCTAGATTTAAGCCACTTTTTTCAAGCTCAGAGCCCAGGACACTACCCAAAATTGATCCATCTCTTCAATTCAATAAAGTAATAGGGAAATGAAAATACTAAAGAAAATAATTTTTCAAGACCTTTACTGGACCCCTACTAGCCATGACAGACATTTCGTCAAACATATCATCGACATGTAATCTATAGATGTAAATAATAGAGTAAGCATAGGGATCTCATACTTATCTGAGAATCACTATGAACCATTGTTTCCTCATGCCATTTGCTGCATTATCATCTATTAGGTCATAGACACATTATCCATTCACATACAAGTAAACACATGCTGAGATCCATACATAGTTGTTGTCATATAATGTGCATATAACCAACATAATAGGAACAAAAATACAATAAACATGACAACCATCAAATCCATAAATACATCATTACCTTTACACATGGAAATCAAGGAAAGGATTTCTCATTAATGAATGTAATGAACCAACTGGAGATGGGACTACCATGTTGCACCCAACCATAGAATGGTTGAGCCAAATCTCTCTTCAACCATTCACCCCTGTGCCATATTCCAAGCATGAATGTGGGATATCATAGAACACATCAATCAAAACTCATCTAGGGCTTGCAGAGGCCATCTAACTCAACCCATCAACCTATGATTCCACCTCACAGTCAGACATCACAAAAACCACCATCAGATTGGTCTCCATCCCAGCCTTCGAGGGCTTCCAGAGTGTTTTTCCAACCAAGGCTTCCAGAATTAGTAACTCAACCCACAGCTTATACAGGCCTTCCATAGCATTTGTCCAACCAATGCTTCCAGGACTACTAACTCAACCTACCAAGGGCTTCCATAGAGTCTGTCAACCCAAGGCTTTCAGGACTAGTAACTCAACCCACCAAGGGCTTCCAGAGCATTTTTCCAACCAAGGCTTCCAGGACTAGTAACTCAACCCAAGCTATTATAAGGCTTCCAGAGCATTTGTTCAACTAGGGCTTCTAGGACTAGTAACTCAACACAAGCTAAGGTTCATGCGAACCAACCAAAAAAAACAATGACAGTAAACCCATAATCACCATGGTTATCGATGAAATGGAAAGATTAGGCAATCCAATGTCGATCCAGGCAATCCTCCATGCCAATGACATATCACAACCAAGAAACCACATGAATAAGTCATGCATGCCAAAACTATTGAAGAAATCATACATGAAACTAGGTATCTGCAAGAAAATCTAATGTAGCTACTAATGCCGATGCCTTCTTGCGCTTTCCTGATCTTCCTTTGCCTTGTTGCTCCAAAAATCCAAGTATACCACACCCTCCAAAAGTGCTCCAGGAAAACTATAAGTATCCAAGAGTATGAGAGAGAGAATAATGAGAGATAGCTCCAACACTGAACTAAAAAAAGGTTACCAACTAATCCTCATAAGCCTTTTTATGAAGGAGGCCTCCATTTTCTTCATTTTACATTATTTTCCTTCATTTTCTTCCTCACATGCAACTTGTGACCTTTCGCTTCCTTTTTCTCTTAATTTCGATTATTTTCATAAATAAATGTACCAAATTTCATTTTAATGCCTTAGCCATTGCCTTTTCCAATTTCCTTAGCCATAAAAAAACCAAATAAACACCCCCTGGGATGTCTCGCCCAATATTCATCTTTGAATAAGTGTCCCATTCATCCATGGTTATTGTTTTTTAAATTTATTACATGGAATTTTCACCAGGGCTGTTACACAAATCTTGGATTTGCTCCTTGATCTCTTAATTTTCTAAAATGGAGCGACGATATATCGTCCTGTTGGATAGAGGTTCTCTGGGAGTCAGGTTGATCGAATGCTTGACCTGACAATGCAAGGGTACCACTGTAGGTGAGGAGAATATGTGCCTATATTCTTTCATGAGCATATCCACCTACTTCTGCTACTTGGAGGAACCCTTCCTAGGGGCCATGGATGTGGCTACAATGTTGTCCTTATTTTGAGAGCGAATCAGAAAGAAAACAAATTTCCTAGTCTGGGAGATGACCTTACTGCATTTCTTAGCAGAGATCAAGGAGATGGCAGTAGGTGGAAATACCTTTGTTATCCTGTATAACTTACTACCCAAATAAATAATAACAGAGCGAGGTATAGAATCATATACAACATGTTGCTTCCATAAGTATGGTTGTCCTAATAATACGTCACAAAATTCTAGAGGAGTAACATCACACAATACCTTATCTGTGAAGGGCTTGATTCTGTAGGGAAGGAAACACTGTTGGCTGATGCAGAGATCTCATCCTTGGTGAAGCCACCAGATGGTGTACATTGTGGATGTGCTATAGTCAGTAGGCCCAACTGCTTCATGACCTCTACTGAAATGAGATTCTTTTGGCTTCTGCTATCGACGATGAACTATAGTGGAGATCCCTTCGCCCACATCTATGAGTGGAATAGGCGTTCCCCCTTTTCTGGATCTTTAGGCTTGATCTTCTGGAAATTGGTGGTGGCCACAGTGGCACTAGGCTCTACATCAATGATCTTCTTCCCTTTGTCATTCCCCTTGTTGGGTTTTGACTCAAAGTCGGAACATGCATCTGACTCAGAAGCCTTTAGCTAGGCCACTAGTGACTGCTTGGCTTGACACTCACTTGTGTTGTGCGTGGAGCTCTTATGGAACTCACACCATTTTCATGTGTCCTTCTTTGTCTTCGTTGTGTTTTTCTTTTCTTGTGGCTTCGACCAGTTATCCTGGGTTGCCCTGCCTTGGATTTTTCCTTTATTTTGTGGTTTGGGGCCGCCTTTCCCTTGCTTCAGACACATAGATCCAAAGTCTTGCTTTTTCTGTTTAAAATTCTACTAAATCTTGACAGCATACCAATACGCCGTGCTAAGCGAGGAGATGTTCAAGAACTCCATCTCATCCTGGATGTACTTGTGTAGAAATCCACGGTACTTGAGTACCAAATGTTTGTCATAATCCTTGATACTCAACTTCGTGCGAAGGGTATGGAAAACATTGGTAAACTTTGACACATCCTAGTCTCATCCTTACCGGAGTGTGGTCCACTTTATGTATTTATCCTCATAGCTCTTGACAGGGTAGTACTACTCCTTGATGGCATCCTTGAATGAATTCCAAGTGGGTACAACATAAAACAGTGAGGGTGTACTTTGATCTTTGTTCTCATAGTAGGTTTCCAATTAGTCCTTGACATGGGGGGTGGCTGGGGGGTGGAATGGAGGGTGTGGTGGTTCTAGGGGTGGCCATATTTTCTCATCAGCTTCAGTAGTCCATGGGGGAGGAAGATATGGCACAATGACAAGGATGGTTTAGAGGTTCGAAGGTTCGAGGAGGCAGAGGCATGGGAGTTTCAGTTGGTGGCTGAGGTGGCCACACAATGAGAGGCTGACATTGAGGATGTTCTGCTCGTTACGGAGGAGGATGGAGTCAGTGGTTGGCACGCCATGGAGGAAATGGGTAGAAACAAACATGCTTAATGGACCGTTTCCATGACTTCATCCAGAAAATTATGGATAGATTGGCTATCGCAGAGTGTGTGAGGCAAGAGGACCATGCAGAGCTTATCATGACATTGAACAAGATGCACTATTTTTAGTGCCATACTCGGGAACATGTGGTGGTGGTCTGGTGCAACTAGAATATACTCTCTAAGAAAGTTGAAAAGTTGGAGGCGTGGATGGCCCATTTCGAAGAGCATGTGCAATGCGCCTTCCACCCTCCTCTACCTCCTAGAACAACCCTAGACAACCCAACCTCCATCACTTCTAACGATTGATATGATATTAGGTGTTTTATGTACCTTACTTGTCTTTTGCTACTTTTGGCCCTTTCAACTATGGTCTTTGTTACTTTCTGTTGTTTTGTTTAACTGTCACTTGCTACTAGTAGTAGTCAACAAACCTGGTCAGGGTGAGACTACCTGTGTTTTTGTTAATGATGTACACTTTTTTGAAGAATGAATAGAAGACCAATTAAAAAAAAATGGACCATTTTGCTAAATAAATTTTCTTATATATTAATTTCCCCATCTAATTAGAATATGAACTTATTAGAATTGGAATAATCTCAAATCCATAGAAAATTGGTGGGCTAGCCGACAAGAATCTAATTTAAATTGAGGGAAAAAAGGGATTATACATCCTATTGTAAAATGGACCATTATTCTAAATAAAATTTCCTTCTATATTAATTTCTTTTTCTAATTAGAATATGAACTTATTAGAATTAGAATAATCTCAAATCCCTAGGAAATTGGTGGGCAAGGAGCCACATGGCATGAATCTAACTTTTTAAATTTATAAAATGTCAATGCAACCTAACAAACTCTGTGATAATGATAAGCATCCAAACTAATCATATGTTGAGCATATTCCCTTGAGAATCAATTTAGGTTGTCAATTAAAAAAATAAAAATAAAAAGTCAATAGATATTCATCCACCTTAAGTTGAAATAGGAAGTGTTCGCCAAACATTTATACCACGAAAATATCTCCCCATACATTTTTGGTTTTAGAGTTAATTTAAAATTTTGTTATAAAATAAAATTAAAATAAACTATTTTGGTTTTGAAAGGAGTTATGGTTATTGGGAAAATGGTATTGATAAGGCCATGGTATTGTAACAAAGCCTATTAAGTTAATAATATCCATGATAAAATGGCGGTGAATATTTATGGTTAAGAACTGATTCGAACTTAAACAGGAACACAAAAAATTATAGACATAACCATAAATACAGAGATGCAGTTGAAATAACACTTTATTTCATTAATATCAAATACTGAAATATGCTTACAAATAGAATAGAAATAAGACTAGCTCAGGTGATGGTAGCTTGTCTATGAGAAGAGATGTGGTGGCTACTTACCTCTTAACTGTGTTACAATGAGGCTCAAGGGCCTATTTATTATTGAAAAACATGTGAAAACCCTAAAAAACCAAAACCCTAACCCTAGGAGATGTAATGCCAAGAGTTTGTGGGCCCTATTGGGGTTAGTTGGGCAGCTAACTTCCCGGGGTCATAACTTGGTCATATTATCTCCGTTTAGTGTATACGATACCTTGCTGGAAAGGTCTCTCTGAGTACTATAGGATTTTCCACAGGCCCTTGCCTATGGCAATGGGCCTGCAACAGACCCCAAAAAACGCTGTTTAGGGGGTCAAAATTGCTAAAAATCATAAATGTTGAAATAAACAAGGAAACAAATGAAAATGAATGGAGGTATAAGTGGAATAGGTGGGTGGAAAACAATTTCCACCTAGATCATTCCTCCCCCCTTAGTAAGAAATGGTCCCCATTGCGTGTAGATCCTGCATGAGGTGCAGAAATTTCTATTGAACCTAGTCCTTGGTGAGCCACATGCCTTGGTGTGAGAGTTGGCCATCTTTGACAACCCGATATAGTTGGATATTTTGTTGGCGAGTGTCCTTGACCTGTGATTCCATAATACAATCAGTTGTGGCCCATTCCATGGAGTTGGGGTTTAACTTTGTTGGTGTGAGATGTTTTGCAATGTCTAATGTGTCCAGTAATGGTGGGAAGTATAGTTGAAGGCAATCCACATTGAACATTGGGTGTAGGCCAAGGAATGGGGGAATGTTGAGCTCAAAATCATTGTCTCCCACAATGTTGATAATTGTGTAAGGACCATATCGGAGTGGTCTGAGCTTCCGATGGGCTATAGTAACACGTTCTTTCTGCAAATGTAACCAAAATTTGTCGCCCACCTAAAACTTGTGTGGCACCCTATGTTGATCATGTCACTACTTGTACTTGGAATTTGACTTCTCCAGCATGTTGTGAAATTGATGGCGGATGTGTTGGATGTGTTCAATAAATCTGGTTGCTTTATCAGCCTTAGACAATATGTGTGGATTATGTCTATGTAGTTGCATGAGGCATGGCGACATCAATCAAACACATTGGTTGAAATCCTATACCCACTAGAAAGAGAATACGACCAGTCGAGCTATGGAGAGCTCTATTATAATTGTGTTGAACATATGGAAGACTTTTTAGGAAGAGTTTCAGTGTAAATCACATGTATAAAACCTTTTTCAACGCGTTTCGAACCAACTAGTGTGGTCATCGTCAGGACAAGTTGAGGAGTCAGATCACAACTGTGAGTTAAATAGGGAGAGCAGATCTTCCAAACAGCTAGGTGGGACCATTAACGGTTATATAAAGATGGTTAAATTATATAATAATATTCTAATGTTAATTATGGATCAATAGTAATATAATATATAGTCAAAGTAACTCATTATATTCCTAATATAATGATTCAATAATTCATATAAAATATTAAATAATTGAATCTTGTATTATTTTATTTATATTTTTAAAATTCAATAATCTATATATTATAATATATTATATATTTGAATTTTATACTATTTCATTCATAAATTTTATTGGTAATTATGTTCACCATGGAAAAAGAAGGTAATGGTTGCCTCCCCTTCCTTGATATTCTTATCTCTAAGAATATTGATAGTTCCCTCTCCCACTCAGTGTTTTGGAAGAAAACGCATACTGAGCAATATCTTCATGCCAATTCTCAACATTTCCCCGCATAGAAATTGGGTGTTCTTAACACCCTTGCTACTCGTGACCTTAGGATTTCTGATAATAAGAGCTCGATCAGGATAAATCCCATCTCCTTAATGTCTTTATGGAGAACGAATATAGTAGGTGCCTTGGTCAAAAGGCTTTCCTTAAAGCCTCCAAGAATTCTGTTATTAAAAAAGAACCTAAAGAGCATCTCCTAGGTGTCCATCTTCCCTATGTCCAGGGAACCATGGACAAGATTGCTCGGATTCTTAAGAAGTGTAATATTCCCTCAACCTTTAGGCCCCTCAACACCATTTGTAAATCCCTCCAACCGGTGAAGGATCCTATTGACCCTAAGGACATGAAGGGTGTCTACATGATTCCTTGTTCTTGTGGGACCCCTTATATCGGGGAAACAGGATACTCCATCCATCAAAGGATCAACGAACATGCAGTTGACCTAAGGTACGGGAGAACCAAGTCTTCAGTGTTAGCAAAGCATGCGGAAAAGACCAAGCATCAGGTTTGTATTGAGGAGGCCAAGGTTATTTCTAAGGTTGCGTAGTTCCATCACCGTAAATTCAGGGAAGCCATTGAAATTGAAATGAGGCCAAACAATTTCAATAGAGATGACGGCTGGAAGATCAGTAGTTGCTGGATCCCTGCCCTGTCTTCCTAGTCTTGCCTTCCCCTCCCTCCCCCTCCTCCCTTGATTGACCTTTTCTAGCTTTCCAGGTTTCCCCGTTTTTTTTTTGTATCCTTCTCCATCCTCCTAGGTTTCTCCTCTGGTTAATTTTTGGTCAAGTTCTTGACCTCTTGTTTTTAATTTTTGACTCTCGTTCTAATATTTTTATTAATAATATCTTAATATTATCATCCCTAGATCTATTAGATGGCTTTTCTTATAATTTTTGATTTTATGTTCTTTACCCTTACCTTAAGCCAAAATTATTATTATTATTATTAAAAAATAAATATTTTTTAACTAACAACTAAAAATAATTTATTGATTCTATTTAATAATTTTTATTATTTCCAAAAATAAATAAATAAATAAATAAATAAATTACCCTTTTACTTGACCTAGATTAACTATATATTTCCCTATTGGATTTAAATGTTTAAATATATTAAAAAGAAATAAAAAAAATTAATAACCAAATTTATGAATACCCCTTTACTTAACCTTTTGAACTTAAATAGTTAATTTAATTAAATTAATTAATTACCAATAAAATTTATAAATGAAATAGTATAAAATTCAAATATATAATATATTGTAACATATAAATTATTGAATTTTAAAAATAGAAATAAAATAATACAAGATTCAATTATTTAATATTTTATATGAATTATTGAATCATTTATTAGGAATATAATGAGTTACTTTGACTATATATTATATTACTATTGACTCATAATTAACATTAGAATATTATTATATAATTTAACCATTTTTATATAGCCGTTAATGATCCCACCTAGCCGTTTGGAAGATCTGCTCTCCCTATTTAACTCGCAGCTATAATCTGACTCCTCAACTTGTCCTGACAATGAACCACACTAGTTGGTTCGAAACGCGTCGAAAAAGGTTTTCTACATGTGATTTACGCTGAAACTCTTCTTAAAAATATTATGGATTACAGAAGCCTCAATTCAATAATATATGGAAGACTCTCATCCAAGGTTCGAGGATGTTTGGAGTTGTACATGCGGAGTATGTGCACTATCATCTTATTGATGACCTCCATTTGACCATTAGTTTGGGAATGGAAGGTAGTTGCCTTCATGAGCTTGGTAGAAGGGATGTCGTACATAGAGTCCATGGAGATGGATTCCCATGGCTATTTGTGTTGAGTATGGAGCATGATTGTTTAGAGGTATTTGTTTTAGCCAGATGTATACCCCAGGAAGTTTGTACACCCCTCCACGTGGGGGGGTGCAGGGGGGACTTGTGCCCCCCGTGGGGGTTTGGGGGGGGGGGGGGGGGCGATTCCCCCCGGCTGGGGGGTCGGGGGGCCAGCGATCCACCGGTGGGGGTTTCGGGGGCAGTGCCCCCGAAGCTAAAAATAGATGTAAAATTTCCTTGTAAAATTATATTAATTTCTAGTCAATCTGGGTTGTTCATTAGGCGGATGATTTGACGGTAGAACTTATGTTTAGTTTAGGGTCTTTTGCCCTAGAAGGCAACCTATCTCTTTGTATGAGGGCATTGTATTGAGGCTATGTAATAGATGTGTATTCTTTGAACAAGAAACAAAGAGGTGAGACTATGAGAGAAAATAGAGGATATTACAACGGATCTACTGTAGGTTGTGTCTCTTCATTTTGCTGGATAATAGAAAGGAAGGAATCGTTGTTCGGGGTGGATGTAGCCCAAACTAGGTGAACCACATATATCTGTGTCTCTCTAGTTTTATGCGTTTTCTATGTTTATATTTTGCAATATTCTATGTGTTCCATTGCTCTATAATATATAATTTTCTAACAACTGGTATCACAGCCGAAGGTCTATTTGGTTGATAAACTTGCAGGAAAGAAGGGTTCCTCATTCAAGTGGGAGCAATGGCGGAAGATGGTAAGTTTAGGGTTGAGAAATTTAACGGCCAAAACTTCTCACCATGGAAGATGCAGATGGAAGATTATCTGTATCAGAAAGATATGTACCTACCATTGGGTAGAAAAAGAAAGATGTTGATGGGTATGACAGATGAAGAATGGAACCTTATCGATAGAAAGGAACTTGGAACAGTATGGTTGTGCCTCGCAGCATCGGTCGTCTTCAAAATTTCAAGGGAAACAATGACAGAGGGTTTAATTAAGGCATTGGAGAAACTATATGAAAAACCCTTGGCCTCAAACAAGGTCTTTCTTATGAAACAATTATTTACTATGAATATGTCGGAAGGTGCATCTGTTGCAGACCATTTAAATGATTTTAATACTGTTACAAGTCAGTTATGTTCTTTAGGGGTAAACTTTGATGATGAAGTTAGAGCTTTTTTATTCTTGTGCTCGTTGCGAGAAAGTTGGAAGGGTTTAGTAATGGACATTAGTAACTCTATTTCTGGATCTAGTACTTTAAAGTTTGATGATGTTGTCGGTGCTATCCTTAGTGAGGAAATGTGACGGAAAAGATCCGGTGAGACATCAGGTAATGCTTTGAGTGCATAGTCTAGGGGAAGAAAAATGGAAAGAGGAAAGAGCTCAGGATATCGCAGTAAATCAAGGAAAGGTAGATCCAAGTCCAGATCAAGGATAGTGTGCTGGAAATGTGAAAAGAAAGGACACCTAAAGAAAGAATATAGATCTTGGAAGGGAAAAGAAGGAGATGCACAACAAGAAAAAAAGCATGAAGTAAATGTGACAGGTGAGGTGTTACAAGATGCTTTGATTCTTTCTTTTGAAAATATTATTGATTCCTAGGTGGTATATTAAGGGGCCTCATTCCATGCCACACATGATAAGAAATATTTTCATGACTATGTTCAAGGAGATTTTGGACAAGTCCATTTGGGTGATGATAAACCCTGTAAAATTGTTGGAATGGGTAAGGTTCTTGTAAAATAGTAGAATCTAAACCAATGGCTACTAAAGGAGGTAAGGCATGTTCCAGATTTAAAGAAAAATATGATTTCAACAGGGCAGTTAGGTGGTGAAGGTTGTGTAACAACGTTCACATATAAAGCTTGGAAGGTCACCAAAGGAGCCCTGGTAATAGCAAAAGGTGAAAAGGTTGGTACATTGTATTTATGCAATGGTATTTCTAACTTTGTTAATGCTTTAACTTCCAAAGGAGTAGATGTAGCATTATGGCATCATAGGCTCGAACACATGAGTGAAAAGGGGATGAAGATTCTTCACTCAAGGAATTTGTTGCCGGGTTTGAAGAACGTTGATTTGGACTTCTGTGAGAATTGCATTTATGGAAAGCAAAAGAGAGTCATATTTCTTAGAGTTGGGAAAGAAAAGAAGAGCGAAAAATTAGAGCTTGTGCATACAGATGTATGGGGACATGCTCAGGTATCATCTCTTGGTGGCTCTCGTTATTATGTTACTTTTATTGATGATGCAAATAGAAAAACTTGGATTTATTGTATTAAGAATAAATCTGATGTATTTGATACTTTCAAGAAATGGAAATCTTTGGTTGAGATTGAGACAGGAAAGGAATTGAAGTGTCTCGGATCAAAAAATGGAGGTGAATATTGCAGCAAAGAGTTTGATAGGTACTGTTCAGAGCATGGAATTCACAGAGAGAAGGCAGTTCCAAGAACAACACAAGAAAATGGTGTGTCAGAAAGGTTGAACAACACAATCATGGAGCGTGCAAGGTGCATGAGATTGCATGCAGGATTGCCTTTACAATTTCTGGTAGATGTTGTAGATACTGCTGATTATCTAATAAACAGAGGGCCTTCAAGTTCCTCGGATGGTGGTGTTCCAGAGGAAGCATGGACAAGTAAAAAGGTAAACTACTCTTTTTTAAAGCCTTTTTGTTGTGAGGCCTTTGCCCATATTAATAAAGAAAATAGAACAAAGCTTGAGGCAAAGTCAAAGAAATGTACCTTTATTGGATATGGCATTAATGATTTTGGTTATCGCTTATATGATTATGAAAATCACAAAATCATTAGGAGCATAGATGTAATATTCAATGAAAAGGTCTTGTATAAGAATTAGTTACAGGAAAAGAAATAGGAAAAAGAAAACAAGGAATACGTAGTTCTTGATGAGATCACTGAAAAAGTAAAGGTGCCTGAAAATAATAATAATCAACAACCACAATAATAGCAACCACCAAAACAGCAATAGGCACCCCAAACACCTAAAAGTGGTGTTAGAAGATCTACCAGGATAAGTATACCCCCTGAACGATACTCTTCTTCATTATATTATTTATTGTTGACTGATTTTGGTGAACCTGAATGTTATGAAGAAGCAATGTAGGTTGAAAGCAGGAAGAAGTGGGAGGTGGCCATGGAAGAAGAGATGGACTCCTTAATGCATAACCAGACTTGGGACTTAGTCAGGTTGCTTGCAGGAAAAACTACATTGAAGAATAAATGGGTTTACAGGTTGAAGGAAGAAGATGGAGGAAAACAAAGGTACAAAGCTACACTTGTGGTGAAAGGGTTTGCGCAGAAGAAAGGTATTGATTTTGATGAAATATTTTCTCCTGTTGTTAAAATGACTTCAATTAGAAATATTTTAAGTCTAGTAGCAGTTGAAGATTTGCATCTTGAGAAATTAGATGTAAAGACAACCTTTCTCCATGGGGATTTGGAGGAAGAGATATATATGTAGCAACCACAAGGATATGAGGTAAAAGGGAAGGACAAACTAGTGTGCAGGTTGAAGAAGAGCTTGTATGGCTTAAAACAGGCTCCAAGGCAGTGGTATCTAAAATTTGACAAGTTTATGTTTGAACAAGGTTATACTAGATGTCACTCTGATCATTGTATTTATATGAAAAAGCAAAATGATGGCAACTATATTATATTGTTAAATTGTATGTAGATGACATGCTTGTTGCAGGGTCTAACATGCAGGAAATAAATGTGCTCAAAATAAATTGGAAACTTCATTTGCAATGAAGGATTTGGGAGTTGCAAAACAAATCCTTGGTATGAGAATAACTAGAGATAGGAAAAATCGCAAATTAAAATTGTCTCAGAATGAGTACATACAAAGGTATTGAAAAGATTTAATATGCACAATGCAAAACCAGTTAGTACACCTTTTGCTAGCCATTTCAAACTTAGTAAGGAAATGTGCCCAAAGACCTAAGAAGACATGGATTATATGTCTAAATTTCCACATGCATCAACAGTTGGAAGCTTAATGTATGCAATGGTCTACACAAGGCCTGATATTGCACATGCAGTGGGAGTTGTAAGAAGGTACATGAACAATCCAGGAAAGGAACATTGGATGGCAATGAAATGGATTCTCAGATATTTGAAAGGTATCACAAATCAAGCATTATGCTTTGGTGGTTCAAACATTTCTCTACAGGGATATGTTGATGCAGATATGGCAGGTGACAAAGATAACAGGAGGAGCACTACAAAATATGTATTTACTGTAGGTGGAACAACTGTCAGTTGGGTTTCAAAAATCCAAAGTGTTGTTGCACTTTCAACAATAGAAGCAGAGTATGTTGCTGCTACAGAGGCTAGTAAAGAAATGATTTGGTTACAAAGGTTTATGGGTGAATTGGATAAGGAGCATGATATGGGCACGTTATATAGTGATAGCCAAAGTGCCATTCATCTTGCAAAGAACTCAGCATTTCATTCGAGGACTAAACACATACAGCTCAAGTACCATTTCATACGACCAGTGTTGGAAGATGGAGAGTTGAAGTTGGAAAAGATACACACTAGCCAGAATCTTGCAGATATGCTAACAAAAGTTGTAACCAGGGAGAAACTAAGAATATGCTTAGTTTCAATTGGTTTTTAAGGATGACAATGAAGATGAGAAATAGCCAGGTCCAAAGAGGAGTCATTGTCTAGAAAATGAAGCAGCGGTGGAGTTTCTACAATCGTTCTCCAAGTGGGAGATTGTTGAGTATGGAGCATGATTGTTTAGAGGTCTTTGTTTCAGTTGGATGTATACACCAGGAAGTTTGTACACCCCTCCACGCGGGGGGGTGTGGAGGGGACTTGTCCCCCCATGGGAGTTCGGGTGGGCCGATCCCCCTTGGTTGGGGGGTCCGGGGGCTAGCGGTCCCTCGACGGGGGTTTTGGGGTCAATGCCCCCGAAGCTAAAAACAGATGTAAAATTGCCTTGTAAAAGTATAATAATTTCTAGTCAATCTGGGCCATTCATTAGGTGGATGATCTGATGGTAGAACTTATGTTTAGTTTAGGTTTTTCTTCCCTACAGGGAAACCCCTCTCTTTGTATGAGGGCATTGTATTGAGGTTGTGTAATAGATGTGTATTCTCTAAGCGAGAAACAGAGAGGTGAGACTATGAGAGAAAATAGAGGATATTACAGTGGATCTGTTGTAGGTTGTGTCTCTTCATTTTGCTGGATAATAAAAAGGAAGGATTGGCTGTTCAGGGTGGACATAGCCCAAACTGGGTGAACCACGCATATCTGTGTCTCTCTGGTTTTATGCGTTTTTTGTTTTTATATTTCTGCAATATTCTATGTGTTCCATTGCTCTGTAATATATAATTTTCTAAAAATTTGGGAGTAGGTAGAGGAGTGTACATGCATTTGCTTCTTGATGGTTGGCTTGGAAATGGCACAGATAGTGCAGGATCTAATATATTTCCCAACATCAAATTGGGGTTTGGGCCAATAAAAGTAATCCCAGCCCTGATAAATAGTACGACTCAAAGGTCAAGTAATATGGGAGAATCCCAACATGAACCTCCGACAAAAATTTGCAAGGCCAAAGAAGCTACAAAGCTCTGTTAGAGTGGTCGGGGCTGGCCAATTCCGAATGAATTGGATCTTAGTTGGGTCCACATGCATGCCACACTCATCTATGATGTTGTTGTCATTCTTTATTTTTGAGGTTGAGGGAGTAAACACATAGGACAGTACCAAAACCACTTTGGAAGCTAGGATCTAGCCTTGCCAACTTCAAAGAGGGATCTCTCTATTTGATTTAGCTTTGTTTTATGTATATTTTAGGCTAGTTATGATTGTGCTTGTTTGTTTTGTTTGATTGGTTTGAGTGTTATAATTCCATTGGGCTATGGAGTCTATAAACTAAACTGGAGTTTGTTCATCAATTTTTAAAGGAGTTCTCATAGGGCAAGCTAGGTTGTAGTAAATGGATCTTTTAGAGTTTAAATGAATGGTGGAAAAGCAGAAGTGTAAGGTTTCAGTAGATAACAAAGAGCAATTAAGAATTCTTTATCCTGATTTTAGTGGAAAACATTAAAATTAACAACAGACAAAATAGGGTGCTCTTGATAACAAATCCTATTTATCACAGTTTCTGTTGATTAATTTAGATTTAGAAAAATAGAGGAAATAAATAACAATGTTTAGACAGATAAAGACAAGAAACACATCAGCATTTAAGACACCACATGAATCCTATGAAAGGTCCCTGTATTATTGATGCTTCGGTACTTCAAAATTACAATATGTAGTAGGAATTCAATTAAAAAATCAACACTAATACTTCAAACAATGAAGTATTTATAACAAAAATTACAATAATGCTTTACAAAATTGCTGTCAAACAGTTAGTGTATTATTAGTCTACTTACAAAATAATATCATCTAATCCTGGAAAAAGAATAGGCCACGTAGGTTGTTGAGGAAAATGGTGGCCCTATTTCAGTGGTTTTCGTTGCTGAGTCATTCAAAACAGAATGTGATGTTGAATTGAAACTTGCGCTAGTTGTTGCGCTGGAAAAACTTTTCACAGTTGCTGAGTTACTGCTTAATCCAATAAATCAAGTAACTCTTCCCATCTCTTTTCACCTGTCACTGTTAACTTTGTCACCCTGCGGTAGATTTCATCTACCTCTGTATACTTAGCGAAAGTCGGTTTCACGGTAAAAATGTGTTTTACCTCATTCTGCACATGGAAGTCATTTGACATGGTCTCCAGAAAAGCCTTTGTTTTCATACTCTGTTAGGCCCCTATACTACTAGTGTAACCCCTTATTGTTATTAGTACAATCCCCTTATTATATTGTTGTACCCATGTAGTCCCCATATTGTTATTATTGTGCCCTTAAATTATTATTATTATGTCGACTCTAATTATATTATGACCCCTTACACTCCTATATATAGAAAGGAGATCTTGTCATTTGTATCATCCAAGAATTTCATTTATGTAATGTAAAGGACGTTTCCCCCTCGAAGAGGCTTATTTCTAAGGTGTTGATCTATCTTTTCTATCTTTTTGTGAGTTTTTTTCATAACATTTGAAATCAAAGCTTTGGATTCTAGGGTTTCACTACTCCAAATAGGTCATCGTGGCATTTTCGCTGTAACGTTTTTTTTGCAATGGTTTAGAAGAGAAAAAAAAACCCATTTGATACGAAATCGTGATAAACCTTGGGTCTGAATTTCAGAGCTTGTCGTGCTATATTTTTAGAGATATGGTCTAATAAAGTTAGGGTTTTTGAAAGCTCCAGGATTTCAACTAAAACAGGTCATCGTGGGATTTTCGTTATAACTCTTTCACTACAAAGTTTCATATGCTAAAAGAAAAACCCGTTTGAGAAGAAATTGATCTGAACCTTGGCTCCGAATTTTAGATCCTGTCTCGCTATAGTTTCAGAGATATAGTCTGAGGAAGTTAGGGCTTTTGCAGACCCCCAAATTAGATTCCAAACAAGTCACCTTGGGAAAATCATCAAATTGAAATTTCGTAAGACATTACAGAAGGAGGACGGACTTTAGCTTCCTGTGTATATTTTTAGATCCATAGGTCAAAATAGTGACACGTCTCACTTCATACATGTTCACTCTTCTTAAAAGGTATATAATCAGGTCATCTTGGGAGATTGTGCATAACTCTTTCTTGGAAAATGCAATTTCGATCAGACTGGTGGAATTGGAAAGAGGACACATAGGGATACTTCACGTTGTGATTTCAAAACTAGAGGAGCCGAAATTACAGAGTTACAGTCGTTTCAAGATTGAGCTCCTAAAATCAAGAAAAAGGCGATATGAGGAAGTTTGATGGAAAGGATCCGGTAAATTGGATACTATAGATGGAGCAATATTTTGATCTACATGAGGTGAAACTGTTACAAAAGGTATGTATTGTATCTTCATATTTAGAACGGGATCAATTTTTATGGTATAAAGGGCTTTGTTCTCGGAAACCACTTATTACATGGTCAATTTTCACGGAGGAAATGATAACACATTATGAGGATACAAAGAGAAACACCTTCTTTAGCCAATTGATAAATCTCAAACAAATGTGTGAAATGACAAAGAACATTACAGACTTTCAAAAAATTGAATATAAGGGTAAAGGATATTCCAAATAAGCAAAGGATTGATGTATTCATAGGTACTTTAAAGGGTAACATTCAACATGTGGTTCGTCTTTGGGAACCTGATTCATTGGAGAAGGCATTCAGGTGGGCAAGAAAAATTGAAAGAAAAATGATGGAAACAAGGAATCCCACCACTCACGACTATAATTATGGAAGTGTTTCTTCTCCTAGCCTTCCACAACCTACAAGGTTTACACCACAAAAATTGGAAGAAAAAATAGAAAAAGGGCTTTGTTACAATTGTGATAGAAAATGCATTAAAGGTCATAAGTGTGCTGAGAAGAAATTATTTTACATAAAGTATGAAGAGGAGGAAGAGAAGGATCAAGAAATATCAAAATAAGAGGATATACGCCAGGACCCAAACCCAGAGAAAGAAGAAATGAATTTGACGATACCTTGTAAAGCATTGGCAAGAATTACCGCTCCTCAAACTTTCAAGATAGAAGGACATATCAAGAAGAAAAAGGTTCAAGAAGTGAAAGATCACATTGAGAAAGAAGAAATGAATCCAACCATATCTTGTAATTCATTGGCCGGAATTACACTCCTCAAACTATCAAAATAGAAGGACATATCAAGAAGAAAAATGTTCAAGAAGTGAGAGATCACATTGAGCATCAAGAAATGAATCCGACCATATCTTGTGAAGCACAAGAAGAAATTACCACTCCTCCAACTCTCAAGATAGAAGGACATATCAAGAATAAAAGGTTCAAGCAGTGAAACATCACATTGAGCATCAACAACAAGTTCTCCAACTTCTAAAGGATAACAACACTTTGGTGCAGAATCGAATGAAACAACAGGTAGATCAACATCGTAGTGAGAAAAGTTTTGATTGAGGTGATTGGGTATTTTTACAGCTACATCTCAAGCAAGCTATTTATGAGAAGGAAATGTTGGCAATATTACATGCACTTAATAAATGGTGATCTTACCCAAATGGAAGACACTTCAAGGTAAAAATGGATCATGATAGTCTTAAATACTTTTTAGAACAAATATTATCTTTAGAAGAATAGAAAAAATGGGTCACAAATATGTTGGGTTATGACTTTGACATCATCTACAGAAAAGGGAAGAAAATTTTTGTTGCAGATGCACTTTCAAGAAAGGATGAGGATGTGGAGGCATTTTTTTGTGTTATTTCTATTATCCAACCAGATTGGATAAACGAAGCAAGGGGTGAATGGAAGAAGGACAAAGAAGTGTGGCCAGTGATTCAAAAGTTACAAAATATCCCAATTCAAACAATATTACCTGAACTTGTAGAGGAAGGAAAAATCATATTGGAACCTGAAGTAGTCACAAAAACAAGAACCTGGCAGCTACGAAATCAATCAATTTCAGAGTATCTCATCAAGTGGAGGAACTTACCCGCTGAATATTCCACATGGTACGACAAGAATTTTATACATAAGCATCAAGAACTACTCAAGCATTGAGGACAACACTTTTTGAAGGAGAGGGGCATGTTAAGCCCCTATACTACTAGTGTAACCCCTTATTGTTTTTAGTACACCCCCCTTATTATATTGTTGTACTCATGTAGTCCCCATATTGTTATTATCGTGCCCTTACATTATTATTGTTATGTTGGCTCTGATTATATTATGACCCCTTAGACTCCTATATATAGAAAGGAGGTCTTGTCATTTGTATCATCCAATAATTGTTCATTTGTGTAATGTAAAAGAGGTTCCCCCTAGAAGAGGCTTATTTCTAAGGTGTTGATCTATCTTTTCTATCTTTTTGTGATATGGTTTCATAACATACTCCCTTTGATTCCACTAAACTTGATGCTTCTTTTGGCTACCTCTTTCATCTTCTAGATGTAGTCCTCCTGGGTGATCAACTTGTCATTGATGACATAGGTACTGGGCAGTCCCTTCTACATTAAGGCTTCAATCTTGTTTGTAAATATGTTTACTTACGTCTCCAAGGTCTCACACCTTTCCTCCAACTGGTCAAAAATATTTTTCTTAGTCAAGACGTTCTTGACCTCTATAATGGTGGTAGTTCTGTCACTGACTCCCACTTGCTCCAGCTCATATCTGGACTTTGAATTTAAGAACCTGATCATATTGGCGGCATAAGTTGGAATTTCTCCTAGATTTTCCCTTCCTTGCACAATGGTCTTAGTGGCCTTGTCTATTAACTATTTCTGCTCAAATATAATTTGAATAGAAGGCCAAATTTCATTTATTGAGTCAAGTATGTTCATCCAAATTGTTTCCTTGGCTTGGGCCAAGGTCTGGCCAATAGATGTGTCTCTCTCTACCTGGCACAGCTTTTCTAAAAGTCTCAGAGATTTGTCCAATTTAGTAGCTCAAGAAACTTCAGCTTTGGCCTTTTGGGCTTCCAAAGCTTTGAGTTGTCCCTGTAAGGTCTCAATTTCCTTTGATTGCAAAGACATATTTTGCAATGTCTGTGTGACCTATTCAGCACTGGGATTTTGAGTAGAAGTAGTAGGTGTAGTAGTTTTTCTTGTGGGTGGTAGTTGAGAAAGAGGTACATCATCCAAGGGAACAATGGCCATCTTCAAGATGCCTTCCTTTTCCTTTATCAGCTTTTCCAACTCCGATTCCATATGCCTGATCTGTATGTTTCGGTCAATAATTAGTTTCATCATGTCTACTTTCTGAGCTTCACCTTCTACAATGTCCTTGGTCATTGGATCTTTTGTAGCTGGCAACTTGAGTTGTTTCCTCAATGTTGTAATGTCCAAGTTTTTCTTCTTAATAATTTCTTAAGCAACAATAACATCCTTAGGGTCATAACCTATCTTGATCACCAAGTCTTTGAGAGACTTGATCTTGTTGTCTTTACCTAAGGAGGAGACCTTATCCATCTTCAACTGTGACTGCACGTTTGCAAAAGAGACCTGCAATTTGGATAAAGACATGGCAGTGTTAGTGAGAGTGGAGGATATCATATTGATGAGCCCCAAATTTGGTAACATTTTGGGCTCATTTGGCCTAACTACCTTTGCTCAATCCTTTATTTTTCATAACTTATGCATCATTTTTTAGTATGTTTATGTCATTTGTACGAATAAGGGCAGTCACTATTCCTAGGTGGCTAACACGTGCTCATTTCAGGTTTTTTGACACATGATTGGAACAAAACTGAGCAGATAAGGACCAGGAGACAGCCAAGATGGGGTTGAAGATTCGTAGGAGGGTTGTCCACAGCATTAAATGGCCTTCCTCGGGATCTTCACCCCCATCTCCGAGCTCCAGCAGCCACCACCACCGGATTTAAAGACAGCCAAACGGATTTTGAGGAAGCAGCAGTTCACTTCTAGTTTGGTCAGCCAAGCCCCACTGATTTAGGAGGCCAGCTTGGGGCCTCGAGATGTATAAATGATAGGGCTTTAGCCTTCGAAAAGGACTTTTGAAACATTGTTGCACATCCTGCATTACGAGCTGCTAGCTTAGTTTTGCTCTTTTGTAGCCATTATTGGCATGCTATTTGACTTATGATTATTATTTTTTAATGGAAAGCAGTCAGATTTGATCTCAGTTCTGAGCTTTTAAAGGAGCCATAGCTCTCGGGGTTGGGCCCAACCTGAGAGCCTAAGGCCTCCTTCCTTTGTATTGTTATCTTTTCTTTCAGCATTATGGTTTTTATTTACATGCATTCGAAACACAGTTTGTTGAATCAGATTTCTTGGTGTGGTTAAGTAGGTCATTGGTAGAAGATAGAGTTGCTTTAGCTGTTTAGAATAAATTGAAGAGATTGGAGTTGATAAAAGTTCCAGAAAAGGGTTGCTTGCACACTCATTTTCACCTCTTTCTAGGGGCTGGAATTGCAGACAGTGCTACCCACCAAAAACATTGGTTTACGAGTACATGCAATTTGTGGTGCAATATTTTTGTTTGTAGAAGTTGTCCATGCGTTCAGACCTCTTGGAATATTTCCTTGCTTCAGTACTATACATGGTTTTCCTTAAGAATAACGTTGCTGTTCATTGGTTCCATTAAACAGTTAGGAATGTTTTGATTATATGTAGGACGTGGAAGAATTTGATTCAGTTTGCACTGTGCAGTGCTACTCCCTCACTCTCTCATCCTTCTAAGTCGTGCCCAGGCCAACTACTCATCTTCCAATTAGATCCCTTGTCTCTCAGCCACTCTACCACCCACGTTATCCCACCTTTTCGGCCTTCCATTCCCTCTACCCTCCTTTAGACAAACCAGCTTAGCACACCCCCTCATCATCTCATCTCTCTGTCACTAAGGCATTACAAATCCCTCTCCTACCTCCCTATCCACCCATGCAGCCTCTTCCACTCACCCATCACCCAAAAATCCGATTGTAGAACATCCTGTAGGAATTACTGAACATCCTGTAGAAGTTCTGAAACATCCTGTAGAACCCCTGCAGACTTCCTGTAGAAGCTCATAAACGCGGCCTCTTGGTAGCCAAACTTTGTGAAACTCTCTGGAAGGGTGTTAGGGACCCCTTAGACCCTCTCTGAACTTTCCCAACCTTTTTCAAGCCTTCCTCCTCCTTGAGCCACCTCTGCACAGTAAAAAACTAGTTAAAAGCACATGCATGATAATTCTAATAATTGAAACAAAAATACAAAAAGTGTTTTCTTCAGATAGAGGTAGTCTAAACACCTGCATTTCACCTTCATAGAAGTAATGGCATCGCTTTCAGTAGTTTGCACCCCCATCTCTGCATCAGTAAGACTAGCTGGTAGAATTAGGGTTTGCTAGGGTTTGCGTTTCTTGTTGGCTTTCAGTTCCTTTTTGCAAATAGATTAGCTTCTTTTGATATTAGCTTTCACCCATCAGTTCAAAAGCTTCTTCTAAGAGCTCATAGAAGTTGGCTTGAGCCCTAGCGGATTTGTGCCAGCTGACCAAGTGACAGTTGTGACAAGAGCTAGTACTTGTGCATACAACACCGTCACTTCCAAGTTTGTTACGAACTACCGGGTTGATAAAACTAAAGAAGGAATCTCCAGGAGTTGTAGCATTATTGCTACAATACTGGAGCCCACCACATATCACCAGGTTGTTTGTGCATCTCCATTGGATCAATGGGATGTATGTCCTTTATGGTGAACTCAAAGGTGGTGCTCTTGTAGTTAGATGTTGATTTGGATTCTGAATTTTGGGCCTCAAGGAAGGCCATCTGCATTATGCCATGTTCAGTATCATATACTAACAAAAGTCTACTTTGTGAACTGGAAGTTTGCTTCCGGAATTGGTTGTAGGTGCTATTCTACAAGATTTCATTTCTGATATTTATTTCTCTTTACCTTTCAAACATTGTTTTGTCTTTTCTATATGGACAATGTGTGGTTCTAGCTTGGTCTCCTTATGACCCTATGAAGATGAAGGTTTAGAAGGAGAAGTAGTGAACTTCAAGGTTGCTGGTGGAGAATATGTGATGATAATAACTGCATGTTCTTCCATTTATTTATCTACTTCTGGTTTGTGAGTCACCTTGGGCCTCTCTCTGTAACTGATTCTAAATTCCCTGGCTTCACTCCCTGTTGTAGATGATGACCCTTCATCCCTCTACCTTTTGCTGGATTTTTCTTGAGGAACAAGCATTTGCAAACTGGAAGTGGACGCAATCTACTATTCAACTTCATGTAAGGTATTTTCCATTCCAACTAATTGGCATACTTTTCTATGTTCGGCCTAGAAGTATGGATATAGGGAGTGTTCTTATTGTCCACTCTAAGTTTTGAGATGATGCCATAGGGGTCATAAGACTATGTGAAACTTAAGTTGAATTTCATCTCCTTCAATATTTTATCTGCCTCCTCACCTGTTGTCCTGGTGTTACATACAAATGGGCCCACCTGTGTTTTAATTCTGAATACTGCCTTCTTATTTTCCACTACAAAGTGGATCTCATATGAGTTCAACATCTGTCTGACGTATTCTAGTGCAAATATCCTCATTGGGAGGTATCTGGGGAGTTTTTAGGGGGCCAGTTCACATCCATAGACTCTAATCTCTGTGTAGTTTTGGTACAGGTACCAATCTTCGGTTTTTGCTTGGTCTGATAGATGTAGTATTCATTTGATTTCCTCACTAATCCTGGGATGCACTGTACTATAGAGAATGTTCATAGATGGATGAACAAAGTCTTCTATAAATTGCTTGTAGGTGAATTCCTGTTGTTCTTTCATGACCAGTGAGGTCCAAAAGATCGTTGGTTGTTGATCCCCTACCTCATCCAATTTCTCCAATGGAAAAGTGAACTTTTCTGCTTGATAATAGATGAACATGTAAATCAAAATAAAGGTGTAACTGAACACATACTCTGTGGGAAACTTGAAGAACTGATCATGGATATTGTCAGCCACGAATTGACTGAAATTGAAAATTGTAGAGGGCTTGCTATCTGTCGAAAAAGTGGAAAGGAATCCTAAAATAGGCTCATCCACCCACTTATCATAATGGTAGCCTAGGATGTGAGAAAAGATATAAATAATTTTCTTGGCCTGATCAGGGAAAATGGAAGAAGGATAAGGAGGATTCTTCTTGGGAAATTAAGCATTCTTTGGCATGAAAATCTCAAAAATCGTAGTTTTTGTGGCAAAACCCAGCTTTTGATAATGTTGGGTGAGGGCTTCTAGGGAGAAAGGGGCAACATTTTCCACAGAAGGGACCATCATCATTTGATCAATAGATTTGGTTGTGATGGTGGAAAGGATGTCACTTGTAGGTGAAATTATTGCTCTTTGGGTAGGGATATAGCAAGCTTGGCATCTTTTGGTGAATTCCGGGGCTTGAAATGTCAGAGGAAAGATATAGTGGGGGAGGCTTGAATCCCAAAGTCCTATCTCATTAGTTTTATCAGAGTATTTATCCTCTAACCAGCAGTATAACTCGAGGAAATCACAGTCACAAAGTGTCTCAGTTATTCGGTAATCTCAGTCTACCAATGGTGTGTGATATAGGTCTACAGAAGGTGGAATTAACGGGATAATGGCTTGGTCATGGGTCTTAACTTTAGGAGGCATTGTTGTAGCAATTTATGAACAAAATGGATAGACAAAGAAGGCTTACCAGGCTTAGAGAAGATAGTCTATTAGGCGAAAAAGCACAGGGAGGTCAGTGACTGTCGGGATGCTGGTGACGAAGAAAATCTGGCTAAGGTCACTGCAAGAAATAATGAATAGCTTAGGCAATGAGAAGTAAAGATTGAGCATGACGGGCTTGGGATTTATTTAAATGCAGAGGCAGAGTCCTTTTGGAAATGGCGTGGGGCTGTTATTGGATGGTTACTCGTGAAAATTAAATGAGGAACGAGTATTAAGTAGGAAGGCATTTAATTGGAGCAACGAGCGAGACATGTGGCTTGCAGAGAGTGGTGGAGGAGGAGTCATGGGGGTGCGACGGGAATGGATACAGGATAGGCCGTTTCCTAGGGGGTGATGGGTGGTAAGCGGTATTAGTGGGGGGGGTGCAAAATGACTGTAATGTGCCACGTAGGGGGTAGGGCCCGATAGAAGAAATCGCCTTCCAGACAACCCCCCTCTTGGGGCGGTAAAGGGAGAATGAGAAGGGGGGGCTGAAAAAGGACATGGGCCATGGATGGAGTGGGGGACCAGATCCCAAGGTGTCGAAGGTGATGACACTTTAATCACAAAAGACAAACTGTTTTGTCCGCTTGCGCTCACATGATTTTATTTTCAAACTTAGGATAAGGGGGGAATATAAGGTAATGAAATAATTTGTCCCTATGCATTAATTATCCTTTAAAATTAGGATAAGGGATTAATAATAAACATTTGACATACATAATGCACAGCTTTCACTTCTGCCCTTTTTTCCCTATCCTCAAACTCAGGATAAAATTTATGCATGCTGATATTTAAGAAAACCACTCAATCTTCCTACCCTTAGCTAGACAAGTATTTTTATTTTGATCTTTAGGGTGCACTTAGAATAGCAAACCCACTTTTATTTTCTTTTACGCAGAAAGAAAAACTATCTAACATGTCCCTTATTTATCCTATTGACCCAGATTAAAGAGTTGGGATAATGTCATTTTCTACCTAACTAATTATTTATCTAGATTAAACTATTGGATAAACCTTCATTCTCTATCTAATTTATAGAAATTTAAATATGTCTAATCATGATTAAGCAATATGATTAAACTTTAAGTAGTTGTGGCATTTTGAACAAGCTGCAAACAACTTTATTTTACAGAAATGAAGCTGAAAACTATGTATGAGTAGTGGCATTTAGACTTGCAACACTTTTAGTATTATTCTCTTTTTTATTTTCTTTATTTTGGTGGGGTTCAATATTTTTCTTTTTTTTCAATATTTTTGTTTTTGTCTTTATTCTTCCTTTTTATACTCTCTTTTCATCTTTTATTTCTTTTTTTCTTTTTATTTGGAAATCATTGGAAGATTGAAAAGTATTTACAAAACATGATTCCTGAGATACATCACTCAATTACCTTGAGATCCTATAAATTATAGGACCCTAATAGATGCAACCCAAGTATTGGACCTCGCTCATGCCAAAGGTGCATTTCTCTAAGTTGGCACACAGTTTGTGTTGCCAAAGGGTTTGAAGGACCTACCGAATGTGTTGCAAGTGTTCTTCCGAACTGTTGCTGAAGATGAGGATGTCGTCCAGATAAACCACCACGAATGAGTTGGTGAAGGGATGCAAGTTGTCATCCATTAACCTCATAAAACTAGCAGAGGCATTTGTCAACACGAAGGGCATAACTGACCATTCAAAAAGGCCTTCCTTGGAATTAAATGTGGTTTTCCATACATATGTGGGATCTATTGAAACCCGACAATAACCAAACTTCAGATCAATCTTGGTGAAATATTTTTCCCCCTTGAGTTGGTCCAAAAGGTAATTAATGTGTGGGATTAGATACCTGTTCCTGACAATGCTTTTTTTAATGCCTGATAATTAATGTAGAGCCTGTAGTTCCTATCCTTCTTCTATACACGTACAATTGAGCTCCCACAAGGTGAGGAGCTTGGACATATGTTCCCTTTTTGTAGCAACTTGTAATACCCTCCTCCCACATCTACCCAAGAAACTAGCTAGTTGTGGTAAACATGCGATGAGAGGCCACTATGACATTATTTGACCTACTAAGTCACATTAAGGAAGTCAAATTGACAGAAACACACCATACAGACATCCAACATCATCAACAGAACCCTCAGAGGACAAGTCACCCACTCAGATAACCTGTCCCTAGGTCCCACTACTGTTTTACGCCTCCGGAGCCATAATTTCTCTCATGCTATGGGCAAGGGAGTGACCAACAACCTAAATTCTCTCTCAGAGGCCTGCCCTCCAGCCACTGTGGACCAAAATTGCCAGTGTTGTGCCAGTTACCCTGGGACTTAAGCCACTTTTTCAAGCTTAGAGCCCAGGACACTGCCCAAAATTGATACATCTCTTCAATTCAATAAATTAACAGGGAAGTGAAAGTACTAAATAAAATAATTATTGAAGAACTTGAATGGATCCCTACTAGCCATGACAAGAATTTCATCAAACATATCATCGAAATATAATCTACAAGTGTAAATAACATAGTTAACTGTAGGGATCTCATAATTATTTGAGAATCGTTATGAATCATTGTTTCGTCATGCCATTTGCTGCATTATCATCTATTAGGTCATAGACACATTATCCATTCATATACAAGTAAAAACATGTTGAGATCCATGCATAACTGTTGTCATAAAATGTGCATATAACCAACATAATAGGAACAGAAATACAATAAACATGACAACCATCAAATCAATAAATACATCAATGCCTTTACACATGGAAATCAAGGAACACATTTATCATTAATGATGCAATGAACCAACCGGAGATGGGACTACCACGTTCCACCTGACCATAGAATGGCTGAGCCAAATCTCTCTTCAGCCATTCACCGTTGTGCCATATTCCAAGAATTATTATGGGATCTCATAGAACACATTAATCAAAACTCATTTAGGGATTCCAGAGGTCATCCACCTCAACCCATCAACCAATGATTTCAACTAAAAGTCATACATCACCAAAATCATCATTAGATTGGTCTCCATCCAAGCCTTCCATGGATTCCAGAGCATTTGCCCAAGCCAGGCTTCCGTAACTAGTAACTCGACCCATAACTTATATAGGGATTCTAGAGTGTTTGTCCAACCAAGGCTTTTAGGACTAGCAACTCAACCCACCAAGGCCTTCAAGAGTGTTTGCCCAACCAAGGGTTACAGGACTAGTAACTAAACCCAAGCTGTTACAGGGCTTCTAGAACATTTCTTCAACTAGGGCTTCCACGACTAATAACTCAACCCAAGTTAAGGAACATGAGAACCAACCAAAACAAAACAATGAAAGTAAACCCACAATCACCATGGTTATCCAGGAAATGGCAAGGCTAGGTAATCCACTGTTGATCCAGGCAATCCTCCATGCCAATGATAGATCACAACCAAGAAACCAAATGTATATTCCATGCATGCCAAAACTAGTGAAGAAATCATACATGCAACTTGGTACCTACAAGAAAATTTGATGTATTTGTTGATGTTGATGCCTTCTTGTGCTTTCTTTCTCTTCCTTTGCCTTCTTTCTCCAAAAATCCAAGTATGCCACACCCTCCAAGAGTGCTCCAAGAAAAATCTAAGTATCCAAGAGTATGAGAGAGAGAATAATGTGAGAGAGCTCCAACAATGAACTAATAAAAGGTTACCAATTGATCCTCAAAAGCTCTTTTATGAAGGAGGCCTCTATTTTCTTCATTTTCCATTATTTTCCTCCATTTTCCTCCTCACATGCAACCTGTGGCTTTTCACCTCCCTTTTCTCCTAAGTTTCATTATTTTCATAAATAAATGTGCCAAAATTCCTTAGCCATTTCCTTTTCCAATTTCCTTATCCATAAACAACCAAACGAACACCCCCTAGGATGCCTTGCCCAAAATTCAACTTGAAATAAGTGTTCCATTCATGCGTGGTTATTTTTTTTAACATTTATTACATGGAATTTTCACGAGGGATGTAGAGAACCCTCCCCCTTGGGATGCACCGTCCTCAATGTTCAATCACACATTTACCTCAACAACCTACTGAAAGAAGACATACTACTTATGGAGATTTATAACACAACTCGATGCAATATTTACAATGAAAGATATGCTCAAGACATAACATCATGAAAACATGACAACATACTGCATAGTGGAGCTTTATAACACAACTCATTATGGTATTTAAAATGATAATCCTACTGAGTGCCAACTCATATGACATCATAACATCATGATAACATAACCACATGATAGCATAATAACATAATACCCATACTGTATAGTGAAGCTTTATAACACAACTCATTATGGTATTTACATCCATACACGAGTGTACATACAAAAAAATCATCAAAATATACATACCAAAACACATGCCAAATCATATATCAAAACATATATCAAACATATACTAACATCATATCTAAGCATATATATCAAAACATCATATATCATATATCAACCATCATAAAGCATATATTGATCGCCATAAAGCATATACGAAACCAACATAAAGAAAATACTAAACCACCATGAAGCATATACCAAGACATCATAAGAAAATACTAAACCACCATGAAGCAACTATCAACAACCATAAGCAATCACCAAACCACCATATCAAAGTTTCTTTGCCTCAACTACAAACAAGGAAGGATAAATGGTATGCATCTAATTTTCCATCTCCCATGTAGCTTCATCGGGCCCAAAGTGCTTCCATTTCACTTTAACTTGCTCTATTGCTCAGTTCCAGAGCATGAGCACCCTTTCTGCAATATACACTTAGGCTTCGGCTTGAATTCTCCATTTGGTTCCACCTACAATACATACCAGTTAATTACATGATCATCATATTTAACATACTTCTTAAGCAAATATACGTGGAAAACATCATGGACTTTCATTGGCGAAGGTAGTGCAAGTTGATAGGCTACTGCCCCAATCTGCTCAATTATACTAAAGGGTCCACAAAACCATTGTGCTAGCTTGAAACATGGGTCAATTTGCAAGGATATATTCTTCGATTTGATGCACAAGTACACATGTTCCCCAACCTGGAATTCCTTGACCATATTGTTCCTGTCTGCATGAATCTTATGCCTATCATGTGATTCCTTGAGATTCTTCTTGATCACCTACATCTCCTGCTCCATGTCTTGCAAGATATGTGGTCCAATCAATACTCTTCTAATGGGATGACTCCAACTAATGGGACTATTACAACTCCACCCATACAATGCCTCAAAAGGACTCATCCTTAGTGACTCTTGATAACTATTGTTGTATGCAAACTTGACCAAAGGGAGATACTCTTCCCATTTACTCTACTAATGCATTATATACAACCTCAACAAGTCCTCTAATATCCTGTTGACCCTATTTTTCTATCCATCTGTCTGCAGAAGATAAGCTGTGATAAAGGCCAAATCTGTGCCCAAACCTACAAATAACTCCTTCCAAATCTTGGAAGTGAACTTCAAATCCATTTCTGACACAATCTTCTTTGGGACACCATGTAGTCTAACCACATCTCTGATGAATACCTGTGCCACATCACTAGCTGAGAATGTAGAATTCACGGGAATGAAGTGTGCAACCTTTGTTAACCTATCCATAATGACCATGATGGAATCATGCTACTTCATTGTCTTCGGAAACCCTATAATGAAGTCCATGGAAATGACCTCCCATTTCCACTCTAGGATCATGATCACCTATAGAAATTCACCTAGATGTTTGCACTCTCCCTTCACTCATTGAAAATCAGATCATCTCACCACAAACTCTGCTAAATCGATTTTCAGATTCAAACAATAGTAATATATCTTCACCACTATGAGTGTCTTCTGATAACCTGGGTGACCTGAATATGGTTTCACATGAAACTCCCTCAAGATCACCTTCTTGAGCTCACTACTATCTATTACATATATCCTGTCTCGGAACCTGGCCAATCCATTTGTTGTAAGAAAATATTCCAAGTCCTCTGCACCTGCACCTGTATTAGTACCACTACCTGTACCTGTATCTATACCACCACCTATGCCTGTACCTGTACTCTACTACAACCTTGTTATAGACATATTTGGGCATTGCAACCCTAATCTTATATGTCGATAAACCAAGGGCTCTTTAACCCCTAAAAGTGTTGTTTCATACCCTAAAAGATCATGGTCAACTAATTACATCATTCCCCAGAAATTCCACCTGAAAAACCACTCAAAACTGGCCAAAACTGTACCATACTAACTACTCCAATGTCAGGGTGCGATGCATACTGACTCCTACACTAGCCAGGTGCGATGCATACTGAAGAGGCCTTCTGTGGGGTGCGATGAGCGAGAATGGACAAATTTCTGAGACAATTTGCTAAGTGGATGCTCATGGAATATTCTAGAAACTTCTCCCATGACACTTGCCTCTCTGAATTCGCCCAGGGATGAGTAAGAGATCCAAGAAATATCCAAGTGGAACCAAGAACAACAAGTGGAATGACACTAATCAAAAACCCAGAGGTGACTCACACCCTTGCAGACATCTATAAATGGATCCCTCATCTGAGAGATCTAGAGGCTGGAATTTTGTAATTTGTAAGGAAGTGCTGATAGCTTGTCTTTGAGAAGGAACATTGTATTATTGGGTGATCTTTCTTTTCATGAGGTGAAGAGGGCTTTGATGCTAGGAGGATGATGTTGGATTAGATAGCTGGGTTGTATTCCTCTCTTCTATTATTAATAAATTTCTTTGAGTTTTCCTCCATAAAATCGTGTATTTGTGAATGTTGTTATTTGTGAATGCCATTGTATGTCCACTGTATTTCTGATTTTGCAATGCTTATGATATAATAGATTGAGATGCTTTGATAGTGTTTTGTTACTTCGTTTCTATAGGTATTCTTTAAGCAGGATAAGTAGGAAAGGAGTTGCAAGCTCTGTCAAGGGGGAGGGAGTTCAAGCAAGGAGTCAAGCAGAAGATCCAGGTTGGTTCCTTTGCTTATCTCTTATCTATGATACATAGAGAAAATCCCAAATTGCTTTGATTGTTTGTTTCTAGGATAACTACCAATCCTAGTGGGACTAGTAGATCGAAAAGACATTAGTTTTCCCAGAAACAAAATGGCGACTCCACTGGGGATCGAATAGTTTGTTTGTTTGTCATTTTTGTTTGCTTTATAAACTATATATGGAGCTTGAAGTTAGCTAGATAGCCTTCGAACTGCTATTGCATTGCAATTGCAAAGTAGATGAATGCTGCTTCATTCAATCTCTAGTTTTGTTTATGAACTGAACATCTGATTTACAAGCATTCTAGATGCCCTGTTTGTAGCTCAATAACCTCCCAAGATCATACCCCTATACTTTGCTCTTTACTTTCCATAATAGCTTAGCTTAATCCACTAAAATCAGTTGCAAAATTGAGCCAAAACCCATCTCAGTTGCGCTCCTTGGCCCATCGCATTGTCTGTCACTGTGAACCAGTATGCATCACACTTCCTGAGTGTAGCAAGTGTGATGCATCCCTGTTTCTGTGAAGCACAGGTGCGATGACTGAGTAATCCTATTTCTCTCATTGAAATTTGGGGTTTTTTGTCTTTGTTTCCAGCTCTGTTTAGTTGTTTTTGCTGCTTATGAAAAATATCTCATTGTTGAAGCCTGCTTGCATTACATTGTTCAACCTTCATTGATAAGGATTAGTAAATGTTTTTATGTATTTGTCCATCATTTACAATATTTTTTCAAAAAGTTACTTAAATTGATCTATCGTTTTGGTGCAAAAAGGTGTCGTAATTGTCATTTTTGTGTCAAAAAGAGAAGTGTCGTTGAGTCTTCCTTCTCTAGGTAGTAGATTGAAATTTTTGATTTGTATTTGATTTGATTTGTTGTTATTTGAAGTGTGGAAAACATTTCTATTCAAAATTTAAAAGTTTCGTTTAGTCCTCCTTTCCATTTTGAAAAGAAATCGTCGAAATATCGCTTTGAGTGAAATGTTTCAGATCTATACTTAGTTCTCTTTTTTGACATTCCTCACATTAAGGGAATGAAAAAAAAATACATGCATTTTCATTTGCATTTAGACTGTGTGCGAAAGATGATTTAAGAAAAGTGCATTTAGCGTGTGCTCATTGCTCTTTGTTTGAAAGAACCATAATATTCTTTCCTTAGTAGCTAGGATTTTCATTGCTAAAAATAAACAACGATTGTTTATCATTATAGATTGCATTTAGGAATTTTACATCTACATCACACAGTGAACCATTGAAAGGCAAAATTCTAAGCAAGATCAACTCTAAAATAAATTTCAATGAACTTAATAACGCTTTGGAACCTAACGCAACACATTTAGAGGTCTAGGCTAGAGACATGTTCCGGCGTCGTAAAATCTAGTAACTATCATTTTCATCGAAGGTTGGGTGATGCCTCCTCTTAGGATATGACAAGTGCTAGCACGGACTTGTGCTCCCCATACCGTCGAGTATATATTGGGAGACCACAATAGGCTTATATCCTTTATCCATAGGAAGCAGTGTCTGCCTCCCTACCGATCGCAATGCACTGTACACAGAATTTGGGAAGATTGACTATTGTACATAATTACTTGGTAATTTCTCTTTAATTTGCCACCAAGGTGTATATTGCAGTTTTGTGATTGGTTTGGAAATCCCTCTATCTATATCTCCAGAGTAGTCACTTTCGTTCTTTTTTGACTCCTTAAAAGAAAAGGTCCCTCTGAGCACTTGTCACTTCAGGCTCATTAAAAATCGAAGAGGACTAGAGTCATCTTTAGCTTTTTCTCGACTCTTAAAAATTGAAAAAGCAAAGTTGTGTCAAAGTGTCATTAAAATTTATTAAATTCGGAATAACAACATTTTTGGTTTAATTTTGAGTTGATCAAGTAATCCGCAATTGTGGAAGAAAGTCAATCAAAACCCCATCGTTCGTAGAGACTAGTGAGTCAACCGTCTTTGACTCTGGAAACGAAGCCATTCTGGACAAAATGGTCTCGTTTAACTGAGTCCAACTCACCTGATTTACTTGAAACTTGTGTTTCAACATCGTTAGAGACTACAGTTACTCTGATCATTTCTAGTACAACTGCCTTTACAGAAAAAGCTCCACAATTACAAGAGGACATTAGAACTGATCCTAGTGTAACAGTAGATACTTCTATACCTGAAACAGCTCTAGCTAGAGCTGATCCAGAAACTGAAGTCCACTTACCTGAACATCTAGAAGTTGAGTCCTAGAATTTAGAAGGTGTCACCCCTCTAGTATCTGCCACTGCAGAAGCTATACCTTCTTCGGCTCCAAAAATATTTTACGGACCTGACGGTCTACCTCTTCCACCTGGACTGATTGCTATAGAGGAGATTGTAGAGGATCTTCGCTCTAGTACCCCATTGCATTTTGGGACTGGGATTCATCTGTGTCCTTCTACTACTGAAGTTAGTTCTTTTAATCATCCTTCATCGCAAGTTCCCATCGAATTGCTAGGAAATATTTTGGATAGACTAAACATGTCTGAGAAACCATTAACATCTAGGATGGTATCATCTGATACAGCTATAGCATAACTTCCTGTTACCATTCCTACAATGTTTGATGGTATACCATCTGTCCCAACTAGTTATCAATCACTAGCTGGAGTCCACTTAGGGACTATTTTGACGACATGGTATGTTCCTATCTAGAATCCCATCTGGTATTTCTTATGTTGAAACTCAGGAAATTGATCCTACATGCCAGTATCAATTTGGTTAAACTAGTCTACAAAGACCGATATATCCTTTGAACATTGGACTGCCGCCATATGGAGGGTAGTATGCTTTTTCATTGTTCCCTCCCGGGGAACAACCATATGAGAGTTCACAACAAAATTCAGGTCAAACTAGAATTACATCTAGTGGTTGGGTACCAATACTTCCTCAACAACCAAGGGTTGTATATTCAATTTAACCAATCCAATCTGTGTCGAATATTCCCACTACACCTGCTATTGTGACTGTGTCGCAAGTACAAGCACTGCTTGTTGTATGTCAACCTCAAGTCTCTCAGGTTGCAATACAACAACCTCTTGTCTCTATGGCTCAATCACAACCCCAGGTTAGTGCTTCCATACCTAGAATGACTCAGGCTCAAATGGATATTATCACCCCACATCTTGGTCATTCTTTGAGTATTGAGCAATAGCAAATGGTCCAACAACCATGGTTGGTGCAATAAAAACAATCGCAATTCCAGTAAACCTACCAAGGACCTGAACAACAAGGCTTTGTAGGTAATGGACAACCGCATTTTCAAAATGGTTATCAACAACCATACTATACTAGTTATGTCCAACAACCTTATCAAAGTTACCAACATTAGATACATTATGTTGCTATGAAAAGACCTACTGCTCAGGCGATTCCATCTTATCCTGGGTATGCTTCACCTAACTTGAATCAAAAGTTTTCTTTTGTAGCAACTCTAGAATTACCAAATTTGAACCGATTGAAAAATGATCCAATTTCATACACCCCTTGGTGGCCAGCAATTCCTCATAAACTTCCATTCGATATTCCTAAATTCAACGGAAATCCAGGTGAAGATCCATCGAATCACGTAATGAATTTTCATCTTTGGTGCTCATCTAACACCCTAAATGATGATTCAATTAGGCTTCACCTTTTTTAGAGAACGCTAACTAGTCCGGCAACGAAATGGTATATTGAATTGCCTAGATCTTTTTTTGATAACTTCAACACCCTTGCCACTACTTTTCTAACCCACTTTCAGTTACCCATAAGGTACAAAATGGGGATAGAACTCCTTACCAACTTTAAACAGACAACAACCACTCACATATCTGATCATATTCATGAGTGGCGACGTCATAGATGAATAGTAAATATGTATGTTCCTGATCAGATTTTAGCTTAGTGGTTTATTAAGTCCTTATTACCATCTATAACTGAGGACATGCCAAAAGGAGGAGTTTTCACTGAAGAGCAAGTCATTTCTCATGCCCAATATTTAGACTTGATCTTTACTCAGTCTGGCACACTCTATGAAAAAATTCCTGACGCTCCCAGACCAGAATTTTCCATTCCTCTCCCTCCTAAATCGAACAGGGACTCTCATGCCAGTGATGGCCTGATCAGTACCTCAAGCACACAAACCGAAAAGGCTTGATCTAGTAAAGCCCTTGCAGTTTCTAATAAAAAATAAAATGACAAACCACTTGCCTCAGAGGTTAATGCTATGTCATCTGACAAGGGCAAAGATCCAAAGCAACCAGAGGGCAAGAAGAAGGGGAAAAATAATAAGAAGAAACATGAGAACTAAACTCTTGAAAAGTATTCTAAGAACCCTACTGGGCGAAAGAAACCTTGTTATCCATGTTACATTTGTAATGAGGACCACTGGATGAGAAATTTTCCACATTGAGCTGAGGTTATGAAATTGTTAAAGACTTCAAATACCTCAGCGGTGTTGACTGACCCATTTCCGAACCCAGAAACTAATATGGTTGCTGTCAATCATGCTTCCACATCACAAGTACTACTTATTCTATCCATCTCAAAACAACAAAATGATGCTTTGATATCGACAAGGAATAAAGATTATGGGAATCCACAGTCGTCGAACAACAAGGCTACAGATCAACCCAGTAGTTTGACAACAACTTCACCAGAAGTTGTTCCGCCCATCATTCCTCAATTAACTATAAATACGCCAAAGGAAGTAATACATAAATCGACATTTAATCCTCATACTCGAGCAGCACATAATTATAATATAGTGGAGGATTTGGCTCAATCACCATCTGCTATGTCAACCCTTGAGGTATTGAAAAATTTCCCCTCCCAAAAGCAGGCTTTGTTGTCAGCAATAAGTAGGATTGATCTAACAGATTCCAATCTTGTGGCCTTTAAGCATAAAGGATATGAACCTCAATTACCAGCCCAACTCTCTTTCCTTATACAGGTAAAATTTCTCAATGAAACTGTTCATCAAACAATCATTGATGAGGGGACATCTACCTGCATTATGTTAATGAGTTGCTGGAAAACTTTAGGTTCACCACCCTTGTTGCGATCATCAACGACATTAAAAGCATTCGATGGAAGAACATACACACCGTATGGGATATTACGTAACTTGCAAGTTGAACTAGGGGGCAAGATAGTAGAAATTGAGGTCGAAGTCATTGATGGAAACCTCGACTACAATATCTTGCTGGGAAGGCCCTAGATTTATGCTATGGATGTTGTGGTGTCAAGATATTTTAGAAAGATTGCATTTCCCTTCCAAGGTGGAATTACAATTGTTGACCAACTAACCTTTTTCCCCAATAGTTCACAAGCTACTGGAAGCATTCCATTGATCCATGGAAGTTCTTAATCGCTTCAAAATGTCAGAGTAGGTCTCCTAAAAGTCCCTTACTTAATGGGTACCTTTTCCCTCCCACCTCCAAGTAATTTGGTGGAAGTGGCCATAGTGGAAACCTGCCATATGATCTCTTCTACATCGTCTAAGATAGAGAAGAACTCTGACCATTTTGATAGTGTGGATCATCACGAGGTTTTGCCCCCAAACCCCATAGAAAGCCTGGTTGGCGAACCCAAATCAGCACTCAACGAGTGTTTCGATAGATAGGTCTCTAGAATATGGTACCTCTTCGATCCTTGGTCTCGTATACATTCTATAGATGAAGGAATCATTCAGTCTATGATGATAGGAGAGACGTCGTGGAAGATTACCACCATCGTTCCCACCTTCAAGATAACAACGTAGATTATTCAAGCGACCTTAATCATCCATCAATTTTTTATTTTTTATCAAATACTATAAATACAGTGGATTCCGAGCGAAATCTGTCCAATATTGAAGAAACTATTGCCATTAATATCTCGACCAAACCTAATGTTGTATAGAATATTCATGTTGGCAAATCTTGTTCTCCTTCAAAACTGGAAATATATTGCACTCTCTTTCTCGAATTCAGAGATGTCTTTGCATGGTCATATGAAGAAATGCCAGGCATTGACTCAAGAATCGTTGAACATGAAATCAATATGTATCCAGATGTCAAACCAGTACGACAACGGCTTCGACCTGTCCCCCCAAAGAAAGCCACTGCCATTAAGGAAAAAGTTGAAAAACTGTTGCATGCTGGTTTCATCTACCCTGTTCCTCTAACTGATTGGGTATTGAACATTATTCCTGTGCTGAAAAAGCAAGGAACAATTAGAGTGTGTGTCGATTATAAGGATGTAAATCAAGCGTGTCCAAAAGATAACTACCCTACACCCTTCATTGACCAGATAATTGATGAATGTGCCGGATGCGAAATCTTTTCATTCATGGATGGATTTTCTGGATACAATCAAATCAATATCTGCCCACAAGACTAGTCGAAGACTGCATTTATATGTCCGTGGGGCACATTCGCGTACCGTAAACTACCTTTCGGTTTGAAGAACGCAAGGGCAACTTTTCATAGGGCAATGAACAACGCCTTCCACAACATCAAGCACATCATTCAACCATATCTCGATGACCTACCGACTCATTTGTGAAAGCAGATTGATCATCCACAGCACTTGAGAGCCATATTTCTACGTTGTTGACATTACAAGATACGACTCAATCTGCACAAGTGTGTGTTTTGTGTTGGTTCTGGTCGATTACTTGGTTTCGCAGTTTCTAAGGAAGGAATTTGGCTCAACCCATTTAAGGTTCAGGTAATCCTTGACATGCCTCCACCTTCAAATTTGCTTCAGATTTGGAAATTCCAAGGGAAAGCTAACTTTCTAAGGAGGTTCATTCCACAATATGCCAAACTCACTAAAGATTATACGCGTCTTTTGAAAAACGAAGTACCCTTCCACTGGGATCAGGTTGCGCAAGCTTCCTTTGATACTTTAAAAGTTTCCTAGTAAAAGCATCATTAATGTACGCTCCTGACTACCAAAAAGACTTTAACCTGTATCTCGCTGCTACAGATACAACCATTGCCATGGTTTTAGTGCAAGAAGAAAATGGAATAGAACATCCTGTATATTATTTAAGCCGCAACCTAAATGATACAAAAAGAAAGTACTCCTATGTTGAAAAGCTGGCTTTAGCAGCTGTTCAAGCAGTATAGAGATTTCGACACTATATTCTCTTTCGCAAAACTACCATTGTGTCAGATTGCAACCCTATGACCTACATTCTGTTGCGTCAATTACTAGGGGAAAAATATTCCAAATGGATAGCCATTTTGCAAGAGTTTGATCTGGAATTCACCAAATCCAAATCAAATAAGTCTCTCGTCTTCATGGAGTTACTTTGTGACCTCCAATAGTCATCCAATGATTTAACATCTAAAGCATCAAGCGTGGATGAGACTCTGTTTTGATATCGTCAAGCGATCGGTGGTACAGAGATATACTAGTCTATCTCCAAACCCAAACTTTTAGGCCTAATACCTCTCACTCTAAACAATGGCGTATTCGATACCAAGCCAAAGACTACATGATCGTCGGTGATGAACTTTACCGTCGTGGTGTCGATACAGTTCTACGAAGGTGCCTCACACATGAGGAGGCTGAAAAAGCCCTGAATGACTGTCATTTAGGTGCGTGTGGGGGGCATCTATCTGGTTACACTACTGCACAAAAGATCTTATGAGCTAGTTACTTCTGGCCCACTATATTCGAAGATTGCATAATTGCAATCAGAATTTTCCATGCTTGTCAGATTTTTGATCGCAAAACCAGATTACCACCTACACCACTGCATCCAGTAGTTGCTGTTGGGCCATTCGCTAAATGGGGCATAGATTTCATGACATGTAACCCCACCTCGGCTGGGGGGCATGGGTAATTATAGTTGCTATCAACTATTTTACAAAATGGGCCGAGGCGATGCCTACATTAAACAACAACAGTGAAACAGCTGCTCTTTTATTTTTTAATCATGTAGTCTCTAGATTTGGTGTTCCACAAGCTATAGTCACAGATCATGGATCACATTTTCGCAATCACATGATAGTTGAATTGACTGCCAAATTAGGACTATCCCATGATAGTTCTACTCCATATTATCTATAGGCTAATGGACAGGTTAAGGCAATCAACAAAATCCTTAAGCGCATGTTGCAGAAAATGATTGGAGTCCACAAACGGAATTGGCATTTAATCTTGTACTCAGCTCTGTGGGCATATAGGACTTCGGTGAGAAATGTGACTGGATTTACACCTTTCCAATTGTTGTATGGTCTGGAAGCTGCCTTACCAATTCAATGTGAAATTTCGTCTCTCAAGCTCGCAATTGATCTACTTCCCGAAACTTCGAAGGAAGAGGCTTGTTTTTTGGAACTAATCCATTTGGATGAAACCCATCGTGACGTCGTGCTGGCTAACGAAGCTCATAAAAAACATGTCAAGGCACAATTTGACAAAAATGTCAAGCCTCATGCCTTCTCAGAAGGTGACTTGGTCTTGTTTTATGATCAGGACTCTGATAAATTGGGAGCAAGTAAATTCAAACGAGTACTGGCAAAAGGAGCCTATGAGCTCGTCGATTATGATGGGATTCCACTGTCGCAACCCCGAAACAAGTTATATCTTAAACGTTATTATGCTTTATTAAGTGTAGTAATCTTTTTATTTTGTTACATTTTTGTTTTCCTTTAGAGTTGTCATTTTGGTTAGGTAATCCACTTCGCTTTTGTTGCAGATGGCGGAAATTTTGGAACCATTTGTTGGGTACGCCGACAGAGCTAGTCATAGTATGCGGAACCTATCTTCTGTGGCCTAGGCCATTTTTGCTCCAAGCGGCGAGTTAGTGAGTTTAAGGGGGATATGTATTGGGCGATCGATGAACAACATCGCTGAGTATAGCGCGTTGATTGAACTTCTCTTTGATACCATTTCGCATGGCATACACTGACTCGTTGTCAAGCTACACTTGAAACTCATCATCCTACATCTTACTGGCGTTTATTCTGTTCAGAACCTAGCTATTTATCGTATGTTCCTAAGAATCAGAATTTTGGAAAGATAGTTTGGTTCCAATTAATATCAACACATTTCCAGAAACTTGAACACATTAACTGATTCATTAGAAAACTATGTGTTAGATAGACATTTGCAGCATTTGTAAAGAAAACATTTCACATTAACATTTGCATCAGGATTTCATAACTTAACCTAAATAAAAACTCCAAAAATAAAAAATATATAACTGTTTATAGTTTTACAAAATATTTTTTGTCCAAGACGAAATCAGCCATATGACCCAGAAGCTCAAAAATGAATGCATAAAAGAATCCTAGACTAATGATGCTAGTGATAACATGTCACCGCTTGTGCAATCATGCACAAGAGCTTGGTCCATCAACTCAGCACACTAGTAGTGTGGCGCTGTAACCTCAGAGGTAACTCATTGGTCCTGACATCTTGAATACTGAGAGTGAGGCCCTCAATCTGATCCTGCAGCACTGCCAGGGTCTCCGCCATGTCCAGATCACGAAGGACAGCCCTCCCTACAGCCTCTCCTACTAGAGCGTCAGCTGCTACCCGTGGGTGTGCCGCTAGTTGCACTAGCCCAATATCTGCACACACACGAGTTTTATTAATCTTGATAACATTTAAAAACATAAAAGACATTATAAAACTGATAAACAAAGATATGGTTGAATCATTTTACCTAGAGCACTCCATTGCTCGCTAGCTGGTAACATCAAATCCAGGTCACCTCGGAAATCCATCTCGACATATGGATACTCCAAAAAGACCATCTCTTGATGGTCAAACCACTCAGAAAAAGCATCAGAGAAGGAAATATATGACTGACCAGCATATCTGGCCATGAGATCAACCCATCTCTACATCCGTGGGTCCCTCGGTGCTGGCAATCCCAATGAAATGTTCTGAGGCTGCATCAGTGGAATCCTTTCCAAGGCAAAAGCTGTCAATATGGAACCGTAGCCAAAATTCTTGGATCTTCCATTCTTTACCTTGGAGAGCTATTCTCTTATGACAGGAAGTACTGCCTCACACTAGTTGAACACCTTTGGTTCCAGGTATTCCAAGGCATACTGCATGTAAGATCTATTTGCCAAATGAAGAGCCGCGCTACTAGCCAATCTAGCAAAGGTAAATAAAATGGTCCTCAAAGGACGATAAGTGACATCCTAGATATTGATCTTGCCATCTCTGCTAGGCTGAGATCCATCTCTACAGAAATGACGAATATAATCTCTCATAGATTCACCTCCACAGGCAAATCTTGATAGTGAAAGAGGGGCACCAAGCCTCGATAACCTCGTTGGAAAATAAATGTCCTCGATTGTCAATGGAATAGATTTTCCTCTAATCTAGAATACCTGGTTGATCAGATCCCAAGCATCAAGAAAATACTGCAACAAACTGATTTGTTGCCTCATGTTAGGTATGCCGAAGAATTTGAGCAAGCCACAGTTTCGCAATGCAGTAACTGTACCCTGGTCGTGTAAGGCAATCATATCCTCTTCTTCATGTTCATGTTCACGCCATGTGATGACCATCTTGATCCAACAAATATCTGAAACACAGACAAAAGATGAATTAGGAACTAATTTTGAGCAAAAACAGGCAAAAATTTAGTGAAAAATCACTATATAAAGATGTCGTTCTGCACCCGTCGCACCCTGCCTTTGAGCAAGATGGGATGCATATTGACTGGCAAGTTGGCAGCTCAGTATGAATCAGACCTTTCCATACTAGCAAGATGTGATGATTGGGGAACGATATCTTCAAACCCCAAGAGCCGAGAAATGTGAAAAAACATGCTCAGAATCAAAGGATGGAATGAAAATGAAGAGCTCAGGGTTAGCTCTTACCTGGTCCTGAAGGCACAGAGAATAGTCCACTGGATCTCCCAAAAATGACTGGTATAATTTGAGGGGGAAAACCACTCCAGAGCTCCAAATCCAAAATTTGAAATAGAATGATGAAAATGAAAGGTAAAACTACTTTTATGATTACTATTCACGTACTTCAAGCAAGATGTTAGTTTTAACTCATGTTTCATACATATATATGCATTTCTAATCAGTTTGATGGAGTGATTGAGTAGGTTGAACGACCGATGAAAGATATGATGTGCTAAATAGAAAATTAAACATTTTGACCACAAAATGAGCAATGTTAACACAAGGTTCAAGCTTGTTAAAAAATAAACCTGCCATTGAGCATATGTTCCCGCAGAGTTCAAGCTAGTTAAAAAATGAATCCACCTTCGGTAAATAACCTTTGTGATTTCCATAATATCAGCCTTTTGAGCCTTGGTTGTGTTCCTACCATCACCTCCATTCTTTTGGACGGTCATACGCTTCCACTTGATTGTTTACCATTTTGAGGAACAGCTGCGACAAGTGGTCATGTTAGCCACCCTCTTCACATCACCATGTTTTGAGAAGTTCCAAGCTTACCCGGAACCAATAGCTACCCTAAACACCACTAGTTCCTCAAAAAAAGAGTCTACTTTAAACTCTTTTCACACTCGTTAAATATGAAAATATTGTCGAGCTATTGGCCTCTCCAGCTCACTAAAGTGATTGGAAGTGCCATCCCTCCTGTATGTTTTAATCTTTTTCGGACCTGAGGGATTATCTCATGAAAAATTTCGAGCGCTTGTATTTTCGGCTCGCTAAAGTTATCGAAATACCATCCCTTTCGTATTATTTTATCCTTTTTCAGACTTAAGGGTTTATGCTACGAAAAAGAATGACTGGAGTTTCCTTTTAATCCCTTTTCAAACTATCTAAACATGAAAAGGACCGAGTTATCCTTGTCGTTAAACTCATTAAAACAATAGCGAAAACTTGTCCACCCAAACAAGAACGAGTTTCACTATCGCTAGGCTCGCTAAAACATAGCGACAGGTTTGCCCGAAGGGAAAATTATAGAACAAGCATATGTTATCCTCCTCAAGCTTGACAAAAATAAAGAGGTACTAGTTAGCAATGACTAGGGAGAAAGGGAAGAAAACTTAAAGAATTTTATTGGTAGCATGTCGCTCTTGAACATGACACTTTCACTCCATCACCATGATTGAGTCGGGTTGGGTTATTCTGTTTACCAGTCATATCACCATTGGTCCTCCATACCATCCGTATTTTGGGGTTAATGCTACCAATCCATCTTAGTGTGACCAATATGTTCAAGAGAATTCATTCAGAGAATTCACCATCCAGTTAATGTCTCATCCAATGCTATACCTTCACCCTCCATTTTTTATGACAGCCATTCTTGAACCTTGTATCGTCAAATCGTTTTTCACCTCCAGAAAATCATTTGCTTCATTTCATGTCGTTGATGTGGGATATATTAAGGCCCTCCTATGACGGGTCACTTCTTGTCGACATCAACTCATTATCCAAGAAGTTGGCTTAGAAACAACCCTTTCAGTACTTTGAAGCTTGCATGCCTCAATGGCAAGTTTCTCAATTCCGGCGACAGGTTTACATCAATGGCCTTCGACCAAACGATTTTGCATGGTGTTTTACATTGGATCATATATTCACACCACGTGAATTGTACTGTAGTACCTTTAGGGTAATTATCATTATCAGTGATTCCTCTCGCGTCTGTTAACAGATTACATTATTAGCTAGTAATCAGGCAATGTCTATCCATGTTCGACTTCAGGACATATTTTCACATGGATTGACTTGTACATCAGGCGAAGATGGAACAAGTTTGAAGACCTCAGATCTAGTTTCATCCATCCGGGCTGCGATATATTTAGGAATATAAAGACATCAAATGTACACATAAGCTGCACAGATGATCATCCAAGCTAAGGGATGATGACTCTACATATAAAGAATCACTAGTCTGCAACTGTAGACGATTGTCTATTCTATGTACATGAAGATGAATTTATAAAGCTGAGCATGGGAATGCTTGCCTTAGCTAGATCATGGAAAATTATATTGTGATGATGTATTGTATTGTATCTTATACAGGTCACCTTCCAGGTCAAATACCTCAGATCCTCATGATAAAGCATTTCACCCGACATCAAAAGATTTACGACTTCATGCTTTAGGGGGCAACTATTATAGAAATATTTGGGCACTGCAACCCCAATCTTATATGTCGATAAACCAAGGGCTCTTTAACCCCTAAAAGTGTTGTTTCATACCCTAAAAGATCATGGTCAACTGATTACATTATTCCCCAAAAGTTTCACCTGGAAAACCACCCAGAACTGGCCAAAACTGGACCATACTGACTGTTGCACTGTCAGGGTGTGATGTATACTGACTCCTACACTAGCCAAGTGTGATGCATACTAAAGAGGTTTTCTTGGGGTGTGATGAGAAAGAATGGACAAATGTCTGAGACAGTTTGCTAAGTGGATGCTCATGGAATCTTCTAGAAACTTCTCCCATGACACTTGCCTCTCTGAATTCGCCCAGGGATGAGTAAGAGATCCAAGAAATCTCCAAATGGAACCAAGAACAACAAGTGGATTGACACTAATAAAAAACCCAGAGGTGACTCACACCCTTGCAGACATCTATAAATGGATCCCTCATCTGAGAGATCTAGAGGCTGGAATTTTGTAATTTGTAAGGAAGTGTTGATAGTTTGTCTTTGAGAAGGAACATTGTATTGTTGGGTGATCTTGCTTTTCATGAGGTGAAGAGGGCTTTGATGCTGGGAGGATGATGCTGGATCAGACAGCTGGGTTGTAATCCTCTCTTCTATTATTAATAAAGTTCTTTGAGTTTTCCTCCATACAATTGTGTATTTGTGAATGTTGTTATTTGTGAATGCCATTGTATGTCCATTGTATTTCTGATTCTGCAATGCTTATGATATAATAGATCGAGATGCTTTGATAGTGTTTTGTTGCTTTTTATCTACAAGTATTCTCTATGTGGGATAAGTAGGAAAGGAGTTGCAAGCTCTGTCGAGGGGGAGGGAGTTTAAGCAAGGAGTCAAGCGGAAGATCCAGATTGGTTACTTTGCCTCTCTCTTATCTATCATACATAGAGGAAATCCCAAATTGCTTTGATTGTTTGTTTCTAGGATAGCTACCAATCCTAGTGGGACTAGCAGATCGAAAAGACACTAGTTTTCCCAGAAACAAACTTGTGCACAATCTCAATATATATGACATCCTACTGTCCTCCCCGCAAGATCCTATCTTGTAAATTTGTCCCATAAGAACTCATAGATTCTAATTGATTCACCTGTATCTATTTACTGAGAGCATCTGTCACCTTGTTCTCCTTACCTTGGATGTACCTGATCTTGAAGTCAAACTCATTGATCATGGACAACCATATAGCTTTCCTAGCATTCAAATTCGGCTGGTCAAACAATTACCTCAACCCAATGTTATCACTCATAAGCACAAACCACCTGCCCAAAGGGTAGTTCCTCCATATCCTCAATGCATGTATAATCGCTTCCAACTCGAGATCATACGTTGGGTAGTTCTGCTCATGCTCTTTTAGTTTTTGGGAATCATAACATACAACCTGTCCGTCTTGAATAAGGACTCCACCAAGTTCGCTCTTGGAAGCATTCATGCATACTATGAACTCTTTGTCTGGATCTGCAATCTGTAGCACTAGTGCATGTGTTAGCAACTACCTAAGATACTCAAAGCTAGCCTCACACTCTTCTATCCATTTGAACTTCTTACCTTTGCTCTACAAAGATGTGATAAGATAAGCAATATGTGACAAGTTCCTAATGAATCTCCTATAATGGCCTGCTAGACCCATGAAAGGTCTCACCTCATCTACACTCTTAGGAGCTACCCGCTCCATGACGGCCCTTATCTTCTCTAGATATACTGCAATTCCCTCCTTGGAGAAAACATGTCCCAAGTAGTGTACATCAGTCTGAAATAAAATACATTTGTTGAGCTTAGCGTATAACTGATGCTCTCTCAACAACCTCAACACTGCTGCTAAGTGCTCAGTATGCTCTTCCTCATTTTTAGAATATACCAGTCTATCATCAATGAACACAATAACAAACTTATCCAAATATGGATGCAACACACTATTCATCAAACACATGAATGTAGCTGGAGCATTCATTAAGCCAAATGTAACAACAACAAACACACCATGCCCATACCTAGTCATGAATGCAGTCTTGTATATATCCTCCTCTTTGATGTGTACTTGATGGTATCCAGATCTCAAGTCTATCTTCGAGAATAATGTTTCTCCCTTCAACTAATCGAACAAGTGATCAATCCTCGACAAAGGATATATGTTCTTGATAGTCACTTTGTTCAACTGCCTGTAATCAATGCATAATCTAAGGGTACCATATTTTTTCCTTATAAACAAGACTGTTGCGCCCCATGGTGAGACACTTAACCTAATGTACCCCTTCTCCAACATTTCCTTTAGCTACAACTTTAACTCAACCAGCTTAGGTGTGCTCATCCTGTAAGGTACTTTCGATGCTGAACCTTCCCCTGACACTAAATATATAGACAATTCTACCTCCATATGAGGTGACAACTCTATAATTCCCTTAGGAAATACATCCCTGCACTGTTGTAAAACCGGGTACTTGTTCAACACATTTGCATCCTCAAACTCCTTACCCTTATCACTATAAATATGTACTACAAATATCTTGCACCCTTTCCCACGGCTACGCTTTGCTCGCATAGCTTTCGCCATCCTAACTGATGTGGCTTTCTTCTTACCCTGCAAGACTCTTGGTTCTCCATTGTCATCAACACATTCAATGGCCTTGTCATAGAATTCAACCTTGGTTCTATGTAGATACAACCAATCCATGCCCAATAACATACTATATGAACCCAACAGTAAAACATTCAAATGTGTTGCAGTAGGCATACCATTTAAATCAAATGCACAAGATCTTACCTAATGATGAACTCGCTTCTTCGTACATGTAGCCAACTGAACTAACCAAGAATCTACATGAAACTCCTTATTCAAGCCACACTTATCCACTAAGTTAGTACTAACATAGCTAAAATTATATCTAGGGTCAATAAAAATAGAAATAACTTGATCACAAAGTTACTATCCATCTCACTGATATATGCTTGATGTTCTACCTATATGTTTTCCACGGCTGCATGGATATGAAGAGTACTCTAGCCAACATATCAAATAGTCTGTGCCTCTTGTGCAGTGTATATTTGGGGTCTACACCCTAATTCTGTGGAAAATCTCCCATGTGATGATCTTTTCCACATGTCCAATAGTCTATGGGCTTCCAACCTCCATGCTTGTTCTTATCTTCAAACTAATGCCCCTGTGCTTTATCTAATGCATTGAACCTCTTAGGTGGTGCAACATTCTCCTTGTTATCTATACCCTGTGGCCTTGCTCACTTTTTATCCCATTTTCCTTTGTAATTTACATTACCTCTCCAGTTTGGCTTCATCTCAATTCTACGCTTTGATTGTTCATAACAATGATTTGGATTTCAAATGGCCTCCTCCAATGATCTAGGCTCATCAAATTCAATCCTGTCTTTGAATGCAACCAACATTCCACTAATGAATCTCTTAATCTTAGCCTTCTCCTCCTTGAGGTAAGGCACATAGCTCAATAGTTCCAAGAACTTACAGGTGTACTCATCATAGGTCATGGATCCCATTTTTAGTTCTGTTGGGAGCGGGATCCCCCAAGGGCAGTTTTGGGGCTAAAAGCCCATGTTTAAGTCAAGTTTTTGTAATATTATTGTAAAGACTCTGCATTTTGTGGTCACGGAGCGCGAAGGTATTATGTGTCACAAAGGGTAGTTTGCCCTTAGTTTTTAAAAGTAAAGACGGTTGTAAGAGTTCTACCCATGGTCCATAGACCATGGGATTGTATAAAAAGAGCTAAGCTCTAAGTAGTTAGCAAATAAGAACATGTAAGAGTCATAGCTTTATAGCAAGAATTCTAAGTCTTGGGTTGTAGCGTAGGTAGAGGCTCTACAACTGAGTGTGTAGAGGCCTAGGGTAGAAGTCTGCAGCTAAGTGTGCAGACCCCTGTAGCTGTGTGCGCAGGGTGAACAAAGTCTGTAACACTTGGAAGATATTAATAAAAGGAGTTATTCTGCAATTTCTATGTATTTTTTCTGTTGATGGGTTTGGATATTTTGAGTATAAATTTCCTTTATTATGCTTCTATGTTGCGCGAATGAATACATTTACATTGAATAATTAATGCAATTATGAATATATGATTACACGGTGATAAAATTAAAGTGTTTGACGAAATAAGAAAATCAATGAGGATAATTGAGGAATTTGCACGGCACATTGCCATAACAGCATGAAAGTACCTGAGCCCCAGGTTAGGGCTGTGTGAAGATCGATCGTATACTTTCGCGAAGGTATTGAAAGCCGGAATAAAGAGTTTGTCTTACAAGCCCTAAAACGATATCACCTACGCGAAGGCAGGGATAGAAGAGATCAAATGACATCAAAACCATCTTAGGGTGTGGAAACTTGGTTCCAACATCCCCCCATACTTCTTCGGGTGAGACTTCGATCCACACTCCACGGGCTGATGCTGAAAGGGCCAGTAGTGTAGGGATTTGTTTGGCTAATTAATGCTAAACCTGTGTCAGGCCCCCTCAAGCCAAAAAATGGTTCCATTGCCGAGACGAGAATCTGCATAAGAGATGTGTGATGTCATATCACTAGAATTCAACTAAGAAAGAGATTAGAGACTGGTTCGATAGAAAGATCCACGAATTCGCAACACAGAAGAATAGAAACCTGTGATTGAAAAAGGAATAGTGGTTGGATCGATTCTTGTATACATAGATCCACAAGATCTTTTTCTTCTCTTTCCCTATTGAGCTATACGAGTGGATTGCAAAGCTAGCATATATCCAAGGAAGGTGGAAAATTGATAGTCCTATTATGTTGACCCTAGAGCTAGTGCGAAGGTTGGAAGCATCAAAGGATAAGATCACCCGCGCCGTTGATCATTGGCTCGATCATGGCATAGGAGGATTTGTGATTGAATTTGTGGTCGACATGTCAGTCAGATATAGCGACGTGAACGGACACTTTTTCAAAGTACCTCGAGGTAAGTACGTAAAATCTTTGAATACTTGGATTAAAATGCTCTTGCGTGAAAAAACGAGTTATGCAGTTACCTTGATGTTCGGTACTATGCGAAGCAGAGAAACTTACAGGAACAAAGGAGAAAAGGGTTTGGAGTATAGCCCCTTGATTTCACCTACGTGAAGAGACGAAGAAGGGATAGCGAAGGTTTCTCGATGAAGTGCTATTCAGTTAATAAGACAAGGATTCCCGCGAATACCAGCTCTGCCAACACCACCTCTGACTTCACCACCATCACCTCCAACTTCACTCGTACCACCTCCACCTCCACCGAGGTTGAGTATGGAAAATACAGTGAAGTTTCCTTTGTTCAAAGGCTTGGGAAATGAGGACCCGGACCAATTCTGGTTCGTTGTGAGGGCTGTATGGGAAACTGAAGGTGGTATAGATGATCATATAAAGAAGGCGACAATGGTTAGCACTCTGTAAGATCGAACGCTAACCTAGTATATTAAGTATTCTAATGATAACCCGAACGCTGGAGTAGCAGACATCCAGGCAGCACTAAATAGGGAATTTAGCAGGCCTAAATCTGAGGCGCAGTTGATTGTGGGATTCAAAGAGTTCGTGATGCAACCATGCGAGATGCCTTGAGAACTAGATCAGAGGCTGAAGTGTACAAACCATGAAGCAAACATGAATTTAACAGATGGACAACATCGCAAATGGTTTGTGGCTTCACTATTACCATACTTAAGGAGTCCATTGTCACAGCAGAAGATAACAACTCAGGCAGAGGCCTTGGAGATTTCCATGAGACTACATGAGACTCTGATGCAAAATCCTAATCTAGGAGTTTGACAGATCCATGCACAGCTAAAGAATCTGTGCCTTGAGATGCAAAGTCTGAAGAAGGACAGGACGGTTTGGCCAGAGGTATGTGAGGAGGTATGGTGCTTGAAATGCAAGGTTCAGGGTCATGACAAAGCCCTTTTCCCAATATTTGCATATTACATTGCAGGGGGAGGACTGATGCCTTTAAGGCCGGAAGCTCAAGCAAGACCTAGTGTGGGGCCTGCATTATGATGCGCTATTTGTTAGGTAGCCGAAAAACATGCCATGGATAACTGTCACTTGCTACAAAAGTATGTACAAGCACCACAACAGCAGTTCTGTAACTTTTGTAGGTTGATAGGACATGATGAGCATACTTGCAGGAGCTATGAATTGATGATGGATAAAACTCTTGCTTACAAGATTTAGGTCGAAACGCGGCCCCTTGACCAGAATGTAGGGATGGTGCGGACATGATTTCACGGGTGTGGACGAGGCTGAGGCAGAAGAGGACCTGGTAGAGGTCGAGGATAGTTGATTTGCTACAATTATGGAGGACCATGACACTATGCCAATGATTGCACTAATACAACGCATTCATCGTACAAGTATTGCATGTTTTTTGATCATGAATAGAATATTGTCCTATGCTGATAGCTAGGATACATGACAAAGGGGCGCTACCACCTTCGCCAACTCAGAACCTACAGATGATGAGATCTGAGCTGTGCGAGGAAGATCCAAATGTAAATATAGAACTCAAAAGTGGAATCATGATGGGACATGACAAGGGGAAATAGCCAGAAGATAGTACATGGGTTCGCAAAGCCCCAAAAAAAGAGGCTAAGTTCGATTTGGAGCACGCTCATGAAGCCTTCATGGAAGCTAAGAAGAGCTTCGTTGTGGCCTCCAACTTAGGAAGCAAGGATAAGCCTGAGCCAGAGATGGACCCCTTTATGCTCACAAATTTCTTGGAAACCTATATGAAGTTACTGCACAATAGTAAGGTTGTGAAAGGGTTACAAGAACTCATCAATAGATGCACTGGAACGACGACAGGTGAGCCATCCGTAGTATGAAAGATTGGCAAGCATAAAACAAGGATGGGATGGGAGATAAGACTAACTGCACAGATAGGAGAGTATGAAATGGATTAGGCCATTTTGGACCTGGGGTTAGATGTGAATGTACTACCAAAGAAGAATTGGGAGCGAATGGGGAGACTTGCACTATAATGGTTGCTGATTCAGCTAAGGATGGCGAATCAACAGAAAATCATCCCCATGGGGCAGCTGAAGGGGGTGATTGTGGATATTGAGGGAGCAAGCGCGCTAGATGATTTTGAAGTAATAGAGATAGTGGATGAAAAAAAATCCCTACCCTGCACTCCTGGTAATTGACTAGGCTACTAATATAAATGGGGTAATCAATCTGAAGAAACGAAAGATGATCTTTGAGAAGAAATCGTTGCACATAATAATACCCCTCGATCCTACTGAAGGATCACAATATACAAAACCAGTCTGGAATTATGAGAGTGATGATGGGAATGGGTGAATCACACCGTGGATGGATGAATTATGTGGGATCGCGAGAGTTCCTACACTTCTGACTCCGATGAATAAATAGAACGTTGGCAGAATTAGTTACATGAAGTAACTATGCTGAATTGGTTGTCGTGCTGTGTGTTGTCAGAGTTAAGACATCTGCCTATTTACGATGGTATAAATGAGGTAGATATATTTTTGGATGCATTTGAAAGAGAGGTACCAGAAAAGCAGCGCTTCTAGGCCTTAGACTAGGCACTGCGCGCTACGCCCACAAGATAGTGTGGTACGCACAAGGGAAGCTTTGATGATTGGCGCGAATGTAGGAGGATGATGAGAACATGATTTGGGAAGCTTAAGATGTAACTAATAGACAAGTACGATGGGCAGAATGATCCGCATGCGCATCTGGCCAAATGGATGCAGACTTGTGGAGAAAATTCCCAACCTGAGTGGGTGCACCTATTTTTCCATACCCTGATGTTATCCCAATGAATTGGTATATAGAAACAGAGCTCCGCCATGGGATAGGTGAATGGGATATCCTGCACGAAGGATTCATGATGACATTTAGTTTTGAGAACATGTTTGACAGTATTGATGAAGTGCTACAAGAGGTGAAAGCAGTTATCTTTAGGATACCGCAGGATCCTTTAGACCTAATTTAGCATGAATGGGCTACTTAGCTAAGTCACGCGCTCGAATGTTATAATGTAAGTACTGAAGTAGAGGATGAGGATCAGTGAAAGATTAAAATTCCAGAAATAGAAGGCCACTGCGAGGTTCAAGGATCGTAGATTGAGAACCCTAATATAACCACACCGGTGAAAACAAAACAAGTGAACATTGGTACGGAGGTAGAACCCAAATTCGCAAAGATTGGAGAGTAGTGGGAAGATGTAATGGTGGATAATGTTGTTGAATTGCTACGTGAATACCAGGACTTATTCCCTACCAATTTTATGGATCTGAAAGGAATAATCAGAGACCTAGGAGCAATGAAGATCATGTTAAAGCCCGACATGAAGCCAGTTAAGCAGAGGCTTTACCGCCTCAATCTGAAATACAAGGAAAAGGTCTGCTTAGAGATAGATAAGATGCTAGTGGAAGGCATCATTGAGCATGTGGAAGAATCAGTTTGGGTAATACCAATGGTGGTGCAAGAGAAGAACCAGAAGGATGCGATAAGGATATGGGTGGATCTCATAAAACTAAATGACGCTTGTGTGCATGACCCTTTCCTGACTCCGTTCATAGGTGAAGTGTTGGACAATGTAGGTGGCTAGGAAGCATATTTCTTCACTAATGGGTTCTTTGTGTACCACCAAATCAAAATTGCACTAGAGGATAGGATCAAGACAACCTTTGCGACTGAGTGGGGTTGTTTTCATACACTATAATTTCGTATGGATTGAAGAATGCACCTGCAATCTTTTCGTGCGTGGTTGTTGCGACATTCAAGGAATTTATTCATAAGTTCTTGGAGGTATATTTTGATGATTTGACTGTATTTGGGCTGGTTAAGTGCCACGTAGCAAGCTTGTGCTTGATGCTAGGTACCTATTGAAGATGCTAGATTTTTCTCAATCTCATGAAGTGTTTATTTTGCGTTCCTTTGGGGAACCTATTGGGGCACGTGGTTTGCAAACAAGGACTGATGGTAGACCCCACAAAGATTGCGGTGATGCTGAACTTGGAAGCACTGAGGAGTGTGAAATAGTTGTGTGCTAGTCTAGGACATACAAGATATTACAGAAAGTTTATCAAAAGCTATGCCCAGATTACCACTCTGATGGAAAAATTGTTGAACAAGGATGTCACGTTCTGTTGGAATGATGACTATAAGAAAAGCTTAGATAAATTGAATGAAAATATGGTTACCACGCTGATTCTAGTCTTCCCAAGCTAGAAGATAGAGTTTCATGTACATGTCAACATGTCATGTTTAGCACTGGGGGCAGTACTAATACAGGATGGTGGAGAAGTTGTGGACCATCCTATCGCGTTCTCAAGCCACAAATTATCCAAAGCGGAGAAGAACTATTATGCCAATGAATGCGAGGGGCTAGCTATGGGGTATGCGCTCCAGAAGTACCAACACTACTTGCTAGGAGGCCATTTTAGGATGTATACGGATCACTTCGCACTGAAGTATTTGGTCAAAAAGCCTGTGTTGGGGGGCTAATTTGTAGATGGTTCTTATTGTTACAAGAGTACGATTTTGAAGTTATTGTGAAGCCTAGATGATTGAATGTGGGACCAAACCATCTGTCGCAGAACTATTTGCAGTGCATGTTGCAGATGGTCATTTTGAGGATATAATACGCTTCCTAACAATAGTAACTACACCGGAAGGATACTTTTTCCAGGAAAAGAAGGAATTAGTGGTCTGTGTGACAAATTTCTTTGTCATTACTAGGAATTTATAAAATATGGGGACTAATGAGATATTGCGACGGTATGTACCTGAGTTCGAATGAAGCAACATCCTCATGGACACTCATGGGGGCGCCGTGGGAGGACATCATGCAGAGGGAGAAATGGTGCAGAATATTCTACATGCAGGGTTGTGGTGGCTAACCCTTCATCAGGATTCAAAAGAATATTGCAAGGCATGTGATGTATGTCAAAGAATAGGCAGGCCATCACGGAGGGATGAAATGCCTTTGAATCCTCAAATGATGTTGCAACCCTTTGAAAAGTTGGCAATAGATTTTGTAGGACCGATCTAGCCATAAGGGAAGACAGGAGCAAGGTAGATTATCACTGTGACAAAGTATCTAAATCATTGGGCAGAAGTGCAACCAATGAAGGCTTGTATGGGCATGAGGTGTTCAAAAAAGTTCTTGAAAATGCGCTGAGCAATGTTTGCAATGTTAAGTGAAGTGATTGGGACCTACACATACCTGCAGTATTGTGGGCTAATCGAACAACATGCAAGAAGTTAATGGGACAAACCCCTTTTAGGCCTATCTATGGTGTGGAAGTCATAATGTCTATGGAATAAATCATGCCTAGTCTGCGCACAACAGCGCTCACACGTATGACGGATCACGAAGCCCTAGAAGAGAGGCTCACACCGCTGGATGAGCTCGAAGAAGAAATATTTTTGGTTTGATTTCACCAGCAGGTCCAAAAGCAGTGTGAAAAGGCATGGCATGATCAACACATCAAGTTGTGCACATTTAAGGTAAATGATCTTGTTTTGTTGTATGAAAGTAAGTTTGATAAATTTCTCGGAAAATTCAGGATGCACTGGTTAGGGTCTTATGTTATTAAGGAGATTATTGATGGAGGAGCAGTATAGTTAGTCAAGTTAAATGGAGAACCCTTCCCAGGAAAGGTGAATGGTAGTCACTTGAAGCCATACATCAGCGGTCCAACCATATGACTAAATGAAAGTAGCACAGTCTTAGTGCTCCAGGTAGCGGAAAGGAGGCGCGAGACTATAAACTACACTGCACAAGTTGGGGATTTGTGCGATTGGAAGATGGTGTGAAGCAAGGATGTGTCATTGGGTCCGTGATAGCTCGGAGGGAGTTGTGCTACCCAGGGAGAAATTGCACAGTTTAGCTAGAAAGTGACCGTTAAAGTCATTGTTCATGAAAAGACGACAGAAGTGAGGCCGAATGGAGCGGGCAGTCAGCATTTAAGATGAAATTTACAGCTTAGATCCTTGAAAATTTGTCACCAATCTGAAATTAATGAACCAATTTAAGGGGAAACAGTTGTATTTGAATTCAAATTGCCCTATAAATTACAAATGGCTGCCCAGTGAAAAACACTTGGCATTTTGAGAATTGATTTGTTGCGCTCCCAGGTGCACATGAACTATGAATTCTTTAAAGACCTAATAGTGAGTCTAGCATTTGAACAATTGTCAAGAGAGACACAAGCTAGTAAAGAGAATCATGTCAACTCATGCAGAAGCTATGAAGACTGAAGGAGTGGCAGCCGAAGAAAATGTGCAGGAAATTGATATGGGGACCGAAGTAGCCACCTCGGAAATGGATGAAGTATTGGTGGAGGTCCCTAAATCCCTAAGAACGCTGAGACCAAAGCCATCCCCAACCAAGGAGACCATGAAAGATAATAAGGGCAAGCAACCTGCCATCCCAGTGTGCACGTCACTGAGACGAAACCCAACAAAGCCCATTGCCTAGGAGAAAGGCAAGGCTATAAACATAGAGGTAGAAGAAGAGGATATTGAAGACATCCCCATGGACGATGAGGATGTGGGAGTGGAAATAGAGGAGGTTGAAGCCCAGGGTGTGGAACGTCTTACACAGTTGCCACAATATGTCTCTCTACACAAGCATAAGTTCAAGGTCCCAAACAACATTGATGAAGGTAAGACTCCCTTGCAAACCCCATTGCTACCAGATGAGATCAATTTTGATGGTACATGTTTGGCACGGGTGCCGATTTTGAAGCTCAAAGACTAGGACTTGGCAAACCATGAGAAGTTCCCACAGTTGGCGACCGAATAGTTGATGTGCCACATCATAGACACAAAGGCGAGGATGACTACACTGGAGCCACATAAGTGTCTCCGAGGAGTAGAGAAGGCAGGATTACTTAACCTGCTCTGGGTGCTGCACTATAACTGCACCCGAGTGACAGTTTTAGTCATCAAGCAACTATTGTACTTGGTGTATGATGGGTTTCTATGGTTGTAGGAGCCGATACCCATCACTGATATGCTGATTCACTGCATAAAATGCCTGCCATATACATGTGAAAATCTTGCTATGATCTTTGGTGGTAAGGGTGGCAAGCATATGTGAAGTCATGCAGGTATGCAATCTATAGCATATGTGACCCCATTGTGAAGGTGGAAAAACAAATCCTTGTAGGGAAGGTGATGCAAAAGTGTCGTGCCAACAAGGTTCTGGCGCCTATCATCACGCTCACATAGAAGTGCATGAAAGGAGTCCAGTTTAATTAGTCAAACTACCTTTGCGGTGAGTTCCTGGAAAACTATCACGAGGCACAATAGAAAAGCAAGACATTCCACTACGCATGGATCTTTTCTATCACTTGTACTTGTAGCATGGGAGCTACCAGAAGAGAGACAATTCCCCTTGGTCCCGCCGAATCTTCCTGAAGCAGTTAAGTATGCTTCGTTATGGGCGACCAAGGACTTAGAGCACATTCGGGACAAAAAAATATTCTGGATCCTGATGGAAATGAATATCAGGATGGATATCAATCGCAAGCCGTGATTATCACCCACTATATATGCTAACTTGCAGAGCTATGCCTAATTTAAAGATGATTTCCATCAGATATCAATCGGGGCATGGGAGGAACCTACAAGAAGTGGTACGATTTGCCGTACTTAGACACGGATGATGCCATCGATGCGGTGTTGGATAAATGGTTGGAAACATGGTGCACCACCATGGACTTGACGGTGGGTGGAAGCAAGTCCACTGCACAAAAGAAGAAAGATTATGCCAAGGTGAAGATGGCGCAGCTGGTCAAGAAGAGGAAGAAGGAGACCGCTGAGAAGGCCAAGCCAGAGCAGACAGGAAAGGAGGAAGGAAAATAGATAGGTGGCATAGAGCGGGGCTCTGATAAAGGCACACGGTCGCCTTCACCTGCAACTGAAGAAGAGGACACAAAGCAACACAACGTGGACCCTAAAGCGACGTCCATCCGCATTAAGTTCTCAAGAGAGCTGAAAAAGGGAGGGTCCAGAAAGAAGTCCAAGGTGACCAAGACCTTGTTGGACCCTATCACACTAACGGAGGGAGATTTATATGACATCAGTGACACATTCAGAGATGTCACTGTGAGGCTCTACAGCAATTTGAAAAGTAGCAGTAGATCTTCCTAGGGGCCATCCAGACGGGACTGCAAGAGTTGCAGACCCGCGTGTCACAATTTGGTACAGTGTCTACCATCTTGGCTATCTGCACATTAGAGGCTGCCGATATGATACGCAAGAAGGCTTCTAGTGCGCTAGTGCTGCTGGATGGAGCACTGACAAAAGAAAATGAGGCTGACAGGCTCACTGTCAGCACCTTAAAGGGAGTGGGATTGAACCTGACAGCGCTCCTGTGTGAAGCACTCCACTCCTTGCAGGATGGAGTAATTATAGAGCTAAGGGTCCGCGAGCGTCGTTCCATCTAAGTGATCAACGAATAGAGAATAAAAATTGAGCAGATGGCCTTACAGAGGGATGCTACCATCATCGCCGAGGCCAAGGCGACCAACAAGAGTAAGAAGATCATACAGGTTGTGGAGGAGGCCTACATAATGGTCCCAGAATTTCCCATTCTGAAGGACAAGCCAATCGAGGTCCACATCCGTAAATTGGCCACAAGGGTGCGTGACACTCAGACATAGATGGCGTGGGTTCAGTTGGAGCTGAACCTACAGATTACAGAGCTCTAGTTGAGGGATCAGCCTTCAACTCCACCAGAGGTAAAGGAACAATGGGTGGTCGTTGTCACAAAAGCAGTTGCGGCAGTGGAGAGTGCAGTAGCCGACTGCACCCAGTTGTTTGAACAATCGTTTGAGGTCCTGACTGGCTTGTAGGAGGACTCAAACTTCCAGAGGCTGGAGACAAAAGCACGCAAACTCCAACAACGCTATGACGAAGTTAAGGGTACAGTGCGAACCATCCCACTGACACAGAGGTTAGCCAAGCTGTAGGAAGCCAAGTAGCTGAAGGAACAAGTGGACGCAGTGCTGGACAAGGAAGCAGTTCTGAAGGCGCGACTAAAGCCCTGGCTGGTGGAAGCTTATGTGGTGATAGGAAACATTGAAGGAAATCTTGCAACTCTACAAGCAATAGAACAATAGATTTAGGCTAACAGCACAGGGGTAGTAACTAAGAAGATAGTTGAAGATGCAAAGCAGGCAGCAGCTTAGTGCACAACTGAAGTTGCGTCATTAGGATCGAGTTGGACGGGTTTCGCATAAAGATCTCTGCACCTACCGAGTGACTTGATGGCAAGTCACGATGTTTGTGTTGGGGAACTGTTGGGAGCATGATCCCCCAAGGGAAGTTTTGGGGCTAAAATCCCATGTTTAAATCAAGTTTTTGTAATATTATTGTAAAGACTCCACATTTTATGGTTGCGGAGCGCAAAGGTATTATATGTCACAAAGGGTAGTATGCACTTAGTTTTGTAAAGTAAAGTTGGTTGTAAGAGAGGATTGTATAAAAAGAGCTAAGCTCTAAGTAGTTAGCAAAAAAGAACATGTAAGAGGGTCATATATTTAGAGCAAGAAGTCTAAGTTGTAGCGTAGGTAGAGTCTCTGCAGCTGAGTGTGTAGAGGCCTAGGGTAGAAGTCCGCAGGTGAGTGTGCAGACCCCTGCAACTGTGTGTGGAGGGTGAACAGAGTCTCTAATGTTTGGAATATATTAATAAAAGGAGTTATTCTGCAATTTTTGTGTATTTGTTCTGTTGATGGGTTTGGATATTTTGAGTATAAATTCCTTTATTATGCTATTATGATGCACGAATGAATACATTTACATTGAATAATTAACGCAATTACGAATATCTGATTACGCGATTATAAACTTAAAGTGTTCAGCGAAATAAGAAAATCACTAAGGATAATTGAGGAATCTTCACAGTGAACTACCATAACAGCGTGAAAGTAGCTAATCCCTAGGTTAGGGCTGTGTGAAGGTCAATCGTATAATTTTGCAAAGGCATTGAAAGCTAGAATAAAGAGTTTGTCTTACAAGCCCTAGAGAGAGATCACCTGTGCGAAAGAAGGGATAGAAGAGATCAAATGACATCATAACCATCTTAGGGTGTAGAAACTTGGTTCCAACATTCCCCCATACTACTTCAGGTGAGACTTCGGTCCGTGCTCCACGAGTTGATGTCGAAAGGGCCAGTAGTGTAGGGATTTGTTTGGCTAATTAACACTGAACCTGGGTCAAGCCCCCTCAAGCCAACAAGTTCATAGAATTATTTTTCCTTGTCATTGAAGTATCTCTACGACAAATACTTCTTCTTTAATAGCCACTCAAACTCACTACAAGTCAGATATTTCTCATCTATATCTCTGACATTCTTCACATCTTCCCACCAGATGTCTGCTTTACCTTTAAGACTAAGAGTATCCATTCTAGCTTTCATGTTCTCTAAATAGTCATGCAACCTAAAGAATTTCTTCATACCAAGCAGCCATGCCTTTGCATCTTGTGATCTCTTTATCTCTCCGTCAAAAGTAGGTGGCTTTGCCATCTTAAATTAATTTGGGAATTATCTATTATCATTATTCTTGTAAGGATGTTAGCAATGACGATCGTAGTGTGTACCTGAATCAGAACTAGAATCATACCTGCGTCTACCCCTCCTCCTCTCTGGAGTGTCCAAAAATATGTCATATCTAACTGTATCATCTCTATCTGATCTATGACCACCATGCAATCTACTACCATATTCCCCATTAATTTTATCTTTATTCTCATGACTGATCCGTAGTGGTCCTTGTCGCTACAAATTCGACAAGCTCTGAAGTATTACTACATCCACCTCTCTAACTTTTCTTGTGACTCTATGATTCTGTCATTATCTTCCTTACAACTCCTTATCTCCTCCTTTAAACTTTTCAATGTAAATTCCAATTCAGAGGGGTTCCCAACACCATACTTCTCTTCGAATTCATAGGGAGAGTATATATAGTCAACCATCTTGATAGCCATTAGATATTTCTTCCTGCAAGGCATAATATTTCAGATAAACCAAATCAAAACAAACTAATGTACCTTAGTATAGATTATGGAGGATACTTGTTTGCAACACCCCCAAATCAGCATGATACATGTATAACATAATCATAACAACATGTAGACATAAATCAATAAATGTATCAACACATAAACATCACCCTAACTAGGATCTAGTCATCAATGCAAGGCCATATCAAAAATGCATGCTATGACCTCATGCATGACAACAAACATTACTCCATTGTACCCATTTCCACATGAAACCAATAGGATGCAGAAGAAATTCCAAATAACCTACACTGACACATAAATGCATGTAGTCGAACATAAATGATCAAATCTTGTAATCAACCTACAAGACTGATACATGTAGTCCAAATATTCAAGAATGTAACCTAACATACAAGGATGTAAGTCGGTACCATAAAATCAACATGTAAGCGACATAAAATCCATACATAGTCAATCACATACTTATGACAATGCATTTCATGAAATCAATACCAAATTCTTCATGATAACCATACTACAACCCTAATCAATCATTAAGTAAGTGTAACAAGTATGTAAGTGTAAGAGACACACATGAAACTGACATGCATGCATGACCAACACATAGCCTATCCAGTTCAAGGGGTGAACCATGCTCCAATACCACTCTGTAATAGCCTCCTCCCACATCTACCAAAGAAACCATCCAGCCAGGGTAAACATATGATGAGAGGCCACTATGACATGATTCGACCTCCTAAGTCACATTCAGGAAGTGGAACTAACGGAAACACACCATACAAACATCCAACATCATCAACAGAACCCTTAGAAGACAATTCAACCACTCAAAAAACCTGTCCCTAGGTCCCACTGTTGCTTTAGGTCTGTTGGTCCATAGTCACTCTCATGCTATAGGCAAGCGAGTGACTAACAACCTAAATTCGCTCTCACAGGCCTGCTTTTTAGTGACTATGGGCCAAAATTGTCAGTGCTATGCCAACGAACTTGGGATTTAGGGCACATTTTTCAAGCTCATAGCCCAGGACACTGCCTAGAACTGATCCATCTCTTCAATTTAGTAAATTAACATGGAAATGAAAACACTAAAGAAAATAATTTTTCAAGACCTTGACTAGATCTCTACTAGCCATGACAGGCTTTTCGTCAAACATATCGTCGACATGTAATCTACAAGTGTAAATAACAAAGTTAAGAATAGGGATATCGTACTTATCTGACAATCAATATGAACCATTGTTTCCCCGTGCCATTTGCTGCATTATCATCTATTAGGTCATAGATACATTATCCATTCACATAAAAGTAAAAACATGTTGATATCCATACATAAATGCTGTCATAAAATGTGCATATAACCAACATAATAGGAACAAAAATACAATAAACATGAAAACCATCAAATCCATAAATACATCAATACCTTTACACATGGAAATCAAGGAAAGGGTTTCTCATTAATGAATACAATGAACCAACTGGAGATGGGACTACCACATTGCACCCGACCATAGAATGGATGAGCCAAATCTCTCTTCATCCATTAACCCATGTGCCATATTCCAAACATGAATGTGTGATATCATAGAACATATTAATCAAAACTCATCTAGGGCTTCCAAAGGCCATCCACCTCAACCCATCAACGAATGATTCCACCTCACAGTCAAACATCACCAAAACCATCATTAGATTACACTCCATCCAAGCCTTCCAGGACTTCCAGAGTGTTTTTCCAACCAAGGCTTCTAGAACTAGTAACTCAACCCAAAACTTATACAGGGCTTCTAGAGCGTTTGTCCAACCAAGGTGTTATCACCTATATTTACCTTAGGCTGAAGGGAGGCAACTTCCAGCGTAACCACAAACCAAGCTTAGCCTTGTAGCTAGCCCTACAAGGCTGAGAGAGGGATCTCTCCTTTCGAATCTCAGTCGATATGAATGGATCAGGTAAGGATTTTAGGCTAGGTATAGTAGCACAAGAATTTTGATTGGGTTTTGTTGATGTTTTGTTGGATTAGGAGGAGCTGGGCAATTTAGGTCTATGGAATTAGGTCAGAATTGCATTGTGTTCTATGGGGCAAGGTAGGCATAGGTTATAGCATTCTTAAGCTTGATGAAATGAAGTGTTTTACTGGTGAGGAGCTAAGGAGGGCATGTGGAGATCATGGATCCTTCTTAAACAGTAGAAAAAACATGAAATATTGAGTTTTTTCCCAAGGTAGAGCATTAAGTATAATGGATTCTACCTATCTTACTTGAAAAAATTCAACAAGAAGGATTCAGATGATTGAGAGCATACATGAAACAAGTAAACAAATGATCACATTGTAGGAATTTACAGGTTAAGTTCCTAGACAGAACACCAAAGGACACTACTCACAAACAGATCACAGATCAATACACCAGTCCACGGCTTGAGCCAACACGGCCACTTCAGGCAATTTATTAATAAAAGAATGAAAATTTACATAAGCTTCTCTCATGAACGGTTAACCTACAAATGACCCTCCATGATCTTTAAATAGAGATCATGGACCAATCAGGTGTTAAGCCACGGATCAAGTGTCGGTAATACCGAGGAGAGAATGAACCATCAGATCACTACATATCGTGATCGTCGGATTGTAAGTTACAAAATGTACATAGTAAAGAAACACACTTTACCTAACTCTATACCTAACTCTATACTAGACCAAGTTGTACTTAACTATTTCCTATGTGTCAGAATATCCTAACATCCCCCCTTAAGAACAACTTGGGATAGGATTGAAGGATTTACAAATATGACACAATAGGAGAAGGAAGGAGGCACTAGAGCCTATCCCCCCTTAGTGACAACTTCCTGAACTCCAACCATAAATCGAAGTTTAGTGAACTTCGCCTCTCTGAGAGCCTTTGTAAAGATGTCTGCAACTTGATCATCTGTTGAAAAATATTGCACTTCAAGAACATGGTCATGAATTAGCTTTCTGATGAAGTGCATGTGCAGTTCAATGTGTTTGCTACGCTGATGTTGGACTGGATCTTTGCATAGTTGAATGGCACATTGATTATCACACCAAAGTGTAGTCGGATGCCGCTGCTGAAAGCCAAACTCTGACAGGATCTGACGAAGCCACAAGGCTTCCTTACTAGCTTCGACGGCACCACGATACTCTGCTTCTGCTGAAGAAAGAGAAATGGCACCTTGTTTCTTGCAAGCCCATGTAATAGGTCTTGAACCAAGAGTGAACACATAACCTGTAGTAGACTTCCGATCATCAGGGTCACCCGCCCAATCGGAATCAGTGAAACCAACCAATAGAGGAGATGCTTCGGCACTGTAATGAATCCGAAACTGAACTATACCTCGAACATAACGAAGTATTCTTTTAGCTGCTTTCCAATGACTTTCACATGGGTTTTGCATAAACCGAGCAACAAGGCCGACAGCAAAGGAAAGGTCAGGACAAGTATGGGTTAGATACAAAGTTTTCCTACAAGTTGACGGTATAAGGTAGCATCAACTTCAGGAGAAGTACAAGTGACTGAAAGTTTGACTCCAGACTAAAAGGGAGAAGGGGCTGGCTTACAGTCTTCCATGTGAAAATGGTGTAGAATATCACAGGCATACTTGGATTGGGAAAGGGAAATACCTTCCTTGGATTGCAAGACTTGAAGACCGAGAAAATAATGTAAGTTTCCTAAGTCTATCATTTCAAACTTCCTTTTAAGGCTAGACTTCACATGGTTTATAAGGTTGGGATCACTACCAGTCAGGATAAGATCATCAACATAAAGAACAAGAATGATAAGAGACTTGCCCACTTTCTTGGTGTAGACAGTATTGTCAGAATGACACCTATAAAAGCCATTTTCTAAAAGAAAGTTATCCATTTTGGCATACCAAGCTTGAGGAGCTTGCTTGAGACCATAACGGGATTTCTTAAGCCGACATACAAGGCTGGAGTCTGTTTGTATAAAGCCAATAGGTTGTTCCATATAGATTTCTTCATGCAAGTCCCCATGCAAGAAGGCAGATTTAACATCCATATGATGGACTTCCCATTTGAAAGAGGCAGCAAGGGAAAGAACAAGGTGGATAGAGTTCATTTTGGCAACAGGGGAGAAGGTTTTAGTATAGTCAATGCCTTCAACTTGTGAAAAACCCTTAGCAACAAGACGAGCTTTATGCTTATCAACTTTCCCATCTGGTCCATACTTGGTTCTGTAAACCCATTTGCATCTAACAAGTTTTCGTCCCTTTGGTAGAGGAACAAGATCCCATGTATCATTTGCCAATAATGAATGATATTCTTCATTCATAACTTCTTCCCAATCTGGATGGCCTGAAGCTTTTGCAAAGGTGTCAGGATCATAATTCACTGAAGCTTGAGCTAGTAAAGAAGAGGCTCTCTCGAACTAAGAATGTGTACGTCGCTGATCTGTAGGATCACCGGCAAGATCACCTGCTGCATCTCGAGTAGCACGGACCCATTTTGGAAGTTGAGGAGCTGAAGGAGGATCCTCAGAAGGTGGGGGAGGATTTTCATCCTTGCTTTCATCATCTGAAGAAGAAATATTTTCAAAAGTAGGAGAGATAGGGAGAGGTGGCACATCCACCGAGCTAGGCTCGCAGGCCGATATATTTTCAGCAAACTTTACATCTCTTATAATGATAACATTTTTGGACTTAAGTGGAATAAGTCTATATCCTTTGACATCTTCAGAATATCCAACAAATATACATTTTTCACTCTTAGGTTCTAAATCTTTATGTTTCTCATCTGGAATATGGGCCCATGCTTCACTTCCAAAAACATGAAAGTGACTTACATCTAGTTTGATTGAGCTCCATGCTTCTTCTAGAGTGATATTCTTTAAAACCTTAGTAGGAGTACGATTTATTATGTAATTTGCACAGTTAATTGCTTCTGCCCAATAATTAAGACTAAGTCCTTTAGATTGAAGCATACAATTAGCCATTTCCTTTAAGGTGTGATTCTTCCTTTTAGCTACACCATTTAGTTGTGGAGTATATGGAACAGTGTGTTGCATTTGAATTCCATTCTCAGTGCAAAAGTTGATGAATGTGTTTTTAACATATTCTCCACCATTATCAGATCTTAGCTTAAGAATTTGATGTCCAGATTGTTTTTCAACAAAAGCCTTAAAGGCCAAGAACATGTTAAATACTTCACTCTTGAGTTTTAAGAAGTATACCCAAGTGCGTCTGGAGAAATCATCAATGAAAGTTAAGAAATACTTGTAGCCAGAGAATGAAGCAACTGGAAGTAGACCACATAAATCACTATGCACGAGCTGTAAAGGGGCTGAGGCGTGCCAAGAGGCAAGTTTTTCAAAACTGTCCCGATGATGTTTTCCGAGTACACATCCAGAACAAACACCATCTCTGCAAGATACCATTGGAAGACCTGTCACCATATTTTCTTTACATAGATTCTGAAGAGAGCGATAGTTTAAGTGACCAAATCACTCATGCCAAAGTTTGCTCACTTCATCATTATGAGCAACAAATACTGAGGGAAGATTTGATGATCCAAAGTTGTGAAACTTATACAACCTTGTAGAATCATCAGCAATGTCAGTAGCTAAAATCTGTCTAGGATCTCTTAGGTCCTTAATTACAACATCGTGAGGTGAAAATTCAACGATTTTACCTTCACCTGAATGGGTTATCTGATATACAGATAGAAGGTTGTAGGATAAGTTTGGAACACATAATACATCACTAAACTGACCATTGTCTAGATGAACAGTTCCAATCCCTACAACACTAAGAGATCTATCATCACCAACATATATATTTTTGGTGTTACAATCATTTAAAGAATAAAAAATGGCTTTGTTTTTGGCCATGTGATAAGAAGCTCCAAAATCAATGAGCCACTCATGAGAATGAGAAGAAGAAGATACATTTAGTGCATAGCCAGACCGAGATGCTTGACAACCACATGCAGAAAGTGCCATTCCTGAAGATGAAGTTGAAGTTGAAGATTGCTCCAAATGGATATTATGCTTCTTCATTGTTGCTTCCAAGGCTTCCATCTTCTTAAAGCATTTGGATTCTAAGTGGCCATCTCGATTGCAAAAGTTGCAATGTCTATCAGTCTTCTTCCATTTGTTTTTATTTGTCTTATCATTTTGTTGAAATGATTTTTCATTTTGAGGCGGAAATTTCTTAGGACCCTTGTTTGGTTTAGGACCATTCCTTTTAGGATACGACTTCTTAGGATTCTTTGAATTTGGTTGTTGTTGGGTGGCTAAGGCTTTCTTAGAAGAGTTTCCAAGATGAAGAAGACCAAGGTGTAAGAGTATTTCTTGTTCTCTTATTAAAGAATCACAAAAGGAATCAAAGGAAGGGGACTTGTAGGCTTGTCCTTGAGAAATGAAGGCTTCTCTTGTAGAATGGAAGGTGGAAAAAAACATAGAATAGGCTGGTCCAAACATAGTAAGAATGGAGTAGATAAGGCTACTATCTTCTTTCTTAACCTTAACACCTTCCAAGAGAAGTCTAAGGGTCTTGAACTTGGACAAAAAATCTTCAATGCAAGAAAAATTATTGGGGTCCAATGTAAGCAATTCATTTTCAAGTTGATGGGCTTTAAGTTCATTTTTAATTCCAAAGACTTTAGTAATCTATTTCATTGCTTCATCAGGAGTATCAAGTTCTGCAATATGGAATCTAAGATATGGAGAAATAGACATCCCTATCAACCCACGTGCTTGGTCTTTCCTATTTTCCCATTTAGCTGCCTTGTCTTCATCTTTCGGTTTGGTCTCTTGGCCTGTGGCTATTCTGTAAAGACCTTTACTTCTAAGTAAATCCACAATGTAGGACCACCATTGGAAGTAGTTGGTGCTGTCAAGAATAACTTGGCATGGACTTTCCATTTAAAAAAAAAACTTAAGCTATAGATGCTGAAACTAAGTGTTTCAATAGAAAGATCTCGAAAAATTAGGCTGTTTAAAAAAAAAACGGTTCTAAAAACGGCTTCTGGATGAAGAAGTTATGGCTTTTTGAAGAAAATTTGATGAAGTCGCCGACGAAGTGCGGGAATGTGCGGAAATGAAAAATCCACCCCCACAAAATGGAGACTTGAACCCAAGACCTCTACTCTCATAAATTAGCTTTGCACCAAGTGAGCTATACAAAAAGTTTGAGAGAGAGAGAGGGGGGGGTTGATGCTTTGGGTTGCGTGCTTGCTTTGAGAAAGCTCTTTTTCCCTACAAAACAAAAAAACACAAAACCCAAAACGGACATACAAAAAAAAACGAACCTTGCAGCTCGAAGTTAGCTTTAGCCGGAAATTAAATATTTTCAAAAACGAACCTTGCAGCTCGAAGTTAGCTTTAGTTGGAAACTAAATATTTTCCTCAATGTTTCTGATTTTCCGAGATCACACTAAGGCGTAGTGGAAAAGAGCATACGCATGAGAAAAATCCTTCCTTTTTGTTTCTGATTTGCCCAGATCGCACAGAGTTGCAGGGCAAAGAGCATACGCAGAAATGAAAGGTATAGATCCAGTAATAAAAAAAGCTAAATAAACCGAAAACCGAAATAAACAGAGAGAAAATAACTGTAAACTGCAAATGACCACTGTATACCTCCAGATCTTAAAAATGACGCAGCTAGGGCTACTGGAAACCTTTTCGCGTGAAACGAAAGGGGTTCCTCACTGGAACAAATGCTCCCAACACAACAGAGCAGTCCTCTCGGCCCGAAAGTAGTCAGAAATAGTAGATCTAGGAAATGATAGTCAGATGCAGTTCTACTGGCTTCAGATTTGGATCACCAACAGACGCGGCCCTCAAATAACTTTGATACCATGTAGGAATTTACAGGGTAAGTTCTTCAGACAGAACATCAAAGGACATCGCTCACAAACAGATCATAGATCAATACACCAGTATTTTGATGTGGTTAAAACCCTCAAAGAGGGAAATAGTCCACGGCCTGAGCCAACGCGGCCACTTCAGGCAATTTATTAATAAAAGAATGAAAATTTACATAAGCTTCTCTCATGAATGGTTAACCTAAAAATGACCCTCCATGCTCTTTAAATAGAGATCATGGACCAATCGGGTGTTAAGCCACGGATCGAGTGTCGGTAATACCGAGGAGAGAATGAACTGTCGGATCACTACATATTGTGATTGTCGGATTGTAAGTTACAAAATGTACATAGTAAAGAAACACACTTTAAAATACTAGACCAAGTTGTACTTAACTATTTCCTATGTGTCAGAATATCCTAACACACATAAGGGAAAAAATATGCTAGAACTCCATACCATAGGGATCCCATAAAAATAGTTGTAATTCCTATTAATGGCCTGCCAAAAATTGCTTACAAGAGAAATACAATCAAGTGCTGAGCATCCAGCTGAGTCCGACCTTTGCCAATGAAAAAGAAAATACATGATATAGACACTCAAATAAATCATCCTAATCATCAGGGGTTGAAACCATGAGAAGAGGAGTTGTTTCAACCATTTCTAAACAAGGAACAGGAATCTAGGCAGCCAAACAACTTGCCTCTAAAAGAGGGGAAAATGATTCATTACCCTCAAAACCACTTTTAATCTAATGAATATACCATCTACTAGTGTTTGACCCTCATATTTATAAGCCATTACATTAATTACATTAGTAAATCCTCCACCATGAGAGAGAAATCAAGAAAATAGTCGAAAATTGGCAAACTAGGCATTGCTGAGCAAAATTTCCCTATGCGCAGCGCCACTTTCAGTCCACTTTTGGAGACCTTCCCATCATCCAAATTGAGACCAGGATATCTCATTGGAAAGGTATTCAAGTCTATTTTCTCGAACACCTCGAATTTCTACATTTGGAGTTCATTTGACCCCTCAAAAGTGGATTTTCCCAAGGCTGCTTCTGTGTGTCCAAAAACTGGCAGAAAGGTTAATTTTTGAGTGTTTTTGGACCTTCTAGTGGACTAATCCTGCTCCAAAAATTCTGAAATTTTCTAGGGTGCATGTCCTTGATGCCCTAAATCCAAAAATTCAAGCCATTTGTCCATTGGGTGCCCCTAGAAAAAGTGCAATGCCGGTGGCGCTGCGCTTCTGCGCAGATTTTCTATGTATTGAATTTCCAAAATTCAAAAATGACAAAATTTCCTCAAAAACTGCCCAAAATTGGTATGAGGCACCACCATCAACTGCTTTTATTAGCCAAGGAGGCTTCAGCCAACATCTTTAATCTATCCTCCTCCTTTTTGCCTTCTAAAGCGCTCCTTAACCGAGCCTTCAACTTTCTAATCCTCACCAATCAAACACTTCATTTCATCAACTTAAGAATGCTATAACTTATGCCTACCTTGCCCCATAGAAAACACTACAATTCTGACCTAATTCCCTAGACATAAACTTCCCAACTCCTCCTGATCCAACAAAACATCAACAAAACCCAATCAAAATTCCCATGCTACTATACTTAGCCTAAAATCCTTACCTGATCCAGTCATGTCAACTGAGATTCTAAAAGGGAGAGCCCTCTCCCGGCCTTGTAGGGCTAGCTACAAGGCTAAGCTTGATTTGTGGTTACCCTGGAAGTTGCCTCCCTTCAGCCTGAGGTAAATCTAGGTGATAACAGAAGGCTTCCAGGACTAGTAACCCAGCCTACCAAGGGCTTCCAGAGAATTTTTCCAACCAAGGATTTACAGACTAGTAATTGAACCCACCAAGGGCTTCCAAATCGTTTGTCCAACCAAGGCTTCTAGGACTAGTAAGTTAACCCAAGCTATTATTGGGCTTCCAGAGTGTTTGTTCAACTAGGGCTTCTAGGACTAGTAACTCAACCCAAGCTAAGGAACATGAGAACCAACCAAAACGAAATAATGGAAGTAAACCCACAATCACCATGGCTATCGATGAAATGGAAAGGCTAGGCAATCCAATGTCAATCCAGGAAATCCTCCATGTCAATGACAGATAACAACCAAGAAACCACATGCATATGTCATGCATGACAAAACTAGTGAAGAAATCTTACATGAAATTTGGTAACTGCAAGAAAATCTAATGTAGTTGTTGATGTCGATGCCTTTTTGTGCTTTCCTTCTCTTCCTTTGCCTTCTTGTTCCAAAAATCCGAGTATGCCACACCCTCCAAGAGTGCTCCAAGAAATCTCTAAGTATCCAAGAGTATGAGAGAGAGAATAATGAGAGAGAGCTCCAACACTGAACTAGCAAAAGGTTACCAACTAATCCTCATAAGCCTTTTTATGAAGGAGGCCTCTATTTTCTTCATTTTTCATTATTTTCCTTCATTTTCCTCCTCACATGCAACTTGTGACCTTTCACCTCCTTTTTCTCTTAATTTCCATTATTTTCATAAATAAATGTGCCAAAATGTATTTTAATGCCTTAGCCATCGCCTTTGCCAATTTCCTTAGCCATAAACAACCAAATGAACACCCCTAGGATGTCTCTCCCAACATTCATTTTGGAAGAAGTGTCCCACTCATCCATGGTTATTGTTTTTAACATTTATTACATGGAATTTTCACTAGGGTTGTTATAAATTTATCGGATTTACATCTTGATCTCTTTATTTTCCATAATGGAGCGACAATATGTTAGCCTGTTGGGTAGAGGTGCTTTGGGAGTCAGATTGATCGAATGATTGACCTAACAATGCAAGGGTACCCCTGTGTGTGAGGAGAATATGTGCTTGTATTCTTCCATGAGCATATCCACCTGCTTCTGCTGCTTGGAGGAACCCTTCCTGGGGGCCATGGATGTGGCTATGACCTTCTCCTTATTTTGAGAGTGAATTAGAAAGAAAAAAAATTTCCTAGCTTGGGATTTGACCTTACTGCATTTCTTAGTAGAGATCAAGGAGATGGCGGTAGGTGGGGCTACCTACAGTATCCTGTATAACTTACTACCCAAAGAAATAATAATAGAGTGAGGTCTAGACTCATATAAAACATGCTACTTCCATAAGTATGATTTTCCTAATAATACATCACAAACTTCTGGAGGAGAAACATCACACAACACCTCATACATGAAGGGCTTGATGCTTTAGGGAAGACAACACTGCTGGATGATGCTTAGATCTCATCCTTGGTGAAGCCACCTGATCGTGTATAGCTATGGATGTTCTGTAGTCGGTATGCCCAACCACTTCATGACCTCTGCTAAAATGAGGTTCTTTTGGCTCCTGCTATTGACAATGAACTGTATCGGAGAACCCTTCACCCTCATCTATGAGTGGAATAGGCATTCCCCCTTTCCTGGATCTTCAGGATTGATCTTCTGGACCTTGGTGGTGACCATAGTGGCACTGAGATTTGCGTCAATGGTATTCTTCCCTTTGTCATTCCCCTTTTTGGGTTCTGACTTAGAGTTGGAACATGCATCTGAATCAAAAGCCTTCAGCTAGGCCACCAGTGACTGCTTGGCCCGACACTCACTTATGTTGTGAGTGGAGCTGTTATGGAACTCACACGACTTTCCCGTGTCCTTCTTTTTCTTCGTGTTGTTGTTTTCTTCTTCTTGCAGATTCGACAAGTTATCCTGGGTCACCCCACCTTGGATTTTCCCTTTGTTCTGTGGTTTGGGGGCGCCTTTCCCTTGCTTTGGATTCATAGATCCAAAGTCTTGCTTTTTCTATTTAAAATTTTGCTCAATATTGATAGTGTACTGATATGTCGTGCTGAGTGAGGAGATGTTCAAGAAATCCATATCATCCTGAATGTACTTATGTAGGAAGCTGCAGTACTTGAGTACCAAACGTTTCTCGAAATCCTTGATACCCAAATTTTTGCGAAGGGTATGGAAAACATTGGTAAGCTTCGGCACATCCTAGTCTCTTCCCTGCTATAGCATGGTCCACTTTATGTATTTATCCTCATAGCTCGCGATAGGGTAGTACTACTCCTTGATGGCATCCTTGAATGAATTCCAAGTAGGTCGAGATGAAAACAATGAGGATGTACTTTCATGTTTCTTCTCACAATAGGTTTCCCATTAGTCCTTGATGTGGGGGGCGGATTTGAGAAGTGCAAAAGTAATATTTTCTAGACAAGAATTTCTAACAGGAAAATATATTAGTAATTTTGAATATATGTAGTTTTGAATATATTTTGAATATATATACTTGTATATTAGTAATTAGTTGGTGATGAGGAAGGGAAACAATCTTATGAAGGATTAATTTACACTTTTAAGGATGATTAATTTTGCATATCCATTTCATTTTAAGTCTAGGTATCACAACTTTTAACAACGAATTAATTTTTAATAGTGCTCCTCTAGGTAATACTAAATATATCTTGATTTTTTTTTTTTTTAATAATCTACATCTTCAAGATTAATAAAATCTAATGCATCTAATGCAAGAAATAAAATAATATTATAAAACAACATCTACATTGAAATCATTGCATCTAGTGCAAACAATCAAATGATATTAGAGATCAACATCTACACTGAAATCAATGCATCTAGTGGAAACAATAAAATAGGATTAGAAATCACCATCTAAATTGAAATCAATGCATCTAGAGAAAGAAATAAAATAGGATTAGAAATCATCATCTACATTGAAACCAATGCATCTAGTGCAGGCAATCAAATATAATTAGAAATCAACATGTACACTGCAATCAATTCATCTAATGCAAGCAATCAAATAGGATTAGAAATCATCATCTACACTGAAATCAATGTGTCTAGTGCAAGAAATATTATTCCCTCTCTCCCCCCTCCATCTATATATTTATCTCCCTCCATATCTCCTTCTTTGTCTCTCTATCTCACCCCCCAAACACACACAAACACACACATACACACACTCTCTCCATATATATATATATATATATATATATATGTATATGTATATGTATATGTATATGTATATGTATATGTATATGTATATGTATATATATCTGCCTCCCTCCTTCCCTCTCTCTATCTCTCTATTCTTCCCTCTCTCCACCTCCCATTTATATCTCTATTTGCTTCTACCTCTCCTTTGTCTCTCTATATACATACACACTCTTTCTCCATATCTGGCTATTGCTCACTCCCTTTTCCTCTCCCTCCCCCTCTCTCTTCCCCTTCTCTCCCTCTCTCCCCCTTCTATCTCTCTTCCCTCCTGCTCTCCTCTCTACCTCTCTTTATCACCCTTATCACTACCTCTCTCTCTATCCACCTTTATCTCTCTATGTCTTTAATTTTACCTCCCTCTCTCCCCCTCCAACTCCATCTCTCTCTCTCCATCTCTCCTTCTCTCTCTCACATCCTCTCTCTCTTAATTCTCTCTCCCTTTCTCTCCCACCTCCCTCTATCTCCCCTCCCACCCTTTCTCTTCTCCCTCCAACTCTGTCACTATATCCCTCCCTCTCTCCTTCTCTCCCCCTTTCCTTCCATCTCTCTTTCTTTGTCTCTCTATCTCACCCCAAAACATACACACACTCTCTCCATATATCTTTTCTCACTCCCTCTCTCTTTCTCCAATTTTCTCTCTCTATGTCTTTATTCTTCACTCCCTCTCTCTCCCCCTCCAACTCCATATCTCTATCCCTCCCTCTTTGTCCCTCCTTCTCTTGTCCTCTCTTTGATCCTTCCCCCCTCTCTCTCTCTCTTTGCCCTCTCACCTTGTCACTATCTCCCTTGTCACTATCGTCGGGATGTACCAGCACTTGGTTGTATCTTGAGAATCCATCCAAGAATGACATTAGTTCTGAGCCCGCAACTGCCTGCAATATTTGTTCCATGGGAGGTAAAGGAAAATTATCCTTTTGGCAGGCCTTGTTAAGGTTTTGAAAGTCAATGCAGATTCTGATATCTCCATTTTTCTTTCTAATAGGTACCATATTGGAGACCCATTTAGAATTTCTAACGGGAAAGATTATTTTGGCTTTCAATAACTTATTGAGTTCAGTTTTAATCTGATTTTCTAAATTTGGATGGATCTTTCTCAACTTCTGTTGAACATGTTTTTAATTATCAATCATTGGGATAGTATGTTGGATGATGGAGGTGTCGTATGCTTTGAGTTCATCGTAATTCCACACAAAGACACTTTTGTATTGTTTCAAGAAATGGATATAAGCTAATTTCTCTTCAGGGGCTAGGCCAAGGCCTAGGTTGATGTTCTGTGGTTTAGCATGAATTCCTAGATTTACCAATTCATAATTCAAAGTTGAACTTTGGAGTTTTGAATTGGTAGATATTTTAAATCGATCTTTTAAATCATAGAGGTCCTCTAATTTGACTACTGATTTAGGTATAGCATTGTTAGTACTATCCTGTTGCAATTGTTGGTCATGTTGGTCGTCGTCAATTATTTGATTGTTGTAGGATCCTTCAGATGTGAGAAAACTCACAATATCAGGATCGTCATTGAAAATTCTCCAATTGGTGATGTTATCAGGGATAGATGGTATAAAAATTAACTCAATTGAAAATCGGTCAGGGCTAAAATCTTCTGAAGGAATGAGCTTGGTAGCTACATTGGCTAAGAGGTCTGCGCTAGCATTCTGGAGTCTGGGAATTGATGAGATATTAAATGCTATAAAATGTTTAGTCAGATCTTGAACTAAAGATTGGTAATGCTTTAAATGACCTGATAAATAGTGTATAGTATTGCATACCTGTCTGATTATTATTTCAGAATCTCCGAATACTTGCAGGTATTTGACGCCTAACCCGATTGCCTTGTAAAAGCCTTGGACTAGAGCTTCGTATTTTGCGGTATTGTTGGTGCACTCAAATTCGAGTTTGCAAGTTAACATGGTTTTATCTCCCTCTGGGCTTACTAATACACATCCTGCTCCTGCTCCTTCGTTAGACTTAGAACCATCAAAAAATAATTTCCAAAACAAAGATTTATTTACAGGACTATCTATAAAATTAATGCATTTAGAACTATCTGTTTGAGAAAATTTTCGACTTGAGACAAAACATAATGTTCTAAGTAAGGTGAAGTATGAACATTAAAATTTCCTAAGAAAGAATCTACTGAATAATTGCCAATGATGTTAGAATTATATGCTACTGGTTCATTTTCTCCCTCGAGTTCTGTTACTATGTATTTTTGATGTCGTTCACATTCAACTTTTATTTGGTTTGGTTTACCATTATAAGGCAGCCACATATGTGACCAGCCAGTTGCAAAGTGTCCATGAAGTATTTTTGACCAATCTCTGCTAAGAATTAAGCCATAAAATTCAGGAATATCAACAACTAAAATGTTGATAACTTGACATACCTTTGGATTGGATGACAGCCTTATGGTAACCTAATTTAACTCACGAATCACTTCAACTTGCGATCGATCTAGCTAAACTATGCGCACAGCGGATTTCTGTGGCTGAACATTCAATTTTTCACAAATTGATCTTGGTAAAATATTCGATGAAGCTCCAAAATCCACTAAGCAATTATGCACATTTTTATTGAAAATTTCATAAGTAAGAATAAAAGGGGGAGTATGCGATCTCGATCTTCCTCCAATTAATGCGATATCGTTTGGATCAACTTTGTTTATCATATTAGTTGGAGGTCTTCCCATGTCATGGGAAGCTTGAGAGATTACAGGAGCTGGTAAAGGTGCAACTGGCACAACATGTAATTCTTTCAAAAGTACTTTTTGCTGGTGTTTTAACTTGCTCAATTCAAAAAGAGTAATGTTGGCCCTAGTCTTTTTCATGTCTTAAACAATTTTATACTCCATTTCATCCGAAATGATTAGTGTTTTAGATGGAGTAGATGTGTCTATTTGGACTGGGCTGGTTTGAGTCACTTTAGGTGATGTTTTCTTGGCTGCGACTTTATCCTTAATCATTGAGCTTGTGCTCTTTGGCTTAGGTGTAGGCTGAGGAGGATTAAGTTGATTTCTACTACGAGTACTAACCGGGAATACCTCTTGATCTTCTTCATTTGGGAGGATGAAATCCCACATACCTTGTAATTCTACAACTTCTTCTTCATCGGTATGCTCTTCAGTAGCGTTTTCCTCTTCTTCTTCTTCTGATTCAACATTTGAAATAGCGTTAGGGGGTTTGGAATCAGTTGAACGATTTCTTTTAAAAGGCCTATATGGCTTTTTGGAAGAAGTTCCTACTACCTGTTTCTTGATGTCGACCATTTCGTTAGACATGGTCTTCAAAAATTTTTGTAATCCTTCTAAATCGAATGGTTCTTTCGGTTGTTTTTTCTTGGGATCTTCTTTGAAAGAGACCTTCTTAGATTTCTGTTATTTGATCGCATTTTTCTTTTCTAAGGCCGTAATACATTTATCTACTGTTATTGCTTCTTTCATATTTTCAACTAAGGTTGTTTTGTTAGCCCTATCAACAAAGAGTGCTAAGTTTGATGGTAAAGCAGTAATATACCATTCACATCGCACTTCTTCACTAGGCTGAGAAGCAGTAGGTATTTTGTTTAGGATTTTATTGAAACGTAAGTTGAAATCTTTGATAGGTTCTCTTGACTCAGCTCTAAGATTAGAAAACTCATTGATCAATGTCGCCGTAGACTTGTCATCACCAAACTTGGTCAGGAATTTTTCTTGGCAGATGTCCCAACTAGTAATAGATCCAGATGGTAACGAGAAGTACCATGATCCGGCTGTTCCTTGCAAAGTATAAGGAAAAATTCGAACAACAACATCCTCATTGGTAACTCCATTGAGATTTATGGACAACATAAACTTATTTATATGTTCTTCTGCTAGCATGTGTGCCTCAGGGTTAAACTTAGGTAGCGATTTTTCAGGATGGGCTGGTATCTAACTCAAGGGTGCATGCATTAAGACTGCCCCTGGGTTATTCCATGGAGATTGGGCCATTGTTGAACTACTAACAGAGGAAAGTGCAGAAGATGATCCTTGCGGTTGAGAAGATGAGGATATTATAACTCCAGATGTTTGAGAAGGAGTTGAGGAAGTTGCGATAGGCTGATGGACGATGACCTGAAGTGGAGGAGTGGATGGTTGACTTCGCGGTGAAGAGGTTGAGATGGATGATGATGATGAAAGAGTCTCACTATTGGATCCTTTAGGATACTTCCTTGCTCTCTTTCTGGAAGGTAGAGGTAATTCGGTTGGCTGAATACCAAACTTTTCGCTCTTTAATCTGGTGAGAGGATGAGCAGGGTTGTATTGCGAAGTCACACTGCCTTGAGATTTATCAGATTTCTGAGGAGATATAGAAAATCGCTGATGTTTGTGAATCAAAGATTCAACTTCACGAGGTTCAATAGTAGATTTCTCTGAAATGTCAGGGTTTGTAGCAGCGGCTGTTGATCCAATGACTTCTAACTCTGGATTTAAGGTTTCTGAATGCAATGGAGAAGTCAGAGGAGATGGTGAGGGCGATTTACTCTCAGAATGGTATTTAGATTTGGATTTTCTTGCCATTCACAGTTCGAGGCCCTCCTTCTAGCGCCAAATATGTTGAAGCCCCAAAAATCGGGTCTACAAAAAGGGGGATACCTGCCCAGTCCGGACCTTGGTTGGTAGCTCCTTTTCCGTTTGGTATAGCGGGTCCGACTGGGGATATGGGACCAGTTTCCCAATTTGTGTGTGTGTGTGAGAAAGATCTGATATTTCTATTTCTAACAGTTTCTAAATGGAATACTTCTACTCTAATTCTAATCTAATAATAAAGAAACTATATTCTAATGACAGAAATATGTAAATCTACACTAACCCGGGGTGTGATTTTTCTTCTATGCGATCTAAAATGATTTCAAACAACAACTGGTAATAAAGATCATTCAGCTGTTATGAGAAAGGAATTCAGTACAGATGAACCACTTCGTATAAAAAGTTAGACGAAACAGTTGTGCAAAACATATCGCATAATGAGCTATTCATACACTAAGCATAAATAAATAGCTATCACCGTACAAAAGTGCCAAATGATAACTCAAGCATTCATACATTAATATATAAATAACTGAAATGAGCATCACTTTAACACAAGGCAGGAATAGTTAAGAGACAGAAATACCATTTATAACTAGTCCTACTCATGAGCTTCAAGTGATCACGATTTATCTCTCCTTGATCAAATATCCACTAAGAGTACAAAAGTGAAACATCAGTAGCAGATATCAAATGCAAACATTAATAAATCCTGTTCCATCCATTCATCAAAACCTCCTCAGAGGGTACAAAAGTGCATGTTCTGGGGATAAGTTTTTGATAAATTTTAGGACCCTTCTCTAAATGCATGAGAAGGGTTTAAATACTACTTAACTAATTCTAAAAATAAATTATTACAAAAATGTAGGATGTGGTTTAAATGACCTTCCTCTTTTCAGGAAAATAAAACAAAATTAAAGCTAAAATTAAATCTAACACTAAACTACTTCTGTATTTGGTCCTTGAAATCTCACGCATGCAGCATCTGTTTGAGTAGAGTCGGTTGGCTGACTTCCGCATTTAGCTGAGCTGAGTAAACAGAATCGACAAGCGTTGGCGCCATCTTTTCGGCCGAATTGAGGATACACTTAACAGTCATCCATTGGCTATGTGGCTTAACCAAGTAAGCCTAATAATAATCCTAGTTCAACCTGGTTAACCCTTGGATTAATTGTGCCTTTTCTTGAGCTCTTTGTTTCCAATCTGCCTATAGTTTTACTTTCTTGTGATTTTCGGGACTTGCAGTTGGCTGAGCAACTAGCAGCTTTCCTTTTTTAGAAATTTTTCTCAGCGATGCACGATTAGCGATCGGAAACTGCCTCTATTTCTCAATCCGGGTTTCCTTGATGCGTTTTTCACCTTTTGCGCTTTTTCCTTCCAACAGATATAAAGTTCAATATTTGTAAACATAATACTTTTGTGAACTCTTGACATTGAGTCTTAAACTGTTTGTTTCTCATTTCTGCACTGTCCAGTATCCACTTCACCATGTCTGTATATGGGAGGATTTTTGGCCTTGCTGCTATCCGGTGTAAAAATGAGTAGGCTAGCTCTGAAAGGGACGCTTCTGAAGAACCATTTGAGCCCGTGCTAGCAACTACTTCCATTACCCTGGAATTTTCTTCTTCGAGCAGATTAAACATGCCTTCCCATGTAGTTATTCATGTGTCTCTGTTACAGGCCATGTCGATATATAAGGGTACCATTTCCTTTTCTTCTGAGCTCGGGGCTTTGCCTTTCTTTCCCATTTCAACCTACGTAATGCTTTGTATCAGCCTCTGTCCTCCGTTCCTGCAATTCATGAGTGCAGCGAAAATGAATGACAAGGAAGGGTGATGGGAAAAGTTTTAAATTCCGCAGACATATCAAGCATACCACCTTAAGTGAAATGATTCTTTCGATAAGCACGCACCCATAATTCATTATAACTAGCAACTACCTCATTTATTAGCATTAAAGCGCATAACCATGTGTCAACTTAGGGAAAATACTTTTCTTGAATAATGCGCTCGAAAGATCTGCGATGAAGCGATTTTGTGATTTGCTTCGCAACATCGCAGATTGCAACATTGCAAAATCACAATATCGCACAATCGATCTCTCATGACATCGCATTAAAGTATTATCGCCGCATCGCGAAATCGCAATATCGCAAATCGCAGAAATGTTATGCATGACAATCTTTGTTAACCTGTTTCCTGTGAGATGCAATCTTGCGATCAGTTTTATCGCATATCGGAAAATTTAAGTGTTTTAATGTAAGTTATGCTGAATGCGATGCGATATTTGTTCATTATCGCATATTGCAATCTCGCAAATGTTGGAAGTGCACTTGTAAGGTGCCGTCCCGCTATCTTATGCGATGCGATATTTCCTAAGGAAAGATTTTATCTTACCTTATCATAAAACTTAGCTTTTTTGGATTTTCCAAGGGGGTTTCCTAAGTTTATGATGGTAATTTTATTCAAAAAGGAAATTTAAACACTACTTTGATTTTTTAGATTTTTAACAAAGTGTCCCCATTTATTTAGTATTAGGGATAACACTAAATAAGAAGGGGGGTTGTTTCTAGCCACAACACTAAGCCATGATCATGAAAATACTTATCAATTCTAGAATACCTCTTTGCTACAATTCTTTGGGTTTTGCCTTAAATCTTGATACCATACTGATTGCAAAAGAAATATTTGGTTGAGTTGTAGTTAATTATATCAAACTTCCAACGAATTGATGATTCAAAGTAACATCAATTGAACTAGACATCATGTCCATATAAATTCAATCCAAATTCCACAGGAGTTACTACTGGCTTGCACCCCAACATTTTGAACCTCTTTGAAATGCCCCAACTATACTTAGCTTGTGACGTGAAAATACTATCTTCCTTTTACCAAACTTCAATACCCAAGAAATAATGCAACTCACCAAGATCTGTCATCTCAAACCCATCAATCATATGTGACTTAAATTATTATAATAGTTCATCATTGTTCCATGTGTATATCAAATTATCAACATATAAGACAACTATCAGAATGTCTCATCCTGACTGGAATATATAGAGATTGGGCCCAGATAAAATTTTAACTAAGCCATGATCATGAAAATACTTATCAATTCTAGAATAGCCTGCCCTTGGTATAAGGTCTTCTTCAACTTATAAAAATAATCTTCCTTTTTTGGTACTTCAAAACCCTTAGGCTACTCCACATAAATTTCTTCATCAACATAACTGTTGAAAATAGCAACAAGAAATGATAAAAATAGAATCCAGAAATTCCAATTTTAATTTTTTCTTGAATCAAAATTGTGAATTAAAATCGAATTTAGTCTCACCAGCTGCTTGGAAATAAGTAACTAATTCGTTATGGATTAATTAGTTGGAGAAATTCAAGTTGAAGTCTTTCTAAATTCATGCAACAGTTATCCCTTAAATTAAGGAGATTATCCCTTAATTAAGGATATAAGATTGAGTTATATTTGAGTTGTAATTAGTTAACTCAGTTTACCGAGTTAAGTCCAGTTAAATTAGTTCCAAACTATTTGAGGAACTAATTGTGAGTTATCAATAAGTTGATGCATGCATGCACTCAACCAGTGTACTCTAGATAACTAAATATTCCCTCATCAGTAACTCATGCATGTCTATTTTGAGAAAGACCCAGTTGAGCTAAATGTCAAGGACAATGTACTATCAGTTGCACGTGTTTTCCTATATAGGAAACTCATGCATGCAGCCAAGGGAAAGTTCCTTGAGGATTGCGCAGTTCTGACAGTGTGTGTGATCAGGTGATCATCCACTTGGTGGGGTGAGAATCATCCACTAGGAACAACACAAGGAAATAGGAGCTTGGATGGCAGAGGAGAAGGTTTGTGAGAAGCCAGGATTGCTTGTGAGCATATGTGAGGATTGTACTGAGAGATGGATAGCTGTGAGAGCTAAGGCTTTGTATAATTCCTATGTATTTCCACCTTGTATGATAATACAGAGAGTGGGGTTTTTAGCTGAGGCTTTCTCCTAAGTATTTTCATGTGTCTTGGACAATTGATTCTTCTTCTTCTGATTATATTGTTGAGCTCAATCTTTCTCAATATTTTAGCTTCTGTAAATTGATAGTATAAGTAGATTATAGTATTTTTTTTGGTTATACTGCATTATTGGGTTAATCTACAGTTAGATTTTCTACAGACATCTCAGAGGTAGAGTTGTAGAGAATTTGCATAATTTCTACAATAACCATATAGAAAAGTTGATTTAATATCCATCTATAAGAATGGCCATTTATATTGTGTAGCTAATGCAAGAACCATCCTGATTGTATCCAATTTTTCCACATGAGAAAATGTCTCAGTGTTAATCTATTTTTTCTGCGCATTGTTAGAAAATTATATATTACAAAGCAACGAAACACATAAAATATATTACAGAAATACAAACACATAAAACAAGAGAGACACAGATATAAGTGGTTCACGTAATTTGGGCTACGTCCATGGAGAAACAACCAGTCCTTCCTTTTATATTATCCAACAGATTGAAGAGATACAACCTACATCAGATCTAGTGTAATTCCCTCTTCTCTCACACACAATCTCCTCTCTCTTTCTCACTCAGAATACCGATCTAGATAGATGCAATAAAATTCCCTCATATATAGCAAGGGGTTTCCTTCTAGAGCCAAAAAATCTAAATTAAACATAACTTCTACTATCAGATCTCTGCCTAATGAATGACTTAGACTGACTACAAAATTACAACATTTTACAAGGCAATTTGACATCTATTTTTAGCTTCGGGGGCGCTGCCCTTGATCCCCTTCCGGGGGGACTGTTATAGACATTTTTGTGCCTCACAGCATGGAGCATGAAATGTCAATAATCTGAGGGATCCAAAGTCCCTAAACATGTTGTTCTTACCCTTGGAGGAACAAGGTCAGCAAACCACAGCTCTGCAAATCAGTCTTCCACTGAAAAAAACACTCAAAACAGGTCAATTTTGGATCAAAGCAGCTGCTCCAAAGGGTACCTGCATTGCATAGCAGGTGCAACAAAGGCTACCTGCGTTGCAAAGCAGGTAGGACAAAGGCTACCTGCGTTGGGCGTAACTGGACATGTGGAGGAATCTTTTTCTCAAAGTGCCAGTGCCCAGGAAGCTTCCAGAAAGGCATGTGATCATAAGATTCGCCTAATGATGAGTTAAAGAGCTTCTAAAACTCCAAGTGGAAGGCAGAAACTCTGAGTGAAGGACTGAAGAACAACTGGAGTTGAAGAGCACAGTAATTCACACACCAACATGACTTACCTTCACTCCAAAACTCTATATAAGGATCTCATCCCATGGGATCAGGAGGGCGGAATTTGGTGCAAAGAATCGCTGTTGGTTTGCAGTTGTGAGCATTGGGTGATTGCTTGAGGGAGGTGAAGAAGAGATTTCTCTCCGTCGGGAAGGTGATGCTGGATTGGACCTCTCATGGTTGTATCACCGCCTGAACCTTACTTCTATATATCAATAAAGCATTTGAGGTTCTTCTATTCGCATGTGTTTCAATGTGTATTGTCTTACTTGCGTCTTTGATTTATGCTAATCCTTGAATCGATTATGCATGCATGCTTCTTGTAGTTTCCTTTTCTTGTCTTATTTGCAGGATCTCGTGTAGCTGGGCCCGTGAAAAGACTTGGAGCTGGGAGCAAGCGGCAAATAAAGGAGATTGGATCGACCATTTGCGCAAGACATCGGTAAGTGGATCTATCCTTTTTATCTCTTGCATGTCATAAAGAAGAAACTTTAGATAGCTTTGCTTTCAGCTGTTGCTAAGGAATTGTCACCCTTAGAGTGGGTTAGGGTCATTCCGAGTTGGATACTTTCCCCCACAACGGACTGGCGATTCCACTGGGGATCGTGTCTTGTTGGTAGCTTGTGTATTCTTGCTATTCATCTCTTGAACAAAGGGAGTACCGAATCGAACTGCATGCGAGTTCTTCGAATGCAAAGTAGAGGGCAGCTACTCTAGCCCAGTGCTGGGCATGTTCATGATTTGAAGAGCTGATCCACAAGGACTCTTTTGCTCTTTGTGATAGTGTTCATCTTCCTTAATCATCCTCTAGAGTATACTTGACTGATAGCCTCTGATTTGGCCAAAAACCGTTGATTTTTTAGCAAACTGTGACCCGGAATCTGGGAAGGACGAGAGTTGTCTCGTTCAGTGCAGCTGCAACAAAGGCTACCTGCACTGCAATGCAGGTCCCGAAGGGGTTACCTGCGCTGCATCCCTGTTTGACAGTGCAGTACCTGCGCTGATCCAGTTTTTCCTTGTGCAACTGGGGTTCCCCACTGTCTGTTGCCCAGTTTTCAATATTGTTTTTGCAGCCTGCTGTCAACCTGTATACCCAGCTGAAACTACCTTTCTTTGCCCTCATTCCGCCTCAGTTGTATGTTGAAACCGTGATTGTTCTTATTGTATTTCTTGCTTTCATTCACAGTTTCCCGTAGCGAAAGTGAGCTAGTCTTGTTGTGACCTCTTGGATCTAGACCTTTGAGAAAGTGTCGTTGTGATTCTAAGAGCTAGTTTATTGCTGTTCATAGCTGCTTGAGCATTTGCTTTCGTTATCTGGTTTGAATTTCAGTATTTCTTGTGTAGAAACGAGTAAATCTTAAGGTGTTCTTTTGATTGTTGGACAATACTTGTTTGCTTTCGCTTGAAATTGAATTCGAAATCGCACAACAGCTTTCTTTTTGTCATAAACCAGCATTAAGAGAGAAGAAAAGAAATACTTGCATTGTGCATGTGCATTTTGACAGTTTGCATGTCGATTTAGGGAAAGTGCATTAGTGTGTGCTCCATGATCTGTTTGAAAAGATGATGTCTTTCTTTTCCTTCAGTAGTTAAGGTTTTCATAAGTTGAAAGAATTGAAAAAGCTTGCTTATCATTCTTAGACTGCATTTAGGAGTTGTATATACATCACGTGGTGATCCATAAAGGCAAACTGCTAAACAAGATCAACCTAAAAAGAACTGAATTTATCTAACAACGCTTTGAAACATAACAAAACACAGTAGAGGTCTAGGTAGAGACGTGAACCGGCGTCGTTAAACATAGTGACTGTTGATCTCTACGAAGGTGGGTGATTCCTCCTGAGGGACGATAGCACTAATACGGACTTGTGCCCCCGCGTACCATCGCGTATATTGGGGGACCCTATAGGAACAAAGCCTTTATCCATAGGAAGCCGTGTCGGCCACCCTACTGATCGCGATGCAGTGAACACAGCATTCACGAAGATCGACCACTCGTACCGTAAAACGTATTCTGTGGTTTCGCGAAAGGTTTGGCACACCCTTGCCTAGAACTCCAGAGTAGTTTCTTTTGGCCTTTTTCAAACTCTATAACTGAAAAAGTCCATCCGAGCATTTGTCACTTCGGGCTCGTTAATACATCGAAGGAGACTAGAGTCATCTTTAGCTTTTTCTCGACTCTTAAAACATGAAAAAGCAAGTTGTGTCTTAAAAAGCGTCGTCATAATAAAATTCATTCTAAACGGAACATAATCACCCCTTATTCCTACGTTGATCTTAAGGTTGAGAACATGGAACGCACCGACCAAGGGATTCCACATGATGGGACCCCTAGCCCTTTCTCCTCTTGGGGAGAAGTTGGTGCGCCCCACATGGCCACATTGTCGCTTCCAGGATTGACAATTGGCCTGCCAGTATGGCTATTCTCAACCGCTGTAGCTCAGACCACCACGGTTCCTGAACAGTCGAGTTGACAGTTAGACCAGTCTAGAGCTACCCTCCAGCCTTCCACTTCTTATACGCCTTCCTCCAATCCTTCTTCTTCGAAAGGTCAAGCCGCCAAAAGCGGAGCTCCCATAGAAAAGAAGAAGGAAAAGAAGAAGAAAGAAAAGAAGCAAAAGGAGCCAAAGGCGCCTGGGGGCAAGCAGAAGGTATCTAACGAAAACCCACACACAGCATGGACCGGGCCCAAATCGCCATGTGTCATATGTAGAGGAGACCACTTCCACAGTGATTGTCCCAGTATTCCCCGGATACTAAGGGACTGGTCCCCTCATTTGCACAGTTTGGAAGCGTCGACCTCTGACAACCAGGTTGAATGCTTACCGTCGACCAGTGAAAGTGAAGGTTCTAGATGACGAAGGGGAATGGGCTTCCCCTGCGAGTTGTGTGAAGGCAATCACACCCTCCGCCGTTGTCCCTTTTTAGACGAAGCAAAGAGAGTTTTGGAAGATCAATCGGTTGCACCGTTGCTACTTCCTCCTGGATACCAAAAACTCGTGCCAAGTCCTTCGTTGGTCGAAAATACAGCTGCCCCGCTCATAGGGCCAGCTGAAGTGTCAGTCGCTGAAAGTGAACCTACTGAATCCGGACCGGATGAAAGTCCAAAGGTCGAAACGGCAGTTGACCCGGTTCTCCCTTCAGAAGTTTCATCTTCACATATCACAGTCACTAAGGATTCATCTTCAGCTGACACCCCTACGGAAGAGAGTAAGGATGACATCGTCCATATTTTTTTCGTCAACACCGATTCTAATGAACATCAGGGCAATGTACCCACTCCTTTATCGCAGGAAGGAGCATCGTTAGGATCGTACCCGACCGTATATTCGGTCCCACCACCAAGCAACCTGGTTGTGTCCTTTGATTGGAACCAACTAGGCAGACCCCGGTTACCAGCCAGTATACCATTTAGAATTATTGTCCAAATATACAAAATGGTCATGGCAGGTGTTAACACCAGGTTGTTCCCTATGACTCCCAAGGGAATACGGCCGGGGTAACCACTAACCAATCTTTGGATCACCGCTTCTAGCCTAACAGTGATCAGAGAGGGCTCTCTCTTTATGATTTGTAACTGTTTGTTGTAGGGTTTTAGGCTAGCTATTATGCACTGTGTTTTGTTTATGTTTGGTTGGTGAAATTCCTTTTAGGTTCTAGTGAAGTAGTTTTCTGAGAAGTTGAGTACCATTGGGCAATGGAGTCCGTAGCTGTATGTGTTTGAAGTTTTGAGATGAAAGATGGGACTTACAGGGCCATTTGGGAGTTTAATAGAGCAGATTTTTGATTAAAAGACTGGAAACAGGTAGCACGAATAGTGAAAGCATTTAAGAATTTCCACTATTTATCTAAGTGTTCCCAACAGATAGCTTTAAGAAGAGAAAACAGAGGTCTTAGGGGCAAAGTTGAATCCCTGAGAATGACTGTTATAATAAAAACACAGTTTTGAATTGCAGCATTTAAGAATTACAATTCTGTTACTGTATAAGAGGAAAACATTTATAATAGCTCAGTTTGAGTCCAGGGTAAACATAGTTAAATCCTGGTACTATCCTTTCACCTTGCTATCAAGTGTAAACATAAGAACAGTAAAGAGAACAAAAGACTCAAAACAGACACGACAAAGAGATTTGAGAATACTTATAGTTTTATGCAACACCCATGGAATCCTGTAACATGCATCCTTCACCACAAGACATCAAATACACCAAACTTCTGGAAGTTCCATTCCTCCTTTGTATTAATTCTCTCAAAATATTACAGCAGATGGAAGTTATCCCAGAGAAAATTCCAGCAACCTCTTCAGCATCTGTGAAGGGTGTATATATACTAGCGGTGGACTACAGAAATATCTGAGTTCTGCGTTATCTCAGTCTTTACATTCTCACCAACTTTTTAAGATATTATGTCAAAAATTTATTACACATTTAATACACAGTACAGGCATTTTAATGCTCTGTCAGAAGATATTTTAGCTTTGTAGGAATAGCTAAGTCGGTCTGAGTATTCGGAGTTAATGCATAGAAAACCCGGCTGTAGGCTGGTACACTGTGTCTCGGACCTGTCCGCTGTGACTTTGACTGCTGCTGGTGGTGAGTCATTGGTCTGGCTGAGTTGGCTTAGCCTCTGCCTTTTCCTGTGGGTATTAATTCCCAAAATTGTCACTGTATGTACCTGTTTCTTTCCTTTTGCGCTATTGGTTCTGTCCTGCCAAAATTGTCTGGGTCAAATGCCTCCAGACATCCTGTGTGGGCAGTTGATGTGCTAAAATTGCCCCTAAAGTCTCATCTGCTTCTGTGAATTTGAAGAAATTGGGTGGTGTATCAAACAGATGCTCTATCTCATTCATGAGAAAAAACAGGTTCTCCACTCTGTCATACATCATTTGCCCTGTGGCTGGCCCTGTGTCCTTTGAAGTGCTGGGAGGTTTTGCAATCTCTGCTACTGCATGTGCATCAATTCTCTTGTTATAGTTGTCCAGGGTGAGCAGTCTTCCCACGCTGCTCAAAATGTTGGGGAGGCCTCTGTTCTGCAGTGTTACAAACTTCTCCAGGAACCTGTTAATTTCTGTCTGCATGTCCTGTGTCCTTCTCTCCAAGGTTCCAATCAAGTTTCTCAATGTAACAACTCTCTTGGCTATGGCAATTGTTTCTGTCCTGTTGTTGATTCCCATGGTAGCCAATTGAGTGCTGGTCTTGTAATTCAGGATATTGATCATCCTGGTAGCTGCTTCTGGCATGTGTCCAAGGCTTGCCCTGGCTCTCTGTATCTCCTTGTTTGCTTTAGTGATGAGCACCATTTGCTCATCCATGGTTTCAATGTATTGCACTGTTTGGCAATGGATCTCCCAATGTTGCTCCACAACACTGCTTTCATATCAGCTGTCACCCTTTCCAGTGCAAGCTCTTTTTCCAGCTCAGCAATCCTTCTCTTAAGGGTTTTCACCTCTCTTTCCTTGGCTGCCTCATTTTGTTTGCTTTTATCAAATTTCTCATTAACATTAGCCAAGTTCTGCTTGAGCCCATCCAGCTCTTTCATTTGGGCTTCCATAGCTCGGATCTCTGCTTGTAGCTTCTGCATATCTAAGCTAGCAGCTTGCTCTGATGTTGTTGTGGGGGCTGTAGATGGTGCTGTAGCTCCTGTTTGCTGAGGAGGAGGAGTGATGATCGGAGGTGCTTCCTCAAGATTTATTATTAATGGAGGAGGCTGGGAGGATTGACCTTCCCCTTTCTGTTTCATGGCTTCTTGCAGTGCTGCCTTTGCAGCTTCAGCTTGTCCTAGCTGGTCTTGAGTCCTAACCAGCTCTTTGTATAAGGATACCAGCAGGTCTGTGGTATCTTTTTCTTGCCGTTGCTGGGCAACCTCATCTGTTTGTGGATGGATGGTGGCCGGGAGTTTGATTTTCTTTCTTAGGGCTGCCATGTCTGCATCCCTTATTTTCAGCAGTTCTTGGATGCCTTTGACATCCTTGGGATCATGCCCTATCTCTATGATTACCTCCTCCAAGGATTTGATCCTGTTGTCCTTGGCTTGTGAGGATGCTCGTTCCAATTCTAGCTGGGATGATGTATTGTCTAGGCTGCTCTTTAACTTGTAATTTTCCAGTGTCTCATCTGCCAGGGAGGCATACACCATTTCACCCGTTTGTTTGTGTAGCTCTATCTTATCCATGGGGTGAATATCTTTAGCCAGAACCTCCATATTGGTTCTTAAATAGTCTGAGGTGGACTGAGGATGTAGAGTTGTGGGCATGAAATGGCTCATTATCATTTTGCCCTCACTCACATCAAAAGCAGACATTAGTCTCTGCTGGTTGCTGGGAGCTAGTTTTAACAAGTGATCATAGAGTTGCACTTTTATGGGATCACTCCTTCTCTTGATTTCTATGAACTGTTGCTTTATACTTGAGTGTCCCTCTCTATGCTGGCCAGAAGAGCTGACCTCTCCTCCCATTGTCATATCTGGTCCTCTTTGAGATGAGCTGGCCGAGAGTTCTCCACTGGGTGGGCCCATGCCCATGGCCTGCCTTACTGCTATATCCTCCTCTTGGGAGTCATTCAATCTTTGTCTCTTCTCTCCTCTGATAAAGGATGAAGTCTGGGGAGTCTCTCTCTCTCTCTTTCTGGTTAAGTCCTCCTTCTGAGGTGTTTGGAGGACTGAGCTGTCCACATTGATGTCTGTTCTTGGAGACAACTCTGTTTGGGGCTGCTGTTCCGTAGAACCGGGCAAATCTGTCTCTTTATCTTGCTGTAATGGCTGCTGCCCACTAGTTTGTGGTTTATCTTGTTGCTGCCCCAACTCCCGTTCTTCCATTTCTTCTTGCTGTTGTAGCAGGGTGTCACCTGCTCTTCTGTTAATATAGGTGGTTGTTCCACCTGTTTGCCTTTGTCCTTGCTTGCTGCTTGGGTTGTCTGCTCGGCAGTTCGCTGTTGTGTTGCTGGTGTTGTGGTGACTGCCCCAATTTGCCTCTTGTAGGAAATAGGCACCTGTCCACAAGTTTCCAAGTCAGCTTGTTTTTGGACATTTCTAGCCTCTTGCTCAAGTATTTCTTCATTAGTCATTTGCTCTACTAATGTGCCCTCTTCCCAATCTGGTGCATTTGCATATTTTTCAATTTCAGGTAATCTGGCATGAGCATAGTTGCCTAACTTATACCTGATCCTCCTGAGGGAAATAGAGTGGTTAGGGTCATATGGAATCCACTCAAAACTAGTTTTCAACTGGAGTCCTTCCAGGATCCTGTCTGCCTCTTTCCAGCCTTCCTCCTTCCTGTTGTATAAGAAAGGACCTAGCTGATTTCTCACTTTCAACTGTGATTTCTTGTTTTTACTCTGAAAGTGTAGGTAATCTGAGTTCCCAAATTGCCTGAAATATTCTAAGGCAAACAGTCTCATGGGAACGTACCTTGGCAGCCTAAATGGATTTAATTCACATCCATACACCTAATGACTGTGTGATTCTGGTAGAAGTACCAGTTGCCGATGTTGTAAAGCTTGTTCAAATGAAGAATTCTTTCATGTCATCGGTCAGTCTAGGAGGAGGGCACCTTGCAGCACTGTTAGGGCCGGATGAACAAAATAAATCAATAAACTCAGTATGTATAAGGTGATACTGAGGTACGATGGAACACAGGGGTCCAAAAAACAACTGATCTTGGGGTTCCTTGGGCGCTGAGTGGCCTCAAGGGACAGAGAAGGTAGCTGGCTGGTTGAACAAGAACAGATGGTATATGTAGGAAGTGTATCTGAACAGCCTCTCCCTCTTCAAGTTCATGAACTGGTCATGAATCTTCTCAGCTATATAAGTTGCATAATCATAGTGGATAGCTGGAGGCTTACCCGGGGCAAATATGGACAGCATGGCCAATATGCTGTCATCTACATCTTCCAGTCCTCTGAATCCCAGGACATATCCAATCAAGTCCACCATCATCCTGCCCAACTCATTCAGGTATTGGTACCCAATGGGAGGGGTTCTGACTGCTTCAGAGCTAGGTGTGACAAAAGCTGGTTAATCTTCACAATCTGGTCATTAGACAGGTTATTTCCTCTCTTTATCAATCTTGCATGGAAAGAGGGGTCAATTTCTTGGCTGTGTATGGAAATGCAGCATCTGATTTATACTCTCTGGAGTGATCTGAAACAGGACTAGGCCTGTGGGGCTAATGACTGCCCTTTGGCTGGGGTCATAGCGCTTTGGCAACTGTAGATAAGCTCTGGCATGGGATTAACCTGGGGAAGGTTGTATATGGGCAAATTTGATTCCCAAATTCCCAGGATATCTGCTCCACTCATGTGCTGGGCTCTCAGTTCCTTTAACATCTGGATATTATACTTAGTTCCCATAGGAAACCAGTCCAACATCTGGTAATCCATGTCTCCCAGGGGTTTCCATGCTAATTCTTGGTGGGGGGCATTGATAGGCTTAATATTGAGAGCAATGGGAGTCTCCATAGCTTGTGAAGGGATAAAAAACTAATGCAATTTGACAAGTGAGTTGGCAAAAACAGACTGCAGATTGCCCTCGTGGTATAAAAACTTGATTTTCTGAACTGTCAGAGGGGAATTTAACCAGCTAGAAATTGAAATACTGCTGGTAATGGTTACAGAGATTCTTTTGGGGCCCAATTTAGCTCCTGGTAGTAATTCAGAGGTATTTCAGGGGCAATTTAGCCGAGAAAAAGCAGGACGAGGGGTTTTCAGATGAATTGCAGTTTGTTACGACTCTGCAGGGAATTTTGGACTTCATAGAGACAATGGTGGAGGTATATACCCGGTTCTAACGCGATAAAAAATCTGTTTTACGGTCCTATTATGCCTGTGAGCAGTTTAGAGCAGAATGCAGGTCGAATGGAGGGCAGGGTAGGGTAAATACCTGTAACTTGCGTGCAGAAGTCGTGATAAGGTGTACTGCAGTTGCTGGAGTGGTCGCCTTTGTTGAATTTTACAGGTTGGCGGAAATCCGGGCAGAAAACGGTTTTAAACAGAGAGTTCAGCAGACAATAACAGTGAAATGGTTAATTAAAAAAAAAATGCGTAAATTGTGAAATTTGGTTAATATGAGGGATTTTTACCCATTTGGCGCTTTTATAGGATGACGTCAGCATGACGTCATTGGTGGGTCACGGTGATGTGACGTCAGCTGACGTCATCGGGGGAAGACGTGGCAGCAGGCGACCGGTTAAAGGGCGGTGATGGTGGCAGTCCAGTCAGCGGTGAACTGGACGCGGCGGGACGGTCAAACAGCGGACGGGCGGAGGTTAAGCCGTGAAGGTTACGGTTAAAGGCTTTAACCGTCACGGTCTCTCGGGGCGGTTAGAGTACGGCGCCAGGGGTGTCAGAGGGAGCTCCGAGACGGTCTCTAACGGGCGAGCGTGGCAGAGGCATGACGTGGGCGCAACGTCATGTTCTCGGGAGTTAACGCGCGGATGTGG